>CM069912.1:78648125-78814317 GCA_036172215.1 Camellia granthamiana | reverse complement strand
GAAATGTTCATCATTGAAGAGAGAATGAAATGTAAGAGTTTGAAGTTTGTAACAGGTTTAAACAAGAATGACCCAAATCCGTCCAGTGATACGGAATGCTAAGGACAAAAACAAGGGTCAACATCCAACAAGAATGTGATAAGTTGGGATATAATTAACCTGATGTTCAAAATAATACTTATTTGTAGAATTTGAAATCAGCCTATTAGTGTCACTAAATCTATGGAATGTAGAATGTGTAAAGAGCAAACTGATGTTCAAAATAAATGTTATGAGCCTCAAACAAAGCTGAAAGAAGTCCACAGCATCTAATACTCAATGCCACATCTCAGAAACATGCACCGACATCTATTATATGTCACAAGCAGTGGCACAGCTACTGTAGAAGCGGGTAAATTTGATGATGGTGGCTCTACAAATCTTTTTTCCCAGATGGGGACATCTTTCTCTAGATCAAAGGTCATCATATTACTAGTGCCTGAAAGCAATTTCTTTTTCCCAGCATTCTAATTGACCTGAGAACTAAATAACTTCCATATGGTATACACATTGAATCTTTGTTGCAAATGACTAAACTATCTTAAGGTTCTATATCGATTAACAAACAATAATGTGTAACTGCTTTTCATTATATTAATCCATTTATCTCAACACTTTCAGCTTGCCTACAATTGTAATACCAAAGGTGTGAGGTCTTGTTCTCCACATCCTATCTCTAACTTTATTTCCTATTCTAGTTTGTCTTCCTCATATAGAGCATTTGTGTCACAGACTTCCTCTGTCAGTATACCTAATCATTTTTAGGATGATCTTGCCACCACTAAGTGGAAACTTTCCATGATCGAATAGATGAAAGCACTTTATAAGAATTAGTACTTGGGAAATGACACAGTTACCTAAGGGCAAACGAACTGTGAAATACAAGTGAGTGTATGCCGTGAAGCACAGGGTGGACGGTTCGATTGAGCGTTATAAAGCTTGGCTTGCGGAAAAGGGCTTTACTCAAACCTATAGAGTTGACTATTAAGAGACAATTGCTCTGGTTGCAAAGATGAATTCAGTCAGGATACTTCTCTCTTTTGCAGCTAATTTGGATTGGCCTCTTCACCAATTTTATGTGAAGAATGCTTTTTTATATGGTGATCTAGACGAAGAGGTGTATATGGACATTTCTCCTGGCTTTGAAGATCTTCAGACAAAAGGTAAGGTGCGCAAGCTTCAGAAATCATTGTATGATCTCAAGCAGTCCCCAAGAGCTTAGTTTGAGAGATTTACTTAGACAATGCTTAAAGATGGCGTCGAACAAAGTCAGACTTATCACACTTTGTTTATTAAACATTTCTCACATGGTAAGACTACAGTTTTCATTGTATATGTGGATGACATAGTACTTATAGGAGACAATGTTGAGGAAATGCCTCAATTGAAGAAATATTTGTCAAGCGAGTTTGAAATAAAAGACTTGGGAATCCTGAAGTATTTCCTGGGTTATTGAGGTTGCCGGATCCAAGGACAACATTTTTTTCTGTCAAAGGAAATACGTTCTTGACCTATTAAAAGAAACTGGGATGCTTGAAAGTAAAGCTTGTAACACACTGTTAGAACCAAATCAGAAACTTAGTGATGATAATGGGGAGCTATTGTTGATAAGGGGAGATATTAGAGACTAGTGGGTAAACCCATTTATTTATATCATTCTCATCCCAACATTGTTGTTGTTGTCAATGTGGTTAGCCAGTTCATGCATGCTTCTCATGAGGCACACTTGGATGCAATTATGCGAACCCTTAGGTACTTGAAATCTTCGCTTGGAAAGGATCTATATTTTTCCAAACATGATCATCTCAGGGTGGAAGCTTATATAGATGCTGATTAGGCACGATCAATAACTGCTAGAAGGCCTACATCGAGATATTCTACCTTTGTTGGGGGCAATTTGATTACTTGGAGAAGTAAGAAATAGCATGTGATAGCAAGGTCTAGTGTAGAGGCAGAGTTTAGAGCCATGACACAAAGTGTATGTGGACTCTTGTGGATCAAGTTGTTGTTGAATGATCTAGGAATTGATCAAATAGACACCATACGACTATATTGTGACAATAAAGCTGCTATTAACATAGTTCACAATCCAATTCAACATGACCAGACGAAACACGTTGAAATTGATCGTCACTTCATTAAGGAGAAACTCACTAGTGGCACTATATGTACTCCTTTTGTGAAGTCTGGCGAACAACTTGTGGATATTCTCACCAAGGGAATAAACAATTTCATGATGCTCTTGGCAAGTTGGAAATGAGAGATATTTTTGCACTAGATTGAGGAGGAGTGTTAGAATTGTTAGCATTATATCTTTATTATTGTCTTTCCTTATCAATTGTCATTAGCTGTCACTAGCTATAGATTCTTTATTTTGCCTAAAGGCTTCTATTGTAAGTTTCAAGTCTTTAATATAAAAAGGGGTGATAACCTAATCATTACACCCTCAGTTTGATTTCTCTCTTAAAAAAGCATATGCCATTGAGATTAAAGCCCACAAAACTCTAAGAGCACTTCTATAGTACAATACTCTTGCTCTTAGTTGCAGGAATCGTGCAACCAGGTGACGATTCCGAGTAAGAATCGCGATTCCGCGCTCCCGAGACAGAAACGTGTAAGAATCGCAAGGGGGAGAGAGAGAGAGAGACAGAGAGAGAGAGAGAGAAACCTGAACTCGCTGTGACCTTCGACATCGCCTGGACCTTCGATCTGCTCCTGGACCTTCAATCTGCTCGCGATCTGCTCGTGGACCTTCGATCTGCTCTCGCCTTCTTCGATCTTCTTCTTCTTTTCTCTCTGTCTCTCTCTCTCTCTCTCTCTTCGTCGATTTATGTTATCTGTCTCCCCCCTCCCATTTTGTAACATATAATAAATATAATAAATAATATAATTTGTTATAATAAATATAATAAACAATATAATTTGTTATAATAAATATAATAAATAATATAATTTATTATATAAGAATAAATCTAATTAAATCAAATATAATAAAAAATATCAAATCAAATCTATAAAATAAATATTCAATTTTTAACTTTTATTTACTTTAACATATTTTATTATTCTTTATTTGTTATATTTTTTATTTATAATATACATCAATTAAAAATAAAAATAATTATATAAATAAATTAAAAATATTATCAATAAAAATAATACCAACATAAAAATAATAAATATATTTAAAAATAATTATTTAAGTCACCTTTATATAATAAACATATTTTAAAAATAACTATTAAAATATATATATTACCGCTCCCCGAGGCGCTCCCAACCTAAGAAACTTCTATCGGCTCACGCTCCCCCGCCCCCGCTCCCGCTCCCGCTCCCGCTTCGTGCAACTAAGCTCTCTAATTCAGTGGGCAATGTGTTCATATATTCATGAAAGGATGGCTGTATATATGTGCATGTATATCAAGATTTTATTGTTATTTTTTCTTAAAACAAAGCTTGAAAAATAACCACAGCATCAAAAGGATGCATTTCTACATCAATTCTAATATTAAGGAACAAGGCCTCAATTGAGGATTCATGAACAGGAATTTAGCCAAGTTTCAGACCAGAAGCTAACCTAAAGCAATTTTTGCACAATGTGGGAACATTAGTTTTAATTTTTTGAGCTTTTGATAGAGTCATAGTGCACATGATACTAATGAACTAATGAACTTATCTACTTCAACTCATGCAAACAGGATCATATCTATACTTGATCTTAGAGATTGAAAATCATCCTCTTAGGGCACATTTTGGATTTTGCAGGTCAATGATGATGAATTGCAAGATACGGGACATATGAAAATGGTTATCAAAAGCTTCAACTATGAATCAAGACGATGTTTGTAAGAAAAGTTATAAATCTGAAGGCCATCATAAAAGTATTCTAATATTGAACTACGAATCAATATGATGTTTATAAGAAAAGTTATAAATCTGAAGGCTATCATAAAACACACTCTAATATCTAAATTCAATACAATCACAGAAAATGCTTTTAAGCAGTAGAAAGCAATGTGCACCAGCTATTGGACTTACATTCAACCCAGCCAGTGGAGCCATTGCAATTACAACTCCTCGCTTGAAATGTAAGGGATGTTTCTCCAGAAGGAGAAACTTCCCAGATTTTCCTGTTGCTATGGGTATCATATAGATATCCCTTGTCCCAACTTTGGAAAACGCAATTTTACAAGGGATACCAGAGACTGCAAAAAATTTATAATTAAAACAAGCAAGAAACATAACTTGAGATTTTGTGGAGAGTCAATAGGATTCACAGGACAGATAACCAACCTAAAGATATCTCTGAGCCAAAGCTTGCAGATGAAAGATCTGAAACATACTTTCTTCCCGAAACAGCAAAAGAACTGCTTTTCAAGTTCATCAAGGGATTTTCAAAAGGATCCCCATTGAAAACAAAGGGCTTCAAATGAAGATGTAGGACAAAAACCTAAAATGGAACTTTTATAAGAACTTCTACATCCCAAAACAGTATGGTCATATGACCAACTGCAGAAAAAAAAAAAAAATACACATATGCTATGAAACACGGACAAGGACACAGACACGGACACAGTGATTTAAAAAAACTGGGGGCACGGACACGAAGGGGGACATGGCAATTTTTTTATTATATATATATATTGTATTTGCAACATAGATTAATATTATGTTACCAAACAATCAAAATTAATAAAAACTAATATTAATTCAATGTCTATATAAAAGCCACTACATTTAAATAAATAAATAGATCATTATAAATTAATTTTATTCAAGAAATCCAGAAAGAATAAAATTTATTGTACAATATATAAATTTATAAAGAAAACAAATAAATAAAAATATATAATATATGTTTATTATACAGAAATAAAGTATAATCAGAAAAAGAAAAGAAAAAGGAAGACGAGCGCGTGCGCGCGCGCGCGCGAGAGAGAGAGAGAGAGAGAGAGAAGAGAGGCTTATCAGGTCGAGAGGTGATGGAGATTGACTGGACATGAAGCTCGATGGAGAGATTGATTGAATGCCTTCCTCAATGAACAGGTTCATCGTTTCTCTTCCCTCTTTTTTTCTTCTCATTTAGGATTTAGGTCTCTTCTCCTCTTTCTATTTCGAATTAGGGATTCTTTTTTTTTTTTTAACTTTATTAAATTTACATTTTGACCCCAAAAGATATATAAAAACTAAAAGAGGGCCCCATCGTGTCCCATTGCCATGTCTCGCTATGTCCCATACCCAAAAATAAATAAATAAAATAAAAATAAATTAAAGGGACACACCGGCATGTCCCCTTGTCCGACACTGCTACGGTGCCTATTTTGACGTGTCCGTGCTTCATAAGCACATATGTATATATTTGTAAATAAATATGCAAAAAAAGGTTTAGAGATAGAATTTATATACACAAATTGCATAAAAAATAATGTTACTGGTACTTTGGAAATTAAACGGCTGTACATAAACTCAAACTAGAACCAAAAATAAAAAATAAAATCTGCAAATGTCTATTATAAAAAAGAGCAGAATTAACAGATACAGACAAAAGAAATTCATTGCATGGAAGTTAAAAGAAAGAAAAGCAAAAGAGAAGAATCAAAGAAATTGCACAAGTTCCTCAGTTCTTAATATGAAAGGAGGGGAAGATATATAACACATAACACAAGATAGAAAAAAGATCATGCCATAAATACAGTGTGGCTATGGACATTATGTATCATGAATTTTGAAAAATATATAGCGATCCATGACATGCAATACATATTACTGTGTTTGTGTGTCTCATTGGGTTGTGTTCTATGTTGCACTTCAAGCAATATAAGTGAATTAAATTACAACATCTATATCAAATCAACGATGGGTGTGCCTCTGATATATTTATCCAGTTCAACAAGTCAATATTAATTCTCAAAAGCTAAGCGCTTATGACACTCCATTTTTAACAATTTTTGCAGGCCAGACATTATTTTGGGTAGTAACACCAGTGTAGATGTTCATTTTGGTATTGCACAATCCTCTTGGAAACTTCAACCCATGTTAAACCCATCCATATCTGAGTTTCCTCGTTTAATAGCTTGGAAACATCCAAACTAAAGAATAGCATTCTTTCACTACAAATAATAATAATAATAATAATAAAATAAATTTATCCAGAGTGATATAAACCTTGACTGCATCAACCATCCTTTGCCAAGCCAGTGCAGAAGCAGTAGGACCTCCTAAAATAAGAAAAAAAAATTTTTTTTTTTTTTCAATTGTCTGATAAAGAGTGAGGTGCAAAACAACAATTTCCCAGTACCATGCATGCAACAAAAAGCTTGAATAACACAATGAACGTAAACTAATAATTTTTAACAAAAATTTATATTACCACATGAAGTATGTTGGTGGTAAGCAAGCTCAAGTGCAAAAAAGGGATCCTTAGACTGGGAAGATTCCTCAAGAACTGCAATGTCGCGACAAAATGAAGTAATGAGTTCCATGCAGATTGTCTTATGCAGCATACAAATTTTATCTAAAAAGCAGTGGGAACGAACAACTACCACCACCTGTGTTACATGAACTCTTCTAAATGTACTACCCATGTCGGACACTCAACACATAGCTAAGGGTATGGGATATTTGTCTAACATATGCTGTAGGATATTTACCTAGCTGACATCTAGTAATTCAAGTAGTTTACCATAAAGCTATGCATAATATTATCATACTATGCATGACGTGCTCTATGGCACCTTGTGATCATCCTTTACCTTGGAAAATAGAAGAAGTATACTAAAAATACACACATATCTCGCCATGCCCTTGTGTCCTGGACATGGGAATTAGATGAATCAGACACTTGGACACATATTTGCACCTGATACCCCTAATCGAGTCCATGTAACATTAACATAGACCACCACAAAAGAAATCCCTTCAGGTTCTAACCCCACCCACCACCCTCAAAGGAGGGCATGCTACCACCACCTTCCAAACAGCTATTTCAGAACATCAATGAAGTTGAATAAAATAGCATATACCTCTTTTACAGTTTGCCCATTCATTTCTCAAAGTATCTGGCATGTAATCAAACCAGCATCCATCAAGTTCTTTCCGAAGACATTCACAAGACTGCTCATACGACGTCTGTCAATGGGAACTAGGAAAAAGTAGAACTTTAGATGAAGGTCAACTTTCTCAAAAATAATGTTTCCGGGAAAGGTAGCTTTGTCTTTCATTATTTGGGAACATAAATAAATTCCAGTACAGATAAGATGTACAATGCTTCTTGTCATTTCTGTGGTTCATGATTTTCTACATGCAAGAGGCTTAGCTCCACAATGTCTTTTAAGGCTAACTGCTTTAAGCTACTCACTGCTGAAAATGCAAGAGCTAAATTAGCCATATCAAAGCATCGGAAGTGATTAGATAAGCATAGATTCTGATTTTCCTTTTGTAGGATAAGCAAGTAGAGGAGTTAGTGATCATGCAGATTCCATAGGAAATCAGGAAATGCATGCTCTGTTCAACAAAAATCAAGTGAGAACACTTCAACTTTCTTGTCATCACAACCACACCGTTGAAATTAAGATAAAATAGTACCCATATGATGTCGAAGCATCAAGATGAAATTATATGCTACGCTAACGGTTCAATCTGAAGCCTAACTGCTATCTGCTGAGGATGTGACTACCTGCTAACAATGAATTAAAGGGTTTAATGTACATGAGAGTCAACCAAAGACCCTCCTAGTTTTGATGGTACATCAGGTCTTGAAATATTCTTGAAATGGTTTGATGATTTGTAAGATTGTTTTGTTGGGTTCTGTCACCATTGCATTACCCCCTCACTAGGTTGAAATTATAGTGTTTTGCCAAACAATATTGGAGGGGAATCTAGAGAAGCCTACATTACTTAGAAAAGCAACCACACCTCATAGGCTGAAATGAATAAAAAATTGAAAGATATGTATTTGCCAGCTTTTTATAGGCAACAAATGCTTAACCAATGCATCAATCTTCAACAACATTATTATAGTGTCTTAGATTAGTTTGTTGAATTCAAGTACTCTTAAAATTATCTGACACTAATGATGATCGATACACTATTATCAGTCAGTTTATAATTTCGGATTGAGACTAGAAATTTGTAAGGAGATAATACTAAGGAGTGTGCCAAAAAAATAAATAAATGAAAAAATGCAAACCAGCCAATCCATACTGGCCCAGACCGACCAAACCCATGTGGTTTGAAAGGTGAGTAGGTTGGGTTGGGTGGGGAGGGTTAGCTGGTAAAAATTGGCGGCTCAGCTAATATGTGGTTTGAAAAATGTCTACCTGCCTACAAACCAACCCAACCTACTTATATGTACACACAAATCACCTTGCACTATCCCACAAACAAACCCTCACCGACCTTAATACCATTCATAAGAAGACACCTACCTTATGACACCCCGAAGAATGCCACGTACTATAATTATATCATCATCCATCTTTGAATACCTTAGGTTAAAATAACTATTCTATTGACTATTTCATATTACAAGACATCCTAATTTAATTACCTTCCAATACTCTAGAGATAAAAATATGAATTGTTAGGATAACAACTTAGGAGATGAATACATTAGCTAGAAAACTTAGGAATGTATATGCTTGATAGAGGAGCCTAGCAGAATTTGAACATGCCCAAGAGATTCAGTAAGTATTGAAGAGTTAGGAAGCTCTTTTTTGAACTTGAGTATGGAACATTTAGACAATTCAAGAAACTCTAAGTGAGGAGCTTAATGATCTTAATTTAATGAGTACCTTGTTAGCAATTAAGTGGGATTAGCAAAGGTTAAGTAGGATTAGCTAAAGCCTAAGTAGGATTAATTAGAACTAAGCTTGATTAATTAAGCTAATCAAGTAATCAGTGAAACACTTAAGCTAATTAATCATCCTACATCAAATAAAAGAAAAACAAAAGAGAAGAATTGAGAAAGATGGAGAAGAATTGAGAGGGAGCTTGAGTTCTTGAGAGAGAAGGAGGGAAAAAGGAAGCAGATCAAAGAACAACAAATCCTATGTTGGGAAGATTAGGAGAAATTCACAAAAAGGTAAGAAATTCAACCCTCTTTCTTATGTTATTGATTTGATCTAGCTGGAAAATCACTTGGGATGAGTTTAGAAGGTTCTAAGTTGGAGTTTCGATGGAAGTTTTGGAAAAAGGAAATTAAGACTGAAGATTTCTAAGAAAAACTATGTTTTGATTTGTTTTCACCTTGAATTCATAGTGTATAAATGCTTTCCAACAAAACACACATCATCTATTTTCAATTTGAAGTCTTTAAACATTATGCTTTGAAGGATTGAAACGAAGGAAATGAAGAAGGGTTTGAAAAGAAACTAAGTTGAGAAGTTCTTGAATTAAAACATGTTTTTGGTTAGATTAATCTTGAAATCATGCATTCAAATGAGTTTTCAAGGATCATACATCATTTATTTATGTTTTGGTACATCAAACATCAAGTTTTGAGGCTTTAGAATGAAGAAAAATGAGTTAGAACATCAAGAACACCAAGAACATGCACCAGCCCAGAATTCTGCTCGACGGGCGCACGAGCACGCAGAGTCGAATCTTCCCTAACTTGAGCCACCGCTCCTGCGGCCAACCTTGAGTTGTGCATTGCCTTGTTCTCCACTCGTGTGGCCAGACTTCAGCGCACATGTGGCCAGTCAGGGCATTTTTCTGTTTTGAGTCCTTTTCGTTTCTTTTGACCTACTAGACTTCCTCAAGCATGTCTTAGGCCTAAAATAAAATTAAACACATATAGAAACCGACTTAAAACACGACTGATTAGAGAAGAAAGATTAGAGTAGAGTTAGTTTAAGTTACCTTGCTTTCATTTCATCAATGTTTGGATGTTTATTCATGTAGGTTACGTCTTCGGAAGTCGTCCCCTTTCCTAAGAGCCATTGGTGAGTAATATTATTGTGAAGTTATGTTTGAAAACTAGTTTTGGAAGCTCAACGGTATAACATGATTTATAAAATTCCTATTTTGATTATGAATGAATGAATATCCTGTATTTTGTTTAAACCTATCAATGGCATCCTTAGATAGTCCTAACCATTGGGGGGTAGTCTAAATGCACCATGCCCATATTTGAGCTCCATCGCCACCGAAATGTGGATTGTCTAATCGGTACCCGAGTCGAATATTCTATTAAGAGATTCTAATAGATGTACCGTGTTATCATGTTTTGGTTATGAAATATTCTAATGAGAAATGTTCGAATGCTTTTGGAAATGTGATATGATATTATGCTTTGCAAATGAGATTGGAATTCATTCATTTACCACTTTACTATATTATTCACTGGGCAATGGCTCATCCCTCAACTCCTATATGTATGTAGGTGCAAGAGAAGCATCAAGGAGTTAGCTCCGTGAAGTTCATGTTTATATGCTAGAGTCAAGGGAGTTGTAATTGGCCTTGTACATATTGTATTCCTACTAAAAGATTATGTAATCAAGAATGATGTATGTCTCATTTCATATAGCTAAGCACTACTCTGAATAGATATTTTATTAAATTTAATAGACTCAACTAAAGTAACTAAAGGCTTCTACAACATAAAATGAGATTTGCCCCAATTATCATAAGAGCCCAACTTTATTTTTGCTCAGTTAGGCCTTTGGTAGTCAGGGACTACTGGCCAGTCACTACACTATCCTGTTTGGGGCGGGTTGAGGTTGTGACATATCCCTCATTTTTATCGCTTGTATATTGATTTGTAAAAAAAAAATTTAGAATAACATCATTAACTTGATTAATTTATGGGTTGTGTTAGGATTTAGAATTAATAATATTTTTTTTTTTGTTGAAATTGTGAAAAAAAAAAATATGGTTGTATGTTCATCGATGTTTGTCATTTTGTATTTTTAACCTGTTGTACCCACAAATTTGAAACTGCCAAAATATTCAACCAACCCGCTCAATCAATTAGGGCGGTTTCACAGATGATTTTCCTGAAAACCAACACAACCGACCTGTGCATAGTTTAGTGGATGCCAATGAAGATGCTTAACCATTGAACAGTATCTAGCTAAAGAGATTCATGATTTTTCTTCCAAGATGCCTATTAAGGTTACACAGTAAGTTGTTTCTACATATTTTCCTCATTCAGAAGTGACCATAAAATCTGAGTCATCACTTATGGGAGAAACGGTGATTCAAGAATCCTTAAATGAGTCATTGGAGGAACAACTCGTTGGGTCAGCTTGGGGCAAGATGTTAAATTCGATTGGCAGGATATTTCATTGCCTTTTGATTCTACTCCTAGCCATTATGTCATTGATCCCATTAATGGAATCACTTTTGAGTATCTCGATCCTCATGAGCCTTTTTCTTCTTCTTAAAAAAAAAAAAAAATCAACAACAAAAGATTCTCAGGAGTCTGCTGATCTAAGTTTATTTTTCCTATACCTAATGTTAGTTGTAATCTAATGATTATATGTTAACCGTCAAGGCATTGTTGTTACTTCAGTTCCTAGTGAAATATTTCACATAGCATCTCATGAACAGGTTCGAGTCATTCTTTAATGTGGACCACATCCACATTTTACTAATTTTTCTTCAGTTTTAATAGAACGGTATGCCCACTTGATGAAGGCAGTACAGGGCCTTTTGTTTTGTTTACTGGTGTTGATATTTCTAAAATTCTTTAAACAATAAAATGTGTACTATATATTTACTAAACATCATTAAATCAGTTGAACTCTTACATTGAACAGGTGAACATCATGATTGTCAAGCTTCTTTTCCTGAATAACTAGTAACTTTCGCAAGAACCACGCTGTATGCCACTGTATCAGTACTGTGAATGGTGGTTGGCTCGCTAAAACCTTCAATAATGCATGCAAAATCTGTAAAATTGAACAGGAAGTTTATCATGACACTGACGACTAAACTGAGATGGAAACTGGGACACAAGAGGTTGTACGATAAAGCAAGAGTTACATGCAAATGGTCAAGATGTGTACTAATGAAACAGGTAGAGAATAATCAATAGAGGCAATAATGACAATGCAACTTAACCAAGATATAACCCGTAGTACATATACCTGCGGCAAGTGTCTCACAAAAATTCTACCATCAAAGACCTGTGAAGCTGATAAGTCATATGTCTGCAAATGAATAGATGATTAAGGTCATATCAAGAGAGTTAATGTTAGAAACTTCACGAAGTTATCATTTCCCCGTCCCAGGAAGAAACTACGGACACATTTTTATTCTTCAAATAAAGATATACCATGTAATTTTGACATGCAGGAGAACAAAACAATCAAAATTTAGAGAATAAGCCATGTTGGCAAAACAATGTCAGAATCACAGTTCAATGCCCATATAGGTGATAACTTTTTTATTTTTTATTTTTTGAACGCATATAGGTGATAACTTAGAACTGTTATTAATATTATGTTTCAGAATCATGGTACAATGCCAAAATCTGAAGAGAACATCAAAGAGTTCATACATGTAGATAACTATGGATCCTCAACTGAAATTATATAGGGACGAGATAATCCACTAAACGATAATTTATTATAAGTACTGGTATGCACCGTCACCTTCTGCATCCTGGTTTTAGTTTGACAGAATCCTATTAATCCAGCCAGCTGATAATCAAGATCTACAAACAAGAAAACATGGAAATAAACCATAATTAAAGTACATCAGGAAGTTGTATAGACATACTAAACAAAAGTAGAAACATCAAATACCTTCACTTTCAGCTAAAACAAGCAATAACATGAGAGATGCCAGCATTAGACTTTGATTATCTGAGAAAATGTATGAAAGTATTCCAGCCCTGCACAGAAGGGACTACTGACAAGTTCAATGGACGCAGAAATCATTGTCATACCCATGATTAGGATAAAGGCAAAGACACTAGGCATATACTTCTTTAAGATGCTACAAATATCTCACACCATCTCACACCAGTTGCCTCATATTAAATAGAATTAGAATTTAACCATTTACCACCCAGAACACCAAAAACTAATAAATAAGTATTTCATTACTAATAGTAGGTGATAGCAAGAATGTGTACATGTATACCGAAATGCATGTCTTTCATGTCTCACCACATCCAACACAATTTCAACCAAAAAAGGAAAAAGAGTAATAAATCGATATATAAATTTATTAAACAAAATAATTTCCATGCTTCACTATTTCAAAAGTAAATATTGTATTTGGAATGAACTTTAGGTTTAAACAACTAGAGTACAGTCTATAATAGTATATAAGAATTTGCCTATTTCTGTATGCCATGCGATAATGGAGTGTACATCTTTAATTTCTGCATGGGTAGTTGGTTAGGATGTATTCCTAAATCAGCTCTCTTTGTCACTACCCAACTTCGCTCCGTTACCCACTTAGATATATATATATTAATGGATCCATGAATTTGATTTGAGGATCAAAAGGAAAATATCTTGTTTTTATTGGATCATTGAAAAGATTTTCAAGGGAAACAAACGAACAAACAAACAAACAAACATCAGGATCGATCCCAAAGGAATGTGATCGATCACCAAAGCGGAACAAGGTGATCGATCCCTCCGTTTAAGCGCTTGATTAGTAACACTGAGAACATTGATTTGTGTGTCAAACCAAAAAAGTGAGTTCTAAATTCCAGTAGCCAGCGATCTCGCCTTGCTAATAAAGGCTTTAGCGACATTGCTAATAAAGATTTTAGTGACATTTTGTAGCTGCGATAGATCGCTCCATTCTAGGGATCGATCACTGACACGAAAATTGCTTAATTATTTTCCTAAACGGGGTTTTGATGCCCTTTTTGATATATAATGCTTTCTTGATAAGTTTAAGGGCATCCCAACAACCATTGTGTTCATATACAGCCATTTTTAATTACAGTCTAGAAAAATTCAAAGATCAGATTTCTATACAAGTGAGATTTTTCTGGATGTTGATCTTTATACATTTTAAAACCCTCAATCTATTGCATTGTTCTCACTTCCGTGGCCGGTTGGATAATCGGAGTCGTATGCGTACAAAGAACAAGGTGAGAAGCTTCATGGTGTTAGGCTACCGCATCAGGCCGGGCACTCATGGAGCATCTTCAAGAAAACAGAGATAGGTTAATCAGGGTTTGGTTCTAAGTCCTTCGTCTAAGTCTCGTAAACTTGATTTATTATAGTGGATTTTTGTTGGGTGTTTGGGACCGGTTTTTTTCCCTCTTGGATAGTTTTCCATGTTAGCTGTTGTATCCTCTCTATTATATTTGCGCTCAGTGTAATTTTATCATAGCAAGTTTAAATTGGTAATTCTGTTTAACTTCATCCAAAATAATTTGAGAATTGTCCTATTCACCACCCTCTAGGCACAATATTTCTGGACTCTAATATTTCAATTGACTACGTATTACATTGACTACATGTCAGAACTCTATGCGTTTCACGAGGTATTCTGTTTGAGTATGCTGCAAGTTATTTAGTTTTTTTCCCGCAGTGGTTATTTCAAAAGCAAGTACTCATGATGGGTTTTGTGTTTGTGAGTGGCATAGGACTGTGTTATTGGCATTCTTGTCTTTATAATTTGTTTTTATCGAATTGCAACTGTTTTGTCACAGAAATGCCAAAGGGTATCACTCTATACTAAATATAGAAACAATGTATATGTGCAGAAAGACAGAAGAAAGATCATCCGAACATGGAAAATATGATGAACCAATCAGATGGCACCATCTAAGCCTTCGAAAAGAGCAATTACAAAACTAACATGGGAGCAGCCACAAACCTTTTGTTTACCGTATCATTACAAGGGAAACTTGCAAAATGAGAATCACATGGCAGGTACTCTGATAAATGCCCAAGCAGATAGTTTGTTCTGAAGTTTTCTGCATCCTCTGGCTCAAGACAAAACATTTCATGCAAAGGGTTGAATATAGAATTCACGTGAGTAGTACCATCATCTGTGACTCCTTCAATAGTATGTTTCATGCTTGAAAACATCTCAGCATACAGAATAGCACTAGCCACAAAGTTGACCATGTTTTCTCCCTGAACAACCTGAAGGAGACGGGTAACTACAAACAGAGAAGTGACTGCAGAAATATATGTGCCCTGAAAAAGGAAATGAAAATATTAAAAACTATTTCATGTCTGTAAATTTAACAATCAATTCCATGTTTGAGTTCAGAAATCACTGGAGCAACAAGCTTATGGATCAATCATGGACTAGGATTTCCCAGCACCAGCTGGGGAAATCTTACAACCAAATTACTGGACTGCCATTTATTTCCACCAAAATGAATTCATAGATTTAATAAGGTTGAAACCTTTTGGGGGAAACGAGAGAACAGTGTAAATAGTGAGGGGATGAGGAAAGATGGTAAACGCAGGACGAAATTTCTGAGATATATGTCCAGGGTGAGGATCATTTTAGGCTGCCTTCAGCTGAATGCTGCCGTAACTTGCTACCAAACAAATTACAAAGCAAACACAAATCTAAAATGGATACTTGCTTAGTATTCTACCTCTAATGTGACATAGTACAACTCTGCAAACAATCACTAAGAAGGGCATGCCTTCGTCTAATAAACTATTGCACCAACTTCAACTTCAACTTCAAAGGAATATCCCTAGACTTTTTTTTTTTTTTTTTTTTGGTCAGAAGGTAAAAATTCCTCATGTCAGGCAGGAGTAGATTGCAGTATCTCAAAAAATTTGCTGATCATACAGTTGATGTCAAAGAACAAATGACATACACGAAGTAATAATAACAACCTTATGAAGTTTCAATAATTATGCAGAGGGAGAGAACAGTTCAGATGAAGAATATCTCACATTACTCTGGCCCAACTGCAGCAATGGGAGCAACATGGGAAAGATCAATAAGCTAACAAGATTTTGAGTGACCATTTTGCTCAAACGAGGCTCGTCAATACAAAGTAGGTCCTCAAGGTAGTAGAGCTCATCGACAATTTTATCAGTTTCCAGAAGAAGATCTCTTGTCCTTCCACGGGGGAAACTCTCCCTGCATCAAATTCAACCAGTTTACCAAAATGAGATGCTAGTGCATACCGCCACCAGATTACAACTCACCAAAATGACAAACTTTTCATCTGAAAGTGCGTACTCTGTAGCATGGACAAGGGCATCTAAATGTATGCATTGCTTTTTTATGCTCAGAACTATGTCCGAGAAATACTGCGAGACTGGAGGAGTTGTTACAAATCGATAGACCATGTCATCACTAACTGCATAACCAAAAAGGATACCATTGCAAAATTCCAAAAGTTGAAGTTCATAATCCATAATACAATTATATCTTTTACTTGGAAACTGATATAAAAGATTAAAAAATAATACCATTATATATGTTCAGAGTTAATGCTCGTATAGCCGTTTGAATCATCTTTTCCCCGTGGTGAGCAAATTTAAGTGCCTCACTGTATAGTGGAAATGAGACTACAGCATCCTGTTAATATGACAATTTATGAAAAGTATGTAAAGCCATGCCCCAAATATTTTGCAAATCAATATGATGTGAACCAAAAAAAAAAAAAAAAAAAATTATATTCAAGGGGACATATGCAAGAGCCTTCTCATGTACTTCCGCATATTTCATATTCCAATAAGTTCTGGTTCTCCATATAGAAATATCACAGTTCTGCCATAATATATACGCCTTACACATCCTTTACTGCTACAAACATTGGATGTAGTCATAATCCAAACATGTTCAACTATATTTCATCATTAATCCTACACATATAGACAACTTCCAAGCCCCCTTTAAGTTCTGTACCAAATGCACTCCCATCTCCTGAGAAGTCTTTCTTGTGGATCTAATGCTCAAGTCTTAAAAATAAAACAGAATGAAGTAATGAATGAGAGGCAGAATTATTAAAATTAGGGGTGTTCAAATAACTGAACCACCTAACGAATCCGACCCAATCTGACCGATGGCCATGGATGGTTTCGAATTTTGTACAGTAGGAATCGAGTTCAATTTAGCAAACCCATTGAAATCATGGTCGAGTCTCGGGTGTGGCATGTGAGAATCCGACAGTCCCGACCCAACCTAACCCGTCTTCAATGTAAGCTGCTATTTTTCCACGTGTAGCACTTGATTGGCTCACTATCTTTACATATATGTTTCCAAGACTAATAAACTTTGACCCATGCCCTTCTCCCACATTTCAATGTTCTTTTTCTCTCTCTAGAACCCAACAGTTTCCTTCTCTCTAGAAACTCAACAATCTCCCTCATACTCTCACTCTCTCAACTATCTCTCTCTCTCTCTAACGTTTATCTCTCTTTCACTTCCCAATACACTCTCTCTCTCTCTCTCTCTCTCTCTCTCTCTTCCTGTAAACCCATGAGACCCCTCATCTTTGTTCTCCCTTATGCACAAACCCAATCTTTGATTGCCTTCCACAAACCCTATTTTCCTTTTCAATCTCCCTCTCATAGAAACCCTAATGGCCATATAGCAGAGCGATGATGGCAAAGCAATGGCGATCGATGGTGATAAAGTTTAGCAGATTATTGGAGCATGAGCAATTGTGATGATGATAGAGTGGATTGATTGTTGTAGTGGTGCTAAACGGCAGAATTTTTTTAGTTGGTCTTCACTCTATTTCTATCTCTCAACTCGTTCATGTTTGAATTTTTTCATTATTTTAATTGAATCATATGTTTAAATCTTTGAATCAATTTGTTTATATACATGTTTGAATCTGAGACTTGTTTTATATGAGGGAGTTGTCTTCCCAACACACCACCGAACCTAGCCGACCATCAAACTGAATGGTTTGTTGCGGTCGATTTCGAATACTAGATCAGTCGACAACAGATGATCAAGCTTCTAACTTGATGCATTTAGTCGATTTCGAATACTAGATCGGTTGACAACAGATGATCAAGCTTCTAACCTAATGCATTTGGTTCGGCTGACGGATTGAGGGTACACCAGACCCAATCCGACCCTTGCACACCCCTACTCTCTAGAAACCCAATAATCTCTCTCATACTCTCACTCTCTCGTCTCCCTTGCTATAACCCCCATTACCCTCGTAATCTCCCTCTCAGAGTGGTGAATCTGGCGACAGTGCTATCGATGGTACGATGGCGTGCTTAGATCTTAGATCTCTGAGATGGTGATGATAGTGCTCAGATTTGAAGTATGGTGACGATGGTTCTCAGATTTGGGACAACGATGACAATAGTGAATATGGCAATGAAACCCCCTCCCTCTATCTGATTTGATCTCTCTCACTAACTTAGATTTTGAATGTTTGCGATCTCTACAATTTCTCTTTTGCTCTTTTTTTTTTTTTGGATCATTATTTGGTTTCTCACTCGATCCGACTACCGAACTGATCAACTCGATTTTTGCAGTTTTGAAAAAAACAACGGTCGGAATCAGATTGGTTTTCTTTCAATCCAATGTGGTCAGGTCGAGTGGCAAGTCAATGGTAAAACCGATCCAACTCAACCCATGTACAGCCTTACTTAAAATACTGACACATCGTTCTGAATTGTGAAGTTACAAATTACAAGAAAAGGACCATTCAACATCTCTTCTTAGCAAAAAAATTCTTACGTGTGTTCTGTTTAAACTTCTCTTGGATGGTATTCACTGCAAATTAACATAACAGCTAGTGTCTAATCTAATCTAATAAATTAACATATTAGTTTAAAATCATATTTTGGAAGAAAGAAAAAGAGAGGTTTTAAAAGGAAGTTGAGTTCATGAATTTTTCAAGAAAAGCTCATGTTTTGATCCTTGAATCATAAAGATGAATCATGTTTTGATGTTATTGTTTTGAAAAGAATTATGATTCCATGTTTTCTTATAAATTATAAGTGTTTTTCAATGATTTATCAAGGTCACAAGCTAAGGAAATGAAAAGAAATGAGTTAGAACAAGAGGAGAAGTATGAACAGCCTGCTCTAGCCATTTCTGCACGTGCAGAAGTGACTCCCGCAAGTGTGGCCCAACCCTCCAAAACCCATTTTGCATTCTAAAATAGCCACACATGCGGCCAGATTTCCGGCACGTGCCCCAACCTTCCTGCACCTTGTCCCGCATGTGCCCCGGCAGGTGCAACAACCAGTACATTCGCCCAATTCAACCCCTTTTTGCTTGTTTCGATGCACCGCATCTCGTGGTACTTGTTTTAGACCTAAAATGGAATTGAATAGAGTTTAAAAACAGACTTTTAATAAGAAAAATTAAAGAATAAAGTTTAGGAAAACACTAAGGTTAAGCACTCGGTTTGTTATGTCATGCAAGTCAAGTTAGGTATTTCAATGCTTTGTTCTTGTTTGTGTATGTTAAGCTTTGGAAAGAGTTTACCCTTTGCTCAAGGAGCCATTTGTGAGTAGTAGTACAGTAAAGCTATGTTTGATAAATTATGATTCAAAATGCAAAACTTATTTATGCTTATGAAAGCTATGCTATTGCTTGTTAGGAATGAACATCCTATATTCTTATATTATGTATTAAGTTGACATTCTTGGATCATGTCCTTGCTATTGGGGGATTATACCAATAACGTCTTGACGGCCAAGCTCACCTTACCGCCTTCGAGTGGGTCGTTTAGTCGGTATCCGGGCCGGTTACGCACCTTGCAATCCTTGATATGTTCATCATTATGTAAATGTTTACAACTCAAGTCTTGTATTATCTTGCTCAAGCTAAGTCATGTTCAAACTATGATTTTACGCTATATTTGTAAGGCTCGTCGGTGTTCATTCATTCACCGCTTTACTTTTTTATAAACAACAAGGAATTGGGAAAGAATTGATCTCTTTTCTATAATTTTTAGAATGATAAACAAGTACACTATTTATAGTCTATACAAGGCATTAAAATCAGGAACTAAATAATCATACATCTATCATACAGCTAATTTTCCTTCTTTACAGAGTTGTCATACAGCTAGGCAATCCCTAGAGATCAGCAATAAATCTTAGCTGAATATTCTCCTTTCCAACACTCCCCCTCAAGCTGGTTTAAAGATATCTTCCATAGCCAACTTGCCCATCAATTTCTCAACTTGTTTTCTGGATAGTCCCTTTGTAAGAACATTTGCAATCTGCTTATCAGTTAGCATATAGGTCATGCAAATCTGCCCGTTCTCTATTTTCTCCTTGATGAAGTGCTTGGCTACCTCAACATGCTTGGTTCTGTCATGAAGAACAGGGTTATGTGCTATTGAGATTGCTACTTTGTTATCACAGTATGCCTTTATCGGAGAGAGACTTGAGACCTTAAGTTCATCTAAGACTCTCTTAATCCATAACACCTCACAAATTTCGTGGGCAACTGATCTAAATTCGGCTTCAGCATTGCTTTTTGCCACCACATTTTGCTTTTTACTATGCCAAGTAACAAGGTTTCCTCCAACAAAAGTACAATAGCCAAAGGTTGACCTTTTGTCAGTTATACTCCCAGCCTAGTCTGCATCTGTGTATACTTCAATATGTAGGTCCATGCTTTTCAAACAGCAGGCCCTTCCCTGGTGATCCCTTTAAGTACCTTAGGATTCTGTACACTGCTATGTTGGACCTGGTTAACGCATAAATTGACTTGCCATGCTCACTGCAAAAGCTATATTTGGGTAAGTATGAAATAGATAAATCAGTCTACCAACCAACCTCTGGAATTGTTCCCTGTTCTTCACATCTTCAGGTTTAGCAGATTGGAGCTTCAAATTAGGTTCAACTGGGGTCTCTGTTGCCTTGCAACCGAGTAGACCTCTCTCTCCAAGAAGATCCAACACATATTGTCGTTGAGACATGAAGATGCCCTTTTTAGACTTGGCAAACTCCAGTCCAAGAAAATATTTTAGGACTCCCAAGTCCTTGATCTCAAAGTCATCAGCAAGGACTCTCTTGAGTCTCTTGAGCTCAACATGATCATCACCTGTTAATACTATATCATCAACATAAACAATTAAAATAGCAATCTTTCCTTCTGTTGAGTGTTTATAGAACATAGTGTGATTTGTCTGAATTTGAGTATATCCATGGGCCTTTACAACTTTCCTAAATCGCTCAAACCATGCTCTGGGAGATAGTTTGAGGCCATATAGGGATTTTCTTAGTCTACACACTTTCCCTTCACCAAGATGTTCTTCAAACCCCAATGGTAGGCTCATAAAGACTTCCTCTTCCAAATCCCCGTTTAAGAATGCGGTTTTTACATCTAGCTAGTGTAAGGGCCAGTCAAGACTAATGGCTAAGGATAGTAAAACACGGATTGAATTAATCTTTGCAACTAGAGCAAAAGTCTCCTGGTAATCAATTTCGTATGCTTGTGTAAAACATTTTGCCACTAAACGTGCCTTGTACCTTTCTATACTTCCATCAACTCTACACTTAACCATAAACACCCATTTGAATCCTACTGTTTTCTTGTCCCTCGGTAAGTTAACAATTTCACAAGTCCTATTCTTTTTCAGAGCGTTCATCTCTTCCAAAACTGCTAATTTCCAATCTAGATTATCCATGGCTTCCTGAATGAATAATGCTATATGTACCAATTAATGTACTAATTAATATACTAACAGATGATGTGGCATAATTTTAGAAGTTTTGGGTATTTGTAATTTGTATAATAGGTGGGGTCAGTAATAATGGCATAAAACTAGTTGGTACACTAGTGTGTATATTAATTGGTGCATGTAGCACCACCATTCCTGAATGGTTCTTGGGATAAATAGGTGGGAGATTTTTGAGGTAAAAGCTTTATGAGACTTAGAAAGCTTATGGTAAGACACATATTTAGCAATAGGATGCTCTGTACAGGTTCGAACTCCCTTTCTAAGTGCTATAGGTACATCAAGATCGGAAGCAGTAGGAGTGGGATTTGACAAAGACGGATTAGAGTTACCTTGAGTAATAGATGGATTATCGCTTGAAGACAGTGATCTGTTTTGTGCTAGATTTGTAGGCAAGTCTTTACTTGTTTGATGAGTACCCCTTCGAGTGTAAACACGAAGCTCTGAGGTAGGATTGATGATATCCTGCCTTAGTATTTCTCCCCCTGTTTGTGAGTCATCTATGTTTGGCAATGGTAGGCTAGTATTTCCCTTATTTTCATTACTGTGACAAATAATTTCCTGACTACTAGGTGTGGAAGGATCAAGAACAGGTATAGGAAAGAAAGTAGTCGGCAGAGGAATGGTAGTTGGATAGCACATATAATTAGAGGCGATGTCTTCATCCATGGAATTAGCAAGCCAGGCCATAACCATGGAATTTTCTGCATCCCAAGTGGCATAAGTCGTATCCATCAAATCAGGCACTTTTGTATCACCAGTCAGGTACCCAATCTTTCCTCGCCCTCGAATATACATACGCACTAAATGAGACCAGCGCAGAAAATTATCTCCATTAAGGCGTATAGTGGTTATCTAAATAGAGTGCGAGCCAGAATTGAGACCATGATTTTTAGTAGACTTGGATCTAGACATCATGAGAGGTGAAGGTTTCAATTACCAAGAATAAGTCCCAATAATTGTTTGTAAGAAAAACAGAAATGAGTCAGAAATAAAGTTCCTACTTTGATACCAAGTAAACAACAAGGAATTGGGAGAGAATTGATCTCTCTTCTATATTTTTTAGAATGATAAACAAGTACACTATTTATAGTCTATACAAGGCACTAAATCAAGAACTAAATAATCATACAGCTATCATACAACTAATTTTCCTTATTTACAAAGTTGTCATACAGCTAGGCAATCCCTAGAGATCAGTAATAAATCTCAGCTGAATATTCTCCTTTTCAACAATTATTATTCACTGGCAATGGCTCACCCCTCTCCCCTATATGCATGTAGGTACAAGAGAAGTATCATGAAGAAGTTAGTTCCTTGAAGTTTGTGCATATATATGCTAGAGACAGGAGGGTTGTAATTAGTCTTCTAGGTGTTGTATCCTTTGTAAATATGTATGTAATCAAGAACGATGTATGTTTCATTACATATAGATAAGCACTGCTCTATGAATGTTCAAATGGATTTAATGGACTCAACTAAAGTGAATAATGGCTTCCACAATTTAAAACAAGATTTGCCCCAATTATTATAAGAGTCCAACTTGCTTTTTGTTTAATTAGGCCTTTGGTAGTCAAGGACTACTGGCCGATCACTGCACCATCCCGTTTGGGGCGAGTTGGGGTCGTGACAGTTTTGGTTTGTTTTTACAGCAACAATATATATTATATATATTTTTTCTTTTATCAAGCTAGAATTTAACAATAAGTGAAAGAAGAGAAGAACTAAAGAAAAGAAGAGACAATGTACTGCAAAAGATAAAGAGAAACTAGAATTGGGGTTCTCCCTCTTATTCCCATATATATTTATACTAATATGGCTCAAAGTACAAAAATAGCCCTCAGCCTAAGGCACTAATAGAGGCAAGAAGGCACATGCTCGGAATGGCGTAAAGTTTGGTCGACATAAAAATGTTATGATGATCAAATCCATTGTTGGGCCATGGACCCCGATGGTTGTTAGGCAAATTCCAATGTTTAGGCCTTCAATATCATGATTTTGCCATTTTTTGAAATATTTGAACCATCAATGACTTAGTCTAGATGATTTCGATTTGGGCTAGGTTTTTATCGGTGTTTATTTTTCTTTCTAGTATCCAAGTTTGAACCTTAGTGAAATTAGCCATTTTTGGTTATTTTCTTATTTTCTTTGATGTCGCTGAGTCAATTAAGGAACTGCCTTTATTCGGTTGTTTCCTAGTTAAGTTAGGGTTCCATGATTATAAATATGGTCGTAAGCCTGATGAAGATCATGGAAAGAAGAAAAAAAGCAAATCTAAATTTTCACATGAAGCACATTTAGGGCATCATGAATTAAAGATTTAGAATAATTTTGAGTCTTCATGTCATTATAGTAGGTTTTAGAAATTAAGGGTACAATGGTAATTCCAATAATTCTTTGACATGGGTTATAGGGGTCACCCATGGGTTTTATTTTGGGTCAAGTTATTAAATGGGTCATTATATATGGATTTTATTATATCTAAAATAATCTTAGTAGTCAAAAGTCCAAATTTCCTATTTTGATATTGAAGTAGAATTAGAAGTCATTATAGTTTCCTATTATGATTGAAATAGAATTGGAAGTCATAGTTGGTCTAGAATATTAGTAGTTGCTAAATATTTTCCATTTCTAAATTTGAGTTATAGTCCTTGTAAAATTAGGAGAGTCTTTAGTCTATAAATATATGTGTAATTTCAATGATTCAGGGGAAGAGTTAATATTATGAAAATTTGAAATTGTGTTCGTGTGATTGGCCTATCCCTTGTGAGGGTGAATTTGTGACAACCAACCTATCATGCATAATGCATATCATGACATTCATGCACTTTAATCTTATGTTAAATGCTACTTGCTTGAGCTAGAGCTAAGTTTAGAAAAAGCTAAGTTTAGAAAGTCATGCTTATGACTTGTTAGTTTTGTGCCTTGAGTAAGGGGATGACTTAGAACTCAATTTGAAAACCATAGGATGGACCTATGCCTCGAGTGAGGAGCTTAAAGACCTTAGTCTAATGTGCTTGTCCATTTCATTCTATTTGCTATTTTGCTAATTAAGATTAGTGATAATTAAGTATGATTAGTGAACTTAATTAGGATTAAATAAGTTAAGTATACTTAGGATAAGATTAGATTTCTTAGTCTTAAACCTAGTTAATTAAGCCAAAGCAAGGAGATTAACCAATTAATGAACCTTACAACTTTTGCCCCACCTTACTCAATAAAACCTTAGGTAATCAAACAAACAAAAGGAAATCTGCTGGAGAATTTGAGAACAAGCTAGAGAGAAAGGAGAAAGAAAGAAAGAGCGAAAGAAGAGAGGCTCAAGATTTGTGCCCAAACCTCAACCTTTAACCAATCTAAGGTAAGATTTCTACCCAAAATCTTGTAGTAATCATCCCTAACATCAAAAATCAAAAAGAAACTAGGATTGATTTGGTTTAGAAATGGAGAAGTTGGGAAAAGAATAGGAAAGGATGAACTTGGTTGAGGAAATGGATAGAAAGTCTAGGGAATTGTCTTTTTGAACTTGCATGTGGTGTTTTTTATGCATTTTGACCTTAATATTTAGATGTTCCTTTGATTTTCATTAGTTCCATGGGTTGAATTCATGTTAAGGATGGAAGAAAAGGGGTGGATTTCATGAAAAGATGGGTTTTTCTTAAATCTTGTTAAATCTCAAAAGTTTGATCTTTGGTTCTTGAATTTAAAAAAAGTTTTGATGTTTTGATTTAGAAAACAATCTTACTTTCATGTTTACCATCAAATATACATGCTTTAGGTCAAGTTCCATAAGACTTAGCTCAAGAAAAATAGAAGAGAAATACTTAGAATTTGCAGATTTTTCGAACAGCACCAGATTTCCTAGAACCACACATGCGGCGGGAGTTCCCGCACATGCGGCCAGCTTGCTCTGTTCACGATTTGAGTTATAGAAAAATTGTACCTGCGGCCGCACCTGCCCCAGCCTTCCCACACGTGCGGTTTTGGTCCTGCACGTGCAAAAATGCCCTATTTTGTGTAGTGTTTTGTTTCACAACCCTCTTTCACTTGGGACATTTCTTGTATGCATTTGGCACTTTAAAGCTTGAACTAGACCTAGAACAATGCTAAACACTTAGAAAAGTTTAAAGAAAACATTAAGCAAAGTTAAGCATTCGGTTTGTTAAGCTTGTTCGAATTAGTCAAGTACTTCATTGTTTTGTTATTGTTTGATGTACGTCAAGCATCGGAAGAAGGAAACCCCTTATCTAACCGAGCCATCTGTGAGTGGTGATTTAGTAACGCTATGTTTAATCAAATATGTTTTCAATGCAAATGCTGATTATGTTTATAAACTCTGTTATGTTTTGCTATGAATGAACATTCTATATTCTTTCATCATGTATTTAGATGACATTCATGGATCATGGCTCACAATTGGGGGAATATCTAATCATGTATGATGGCCGAGCTCACTTTTTTTACATTTAGCCAGTACCCGGGCCGGTTAAGCACCTTGTAATCCTTGAAATGCTCATAACTATGAATTTTGTTTGCAAGTCAAGCTATGTTTTGTCTTGTAAAAGTTAATGTGTATTTTGAAGGAAAGTTTAAAGCTTTCAATGTTTATTCATTTACCGCCTTACTTTATTACTATTCACTGGGCAATGGCTCACCACTCTCCCTTATATGTTTAAAGGTGAAGAAGAAGAACAAGGACACGGAGAAGTGTTGCACTACAGTTTTGCCTTTCTTTTATTTTGTTTTCTTTTTGGAAAGTTGTAACCTTGAGACAAGAGTTTTATTTATATGTTTTATTTTTTGTAAGGACGTCTTTTGATGTTGTACTCTTTTCTTTTGTTGCTTGAACATGTAATTATCAAGGCAAATAAATAAAAAGTATGCTTGCTTTGTTATTATCGTTCTTGCGCACTTGCTCTAAATGGATTTTGGTTTAATCTAATGAACAGGTTATTCCGCTTAAGCCCCAAGATCATAGTTTAGCATTGTCTTGTCTTGCCAGTCCTTTGGTAGTTAGACACTACTAACCGGTCATAGCCACTATCCTGTTTGGGGCGGGATGGAGTCATGACAAAAGCACCTCTCTCTCTTCCCCCAGCAAGGTCACTGTTCCACAATGCTTAGAACAGCCACCCAACAGCCCCCCTAAACACTTGTGTTTTCATTTCCAAAACCTTACCTTTTTACAAACCCTTAAAACACCTAATTAAAAGAAACTTTTGCAGTCACAAAATCCACCAAATCCAGCCCTATAAATCTGTTGTTGCTGCTTCCAGTACACCAATCCCGGGCTCACTCCTTGTGGGAAAGTAGTCCCTACTAGTCCTGCATCAAAGCCTCGACGGCTCTTCAGTTGATTAATAATGTACAGTTCTGTTTGAGAAAATTCTCTTGTTTTCCCTATAATTCTGTAATCTTTTGGATTCAACATATTTGTATGAGAGTTGTGACGTTCTTCAACATATTTGCCTCATGATCATTTAAACCAACATATTATAGCATTTAAACCTAAAGCATTCAGCAAAGATTGACAATTTTTCCTACATCTATGAGCGTCAATTTACCTCGTGAACCTTCACAAGAAGACAGAGAGTATCTCTGTTCAATTTGCTGCTCACTGCTCTGAATCAAATTTGAGATGATAAGGCAAAGAAACAAGAAAAAAAGTAAGAAAAAACAATAGAAGCTAATAAACCCAACCAGAAACTAGGCAATGTAAATGTGTCATCATCATTAACATAAAGGAAAACAGAGCAGGTATAAAGAGGAAGCAAGGTAATCTAACCTTAAAAATGATACATAATAAGGAGCTAGATCTCCCCCATCAAATTCATACTGATGGGTTATTATGCTGTTGATATAGTCATTGCTTAAACAGTAATCTGCAGCGTTCAAATATGAACATTAAATCAGAAAAAAGTACAAACAACCATTGGAGATTAAACAAATAAATAAACTCTTTTAAAGGGGACAACATAGTAAAGAACATAATACAGCCTCATTGCTCATGCAGGCAGTGGTCTATCTTTTGTGAGGTGCTGAAAGCTTCATGTAGAAACAATTCTTGGATCAAAGCACCACAAACCCTCCCCCAGCCCAAACTCCAGAAGAAAGATACAAGTGTGCATGCACACGCTTGGACACAATTAAATAGCAAGAGTGATGGCAAAATGAACACTCAAGGAGTTTACTCATGTTATGCAAACTTGAGAAAATGTGAACCTTCAAGGAGATAACAAACATGCTCACAAACAAGGATTGCAATTTCACTTATGTATGTTGTTTCAGTTAGCTAGGAAATGGTTGTTTCGGAAAAGGAAAATGAAAAAAAAAAATTGGAAAAGTGTGAAAATGTTAATGTTAATACATCCTCAATAATTAAATCATTGGACATGTTAAGGTCTATCAATATTAGAAGCTCATAAACAAAAGGTTTAAAAGCTTAGTTGGAGAAGGAAGTTTCCAATTCTAAGAAAAATATATTTAAAAAATGTAAAACTCTGCTGGTTAAGATTAAAAAGAAAAAAGAAAAATCAACGAATATATATATATAAAAGATACTCTGCACTAACAAATAAAAAGAATAAGTGACTTAATCATGCAAATTTTATTTTCTCCTTTATATCTCTGCTCTTCTCCTTTCTACTTTCTCAGATTCTTTAATAAATTCAATATTTTTCTTTGTTTTCTCAAATCTTTCCTTTTGACAAAAAGAGGCAAATATATATGATCATAGTTGGATATTCCTTATCAGTGTCAAATCGATTCTTTGTTTCTGATGGACGACAAGAATTTAAAAGTTTCTATATATATATTAGAATTTTTGAAATTAGCATTTTATTAGGAATCTTATAATTTGGTATGAATATCCTAGAATTATTAGGTTTCTTAATTTGTATTGAATTTGTTTTCTTAATTTTTAGATTACTTGCTTTTCAATAATTGGCTGTTTCCTAATTTCTAGATTGCTTGATTTAGGTTGTTTCCTAATTTTTAAATTGTTTGGTTTCCAAGATTACTTGGTCTCCCGGACTTTGTTTAGCATAAGTACCTATGTAAACCTAAAGGAAAATCACCTTTTTATCATGATATTTAGAATTACTCTTTCTTGTGAATTCAAGGTTCTATTTTTCTCGTGGATTTGAGAGCCCTTTTCATCCACTAGAGCAATGTCTAGTTATCGTGTGTATTCCATTGCATCAAGTCAAGGATTCTCCTGGCTCAGTGTCATTCGTTGGAGTAGGAAGAGCAAACCTTATTGACAAAGATCCTGGGGAATGATATAACAGGATTTGTGCCAAGGGATTTGCCCAAGGCCAACTTGATAGTCACAATGTTACTAGGAATTACGCTAATCTAATGGATTTGGCCGAAGCCAACCTATTAGCCAAACCATCTTGAAATGTTCTTATTATGAAATCAATAGTGAGGACAAATATGAAGATGAGTTATTTGAGGATTATGGCTAATATAAGTCGGCAAGGAGGCAAAGAAAATTTGGTGACATGTTCAATAGGCATAAACGCATGAATCAGGACTTTTCAGATTATCAGGTAAACTAGAAATTTCCACATTTAATGCTTCTTTCTATGTCGAGGAATTTGTATATTGGTTTCACAAAGTTGACAAATTCTAAGTGTAAATTTTTTGAAGAAAAGCAAGCCAAATATATTGCACCCTGTGAAGCACGTGTACAGGTACTAGTACGTCAATATGGTAAAATAAAAAAAAAGTAGAGCACGGGGTACGGGTAAGGTAGGGTATGTTTGTAAAAAAATATTAATTTTTAATTTGGAGTAAAGTAAAAATTAGTTAAATGGTTTAGTTTGTTAAGATTCAACCTACAATTCCCATTTAATGACAAAAAGGAAAGATATAAACCAAAATTAAATGTCATTATATCAAGTAACTTACAAAATAAATAAAATAACAAATAAATAGAATCTAACGAAACTAATTTCACCTATGTATTAGAAGAAAATATTGTTTCAACTGAGGAATGGTATGGCTTGGATATATGCTAGACACGTCTGAGATATGGCAAAAATTAAGAAGCAAAAATTTGGTACACGTTTCGTACCAAAGGTACGTATGCAGAAATACAAGTACCCGGTACGGGTATGGCATGTTTGTCAAAGTCCCATGCTTCATAGGTTGCACCCAAGTTCCAAAGTTGTGTCTCTAAGGACAGAAGGCGGCTTTACTATACCACCGAAGGGCGGTAGGCAAAATTCCAAGGAGATAGTGCGGCTTTCTTTGTTCTCGTGGTAGAGTGAGGGGTGCTATCCATTCACCAATAGAGCCAGCTTTTAGTGAAGATCCACTCATATGCTGCATGAGAGGCGGCAAAAGACAACTTTGTTCATGAGTTAGCGGTCAAGTAGAAAAGGTTCTGTTTGCTTCTCTTCTTTCCGAAGCATAGCTGCCTTATTGAAATTGAAGGCGACTGCACAAACAATCTATTATGACGTGGTATAAGATGAAGTTGATGATCGCCAGATGCCTTCAATCAAATCATAGACAAATGTATCAACAATGTCATAGAACACTTGAGTTGAAACAATTGTTCCAAGGCAATTTTGATTCACACTACTTTTCACTATTTGATAACTATTATGCAACTGTGGATACAAATTATTCAAGGAACAAGTCAACGGGTTTGTCGGGTATAGGTTGGTCGTGTTCCACAAGCCAACAAACTTGTTATGATCAACCAAGCATTAAAAAAAAAAAAAAAAAAGGATTTTGAGATAATTCTGAAAAGACCCAAACAGAGATTCAATAGAAGTAGAAGACTGATTTGAATGCAACAACAGTGACAAAGTTGAAATTGATAAAGGAAAGGTCACCGAATTTGCTGTGGCAAAGAGGTTTGCGGAAGACTATGAAGAGGTAAAGCAAGGGAAAAATGATCTAGTTGAGTTCATGGTCGATACTTTAAGTGTGACAACCCCATCACGTATTATGCCTTTAATCTTTTAATTTTGTATGTGTTTATGTGCTTAATGTGAATTTGAATGCTAATTATATGTTTAATGCGATTTTTGGATTCATATTGGTTAACCGTAGGAATCTTTGTTGAGATTTCTGTTATTATCTGAAATTGAAGACTTAATGGCGTCAGAAACTGAAATTGGTTAGTTTATTGTGAATGACATAATTTTTAGAGCGTTATGGGAAATCTGATTAAAATTTGATTCAGAATAAATTAATTAGATTAAATCAATTAAATTAAGCTTTTGATCAATTAACTTAACCTCAATTAACTAGCTTAATCCTTGATTAGTGTAGTAAGTCAATTAAGCTATATATATGTTAAGAATGAGATTAAGCTCATTGTTTTGAGCTCAAAATCTGCTGGAGGAGAGTTCTAGAGAGAGGGAGAGTTCATTTTAGAGAGAGAAGAGCTCAACTTGAAGAATTTTGCTTAAGGATTGAAGAATCGAGGAAGACAACTCAAGTTTTGCTAGAATTGGTATCATTGAAGGCCTTAGGCAAGAGTTTGAACAATAATTCAAGAGTTTAAGTCATCAAAGATGTGAATTCAAGAAGATATATGATTGCATACAAGTAATAAGCTTAAAGATGATGAATTGGAAGTTTAGACATACATGCATGCATGATTTTGTTAAGATTCTTCATATTTGATCATGAATTTATTATCCATGTTGAGTTTTGAAACTATCCCATACATGCATCATTGATTTCTAAGGTTTTGAAGGTTGAATTTCATGAATATATGAATTAAAGAGCATGTGTTTGAAAAGCAAGAAAAGGAGTTGAGGTTCATACATGCATGAAGAAATAAGGTTTAATTTTGGTAAATTCATGGAGTTTTCAGCATAAGATTTGTAAATCATCAAGTGTTATGTTTAATTACATGTTTTCAAGTATTTGGACAAGTCTCGCATGAATCCATACTCTAAACATGTGTTTTGAAGTTCAACCTCTGTTATGGAAATTCTAGAATTCTACCTCACCGCTCAACCGAACAATCTGTCGCTCAAGCGCACATTTCATGCATTCAGTATTTTTGCAGACATTTGTAATTGGCTCGAGCGGCCAAGTCACCGCTCGAGCGACCGCCTTTTATTTTGCACCTTGGCTCGACCAAGTCCTTGCTCTCTCCTTTTTCGTTTCTTCTGTATTTAGGGCTATTTCGTTTCTTCTGTATTTAGGAATCGATAATATGCGCGTTTCTCTTGCATCAAACTCGCGATTCTTCTACAAATCTGAGTCAGAAGTGCAGAATTGCGCTTTTGAGGAAGAATCGTGAGCAAGTTGAACGGTTCCTACTACTAAGATCTGATGTATCACAAGATTTTAAGAGTTTATGTATTTTACTTTATTTTATTAAGAATCTTATAATTTGGTATGACTATCCTAGGATTATTAAGTTTCTTACTTGGTTTAGGAAGTCTCCTAGTTTTATATAAAGCCATGTAATGCTTATAATTTAATAGAGCTAATATTTTAGAGAATTTTCATAACTTTTGAAGCTTCTTATGGATTGTATGATGCAATCAAACTCTAGATGTGATGCCTAAGGAACTCTAGAAATGATTCCTAGATCTATCTTCTTCTTCTCCTTCTTTCCCTCTAGTATTTTTTGCACTTTTTAACAGCCCAAACACTGTTCACAGATACCGTTCACAGCCCCTAAAACAATTTCAAAATCCCGTCTTTTCATGCTTAAACTCTTACCCATTATTTACCCTAAATAAACCCTACTTGTCCCCTATACTTTTATTGCAATTTCAGCCATAAAATCCAATTAAAACCAGCCCCAAAAGCCCAGATTTGCTGCTGCCCTAATTGTCCTACATCAGTTTGGTATCAGAACTTAAGTTTCCACCATGATGTTTTCACATTGTGGGAGATCCTATACAAGTGGGTTGACTTGGGAAGAGGGTAAAGCGCTGCTTAGAGAAAAAATTCGTCTAAGGGATCTTCCAGATGATTTTCTTGATCAACTGTATACTCTTGAGCAAGGTAACACGTGTGATTGATTATGCAAGAAAATATAAGGAGTTATTTATCAAGCCTGGAGTTGTCGAATGCTAAGTCACCTAGATCGCAAATCGTTGTGGTACGCGGAACGGGAACGGGAACGGGAATGGGAACGTAGTATGGCATGTCTTGCGGAACATCATACGGTAGGGATAGGCTTCTTCAAATCGCTTAGTCAAAACGAAATACGTTTGTTCGGAATGTAGAACAATTTTTTGGATCGTTTAGTAATATTTATAGAAATGTATGATTGTGTACATATAAGACTTTTTATATATAGTTTTAATCAAATGAGATTTTTTCTTCACAATGGAATTATAGAAATTAAACTACTTGAACTAATTTCCATACTTGCAAAAAGTCTATTCCAAAAAGTCTGTTCCGGTTCAAAAAGTCAAACCCTTTCATCTTTGACAATCGCAATTGGAGACAAAGAAGCACCAACCTGTTTCGTCAATCAGTCTATTGTCTTGATTTGGTGGTTGACGATGCAAAAGCAACAAATGATGACAGCAACACATAGGGAAAGCAGCGATGATGAATCAGAAAATCCCACCATCATTAACCTGTAAGTTTCATAGCAAGTATTCTTCTCTTCTTCGTTCTTTCGATTTTTCATTGGAACGCCCAAATCTGCAATCTAGTTTGCGAACAACCCGCAATTGGGATCATATGATCCAAATCGCAAATCGCCTCAACTTAAGCCAAAACTGAACTGATGACTCTTGCTCGTTTCAAAAGTGGATTGAGATTTGGAATTAAAATAGAGATGCTCATGCATATTTGGAAGATCTCAAAGATGCTACTGAAACAGCTATACAATTTGAGTTTTTTGTAAAATTTAAGGAGAAATCTTAGTTTTGAAGCCTGCACATAATGGAAAGACTGTCCAACAACAGAAGCCAACAAAAACTCCTAAACAAAAGCTAAAGTGACACAAGAAGATGTAGAAAAGCCACAAGAAAATGCACCAAACCCAAATATTGCTTTTAGGGATGAAAACTGTACACGATTGAAGTTGCATGCCAATGAATATGTTCGAAATTTTCCTAAGATGAAAGATGACCAGATTTTGAAGGATAACGAGGCACTTATTGATGATCCAAAAGCACCTCAAGAAGATCTAGTTATTACTCAAGTAAAGGCTAGAGTCCAAAGTGAGGAATTGGATGCTATGGAAGCTGTAGGGACTGAAGAATTGATGCAACCAGCAGCTAGTTCTGAGCAAAATATGGCTTTACAGGTCACCAATTTGCTGCCTAAATTCTCTTTGACAGATCCTGATATTTTTCAAAGGGATGGCAACGTTGAATTGCATGATTAAACATTGGTTGAAAAGGAGGATGAGTTTGGAATCCAGAATTAATGTTGTGGGTGGAAGTATTCAACTTGACTACAAACAATGCCTTGTAGAGCCAAATGAGAACATAATGCACGGAATGAATTTTGAAGCCCTAGATTTGAATCCATTCAATGATGTTTCAATTCCTTCTATTGATTTGTCATTCCTGACATATTTAGTATCATGAAGAACAAGATCAATTTCTCAAAATATTTTTGTTCCTATCTCCAACAAAGAAAAGGCGGCGACAACTTAAAGATTTTAATATGAAGCCATGGATGCAATTTCAAAGTTGTGGATTCTAATACTTCAACACTTCAAAACTCAAGGTCGAGTTTTTTTCCAACCAAGGGAGAATGATACAGAGTATAAGAAACTCAAGAAAGACTAAATTCAAAGTAGCAGCGATATTTGAAACTTGGCATGATTTTAAAGAGAAACCAATAGTAACCAAGTATAATTATATTTCTAGTATTATTAGAGTCTTATTTTATTATTATTTTTACGTTTTTCTAAAATTTTTAAGGTCAAGGGTATTTTGGAAATTTTCATTATTGTTTCATGGGCTGTAGGGGTCGCCCATGGTCATCTTGTGGGTCAAATAATTTAATTACTATTTGTTTTGTTTCTTATTTAGTCTTAGATTAGTTTTGGAAGTCAAAAGATATTATAATAGTTTCTTTTTTTGGTTATAGTTGGTTTAGGAAGTCTCTTAGTTCTATATAAAGCTATACAATGCTCATAATTTAATAGAGCTAATATTTTAGAGAATTTTCAGAGCTTTTGAAGCTTCTTATGGATTGTGTGATGCAATCAAACCTTAGGTATGATGCCTAAGGAATTCTAGGAGTGATTCCTATATCTATCTTCTTCTCCTTCTTTCCCTCTTGTATTCTGTACTTTTTAACAACCCAAACAATGTTCACGGATACTGTTCACAGCCCCAAAATAGTGTCAAAATCCCTTCTTTTCATGCTTAAACTCTTACCCTAAACAAACCCTACTTGTCCCCTATACTTTTATTGCAATTTCAGCCATAAAATCCAATTAAAATCAGCCCCAAAAGCCCAGATTTGTGGCTGCCCTAATCGTCATGCATTAGTATGGTTTTTAGCTAAAAAGCCAAAAAGCCACTACAAGTTATCATATCACTCTCTCAACTTTTATATACGTCTTTTTGTGAAAAGCCAAAACCCAACTAAAATAGCTAATTCCCAACTACAAGAAGTAAGCTCGTTGGTTGTTTCCTAATTTTTAGATTGCTTGAGTTAGGTTGTTTCCTAATTTTTAGATTGTTTGGTCTTCAAGACTCGGTTTAGTTAAATACCTATGTAAGCCTAAGGGCAAATCAACCTTTTATCAATAATATTAAGAGTCTCTTCTTTGAGGATTCAAGATTCTATTTTTTCATGGTTCAAGATCCCCTTTCGTCTACTAAACGATATCTAGTTCCTGTGTATATTCCGCTACGTCAATTTCGGTATGTTTCATACTGTTTCGATGCATTTTGGTGGAAGCATTGAAATTTTGGTATTCTATTAATGTTTCGTTTTGGCTTCCAAGGAAAGAAAGACGTTTCAGCCATTTTGATGGAAGTGAAACAAACTTTTGTTCCTTGTTAATGATACTAACATTTCACAAATTTCATGCTTACATCCACGTTTTAAATAAAAAATCTGCCTAGTACTGTGACAGTCACCAAAACAACACAGAGGAGAAAGAATGTGTATTTTAAGGAGATTACACATGACACTTTACGTGTTCACCCATGTTCTAGTCATTATGCTGAAAAAGCAAAGAAAAAGTAATAATCAAACAAGTGCTAGCATTACACATGCACGTGAACGAACACCACAGCCACAGAAAAGAGAGAAAGAGGGAGGAAAGAAGATCATCTAATATCATTTGTCTTACAAATTGCATGTTCGGTATCCATATTTTGAATCATTATGCTGAGATATTGAAGCAATGGTGCCTCAATTCTTGAATTTTTACTGATCTTTAGCACACGAACAAATTCTCCTAATACTTGATATTCCATGAAGCATCTGTGAAGTTTAGAAAAAGGAAGAGGGGAAAAAACTCGACTCTCAAAAAATCATGAAGGTACAGAAATATATGAATCCCAAATAACAAGTTGTAGAGTAAGAATGTGTACTCAAAAATCATTGGGTCGTGTCTGTCACCATATGTGACTATTTCCACTAAGGATTGCAGTAAATCTACAACTAATTCCTGGAATGATAAAAACATGAATTATGAGATCAGAAAGAGGACAAAAAAGGGAACCTTGTTATGCTTGATATGTCTGGGTTTATCAAGAACTGTTTTTTTTTTTTTTCTTTTTCTTTTCCTTTTTTTTTTTTTTTATATAGAGGAAAAGTTATAGTGGATAATATTTTATAACTCCAACTGCAGTACCTTGTTAAGTTTGTCCACTACTTTGATCACCCGCAATTCATTAATTATGTATCTGTAACCAAATGTAGATAAAATGAGCTCTCAATTACAAACAATATTTAGAGAAAAACCAGAGAACAAACAGACCCTTGACAAATAAACTAATAAAAAAGACAATGACATTTTTGGTGAAATATCTAATTAATTAAAACTATTGTCAATGATGTTAGTTACACCATTTATGAAAGATCTACAAAGCATCGGTACTGCAAAAATATTGTTGCAGGAGTATAGAGTAGTTACCCAGTACGAATAAGCATACCAGTACAGCTACAAGCGTACAGGGTATGAGAAATACATATCTGGTACTTTTTGAATGTTGGGTACAGCTCAAGTATGGGATATGTACGGCTCTGGTACTTTTGTGGGTACATTGGGGCATAAATTTTTTTATTTTTTTTAAATGTAAGGGTACTACACCAACTATATTGTGCCTATTTTTAAAGAGTATTTTTGCAATTATCAAAAAATTTAAAAATACTTCGTGTTCTTTTTTGGCTTCCCCTTCTCTCCAACTATCCCTCTCCATCTTCTATGTTTTTTACAACAACCCTCTCACTCGGTTGGAGTACCCATCTTCATCTTTGTTTTTCCTACCATCTCTATCCATTGTTAACTGTTTCTTTAATTGCTACTCCAATTATATTTTGCATTTGATTTTCTAGTTGTTATTATATCATGCATTATTTGCTACAAATAATAAAAATATATTTTTTATGGGCATACCCCAGCCGTACTCCTATCCTATCTTTTTTTAGGTTTTGCCATATCGGCGTACCTATAATGTAACCAAACCCGCATCCGTGCTTCCTAGTGAATGATTTTAGATATACAGAAAAATGAAAAATAAAAAAGAGTGACTCCACATTGAAATTATGAAACCAAAAAGTAAAAGGCATGTAACAATTTTTAAACTTCTTTTTTTTATTTCCATTATCTAGATAAATGAATTGCAGTATCACCACGGCTACTTTCTTATTGCATTCTTGTGACACCCCAAATAATGCCACGTACCACATCCTTGAATGTCTCAAGTCAGGTTAGTTATCTCACTATACAGAATACTTTAAGTAAAGCATAGAAGCGAGTAGTTAAAAAGACTTGAGGAAGAGGGCCTAAGAAGAAGGGATTTAAGGATACTTGTGATTGATGAAAAACCTAAGACAATTTAGAAATAGAACCTTGGTGTGGGAATTGATAAGTAACATGGAGTTAGGAGATGAATTTTGATATGGATATTGAATGTTCAGATCACCTAAGAAACTTTAATTAAGGAGTTTAAAGACCTTAGACTAATATGCTTGTTATTTTAATGTTATATTATTTTGTTAATCAGGATTAGTGTTATTTAAGTAAGATTAGTGAGCCTTAATCGTGATTAATTAAGTTAAGCAAGATTAAGTTATACCTTGATTAATTAGAGGCTAACCTTGATTAATAATAACTAAGATTGATTAATTAAATTAATGAATTAAGGAATTTGGTGAAGCAAACAAGTTGGTGATGCATACACCTCCCTTTTTGTCTCAACTCAACTCTACTCTTGTCCTACCTTGCCTTATAAAGCCAAACAAGAAGAGAAAAATCTGCTAGAGAAAGAAGGAGAAGAGAAGAGAAAGAAGAAGAGAAAAGGAGAAGGCTTGAAGAACCTTGTCAAAAGTCACCCTTAATCATTCTAAGGTAAGATTTGAGCCCTAATTCTTATGGAAATTCTTCCTCCCATCTAAGATTAAAGAAAATATAGGATTAATTTGGGCTATTATTGGAGATATGTTGGAGATATGAAGAAAAGGAATGGAAAGATAAAAATAGGTTGAAGAAAAAGCTAGGTGGTTTAGATTCATACCATTATGATCTTGTTTTGATGTTCTTGTTTTAAAAGAAGCTTTATCCTCTTGTGTTCATATGATTTTCAAGAGTTTGGCAAGTTTAATTCCATGTTTTCAAAGATAAAAAGGAGGGCTTTGAATTGAAAGAAGAGTTCATGAAGTTCTTGACAAAACATATGTTTTAATCTTTATGCATTGAAATAAAACATTTTTTGATGATGTTGCATTGAAAAGGATGATCTTTTCATGACAATTTCAAGAGTTTTATGGGCGTAAAATCATGCTTTGGAATCTTAAAAAGAAAGGGAAAAAGATGAGAAAAGAGTGAGGTTTTTGGACCAAAACAAGAAATTTCGAACAGCCACTTCCGCATGTGCGGCCCTGAGCCCCACACGTGCAGCTAGACCTTTCAGAAACCAATTTTTGGGACTGCAAAAACCGCACATGCAGCCCTGATCCCCGCACATGTGGCATCCCTGTTTTAACCCAATTTCAAATGGGCATATCTCTCTCATCTGGACTCGGTTTTAAGTGATTTTTGAGTCTAAATTCAAGCCCTAGAAGTCTAGTTTCCAATGGTGGTACTTTCACATCCAAATTCTAAATATACAAAAAGATATGTTTAAATTAGTGAAGGCTTCTCAATTTCTTCCCAACCATTTCATGCTAATTCCTCTCCTAACTTATTTCTCTTTCATTTCTTCCTATTTCCTTAAACCTTAAACATCTAAACATGATATTTTTCAATGCAAAGCATATGACATTGTTGTGGAATACTTAGGGCCCTTCAACATACGTCTTTGGCACACTTCAATATTCATCAAGCCTTAATCACCTAGGATGCTTCTAAGCATCTATTTGATGCATATTTGACACTTGACTTAGACTTGAATTAGGCTTAGAAAAATCTTGGATAATCTAAGTAAAGATTAAGAAACACTAAGCTAAGTTAAAACACTTGAAATGAATTTAGAAGCTTGCTAGTTTAAGTATTTTCAATGCCTTGCTTCTGCTTTGTGTAGGTCAAGCACTCAGAGGAGTAATCCCTTGTTCAAGGAGCCATTTGTTAGTAATTTAGTAACGCTATGTTTGATAAACTATGTTTCAAATGCAAAACTTATTATGCTTATGAAAGCTATGTTATTGTTTGCTATGAATGAACATCTTATATTTTCGTATCATGTATAAAGATGACACCCTTGGAAGTCCTAGTTATTGGGGGACTTATGCCAATAACGTCTTCATGGCTGAGCTCACCTTGCCACCCTCGTGGTGGGTTGTTTAACCGGTACCCAAGCTAGTCAAACTCCTTGTTCCTTGGAATGTTCATCATTATGTGCAAGTCAAGTTTTGTATCATCTTACTTAAGTTAAGCTATGTTCAAGCTATGATTTGATGCTATGTTTATAAAGCTCATCGGTGTTCATTCATTTACCGCTTTACTTTATTATTATTCATTGAGCAATGACTCACCCCTCTCTCCTATATGTTTGTAGGTACAAAAGAAGCATCATAAAGAAGTTAGTTCCTTGAAATTTGTGCATATATGGTAGAGAGAAGAGGGTTGTAATTAGTCTTGTAGGTGTTGTATCCTTTATAAATATGTATGTAATCAAGAACGATGTATGTTTCATTACATATAGCTAAGCACCGCTCTAAACGGATGTTCAATTGGATTTAATAGACTCTAACTAAAGTGACTAATGGCTTCCAAAATTTAAAACAACATTTTCCCCAATTATTATAAGAGTCCAACTTGCTTTTTGTTTAATTAGGCCTTTGGTAGTCAAGGACTACTGGCCGATCACTACACTATCCTGTTTGAGGCGGGTTGAGATCGTGATAGAGTGGTATCAAAGCACAACTTTATTTTCGCACACTTAGTCCTTTAGGCCCTATATGGGCCGGATATAATATGAGGTGGGTCCCACATGTTTTCTTGTCTCCCTATATCCCGTGTTTGGTTGCTCTGGATATAGGGAGTTCGGATAATATATGATACAAAATAGGGGATATGCAATACCACCCCTCCCCCCCCCCCCCCCAACATGGTATTGTATATCCCCCACCATTGGATATAGGGAATCTTTCATCCAAATGTAAAAAATAATCACTCTCCTCTTATCCCATCCTATATCATATCTTAACCAAACATAGTATAAGTGACCTCACAGTATATATTATCCATTTCATATCTTACAATATATTATATCCCATTTTTATCCTTAGGTATTACATATCCTCCTCAAACCCTTATATCTAATGTGGACAATCAAACGGGGCCTCAGAGCAATAGGTTTCCTTAGAATGAAACTTTAGGAATGCATTCATGCTATGTATTTGTTTGTATCTAGGTGTATTTAGACATGTGTATAGCTATAGCGTGGAGGTATAAAAGCTTGAAAGCATCATTGGATCTTGATCTCACAAGAAAATCATAAGATTTGATTGGAGTTTGTTGATTGTGAAATATAATGAGTGTCAGGTGTATAGAATATTTGTTGTTCAATGGATAACCTATAGCTTGAGGTATTGAACCCTAGAGTCCCATGCCCTTGTTGAATGACCTTGAAAATTTGATTGGAATCACATTCGGTGCCAACATAGCTTCAAATCAGAAATTTTGGGTAAATTTCATGGGAATGAATAGGTTGTCCTACCAATGTGTTATAGGTATATGTATATAGTGCAACCTTCTAACTGTGTAAACTATAAGTGCTATGTGTTACATGCTAGACTAGACATTATTTGATATATGTGTATATTACGTTAAGCATCATTAATCCCCTTTCTTGTGTTCTTAGAAAATACGGTGGAAAGCAAGGATGTAAAAGGAGTTGAATTTTTGTCAAAACAAGTAGGGAAGGTAGAAGAAGTGCTTAAGGATGTAATGGAAGTTATGCAACAATATTGTAACAAACCCCAAGGTCAAAAACAAAAGCCAAGTATTAGGTTAAGGAAAGTACCAATTGAAGTTTTTCCCTCTTTCTATTTTTTAGTTTTTATTTTCCCTTTTCTTTCTTTTCACCTTCCTTCTTGCTCCTAGTCTCCTCCTTCCTTTCAATGCCACAGAACTTTTCCCTATTATCTTTCTTTTGTTCTCTCGCACTTCTTCCAATAACCGAAGGCCACCACTGCTATAACCACGGCCTTCCATGGAAGCCTCCCACATTCATTCTCTCTCCCTCTACACACACACGTGTGTGTTTGTGTGTATGCATGGCATAGAATATAAACAAAATAGATAATGGAATGTGTGGGACATTTTGACTTAGAATTTTCAATGCTTAATTTGGAGAACTTCAACCTAATCTATATATACATGTGTGTATTGGTCTCTTTACATGAATATCTTTATATTTACTCCTTGCTTTGGAAGCTATCCTTTTGCTAGTCGATCCTTTCATCTTTTGTCACATTCTTCACCCTTGCTTTTGAAGGTATCCTTTTGCTAGTATATTGGTCTCATTCCAATTGAATGAGTATGTCTCTGCACCAGTGTGCCAATCAGAGATGAAGGCTCAAGAAAATGGAGGTTTGTCCAAGCTTTAGAAAGAGTGTATGGAGGGCATGATGGGGGTTGTCAGTCTGCACCTATGGTTGTTTAGCTAAGGATGTAATTACATGTATTCAAGGAAGAATGAATTGAGAGAGCTATGTTTGTGTTGAGCATGGAGATGTAGCACCTATTCCTCGCCTCAGATTCAATGCATGGTGTTACATTGAGCACACTCAGTTGCTATTTAAACTTGAGGGCAAGTTTCTTAAAGAGGGAGAGTAGGATGTAGTAGAATAAATAGATTAGGTGTCTGTTAAATAGCTTGTTTGTTATAGTCTATAAATAGGTGATGTAATAATACCCATTGTACTTAGTTTTGGAATAAAGAATATACATTGTGAATAGAGTTAGCTTGGTTTTTCTCTCTAGCCCTTGGGGGTTTTACCCCTAATTGGGGCATTTGTCTTCTCTCTCTCAATTTGATCCTTGATTTGCATATGGATTGCTTTAGGGTAATTGCCCTATTGGCCATTATTATGTTTAAGATTTATTTATTTAAGTTAATCAATGTGAGTTAATTAAATAAATTGGACCTAAGGCCCTGTTGGCAAATGATTGAAGATTATTTACTTATTTAAGTTAAATGGGTTGAGTTAATTAAATAAATTGGATTTATTGCCTTGTTGGCAAGTATTGAAGCCCTGTCGGCAATTATTGTAGTTGCTTTATTATTTAAATTAATTGACACGGGTTAATTGAATAAAATGTAATTGAGGCCCTGTTAACAGTCTTCTCTTATTTTGTTTGATTATTTATTTAACTAGTGGGGTTAATTAAATAAATCAGACTTAAAGGATTAAGTAATTAAACAAGGATATTTGGCATGGCATGATGTTATGTATACATATAGTATCACTATACTCGCATGTCTTTTAAAGTAATGCTATGTGATTATTTGGTGAGTGTGTGGTTTGACCCTACCAAACAGTTGCAAGTGGGTGTCCTCAGGCTTAGGATCAGACATATTGTTTTGTCACATTATTGTTGTAACATGGTGACAAGCCATAATGCTCCTATTTTTTTTATGTTTGGCTTTGGGCCTTTATTTGTTTTATTTGGCTGAGCACCTTTCTTTTAGTAAAGGGCAACGCCCTCGTTATTATTGTAATCTCGTAGGGCATTTTGTTTGTAAAGAACATGTCATATTGAATGCAATACACGGAGAGTGGGTTTATGGTTTCCATCCATAGTATTATTATTTTCTTGTGTGGACTTTCAATATAAGTAAAGAAAATTGTTAACTAAAAGGATTTTTGATAATTAAATGAATGAGAATGAAATTTCTTTCAAAAGTCTCACACTTAGGTTAATTAGTTTCCGCCTAATTAAATCTTTGAAAATCGGGGTGTGACAATCCACAAACTCCCAAAAGTGTAGAACCAAGAACTTGAAAATGGCACAACAACACTAGGTCTCAGAAATATATTTTCTCTCAATAATAATTCATTCAAAGGTACTTGATCCATTGCACAATCCCTTTTTTCTTTTCTTTTTTTGGGTGAATACCATTGCACAATCTCATCTACATAAGAAAACAAATTTTCATAACCAAAAAAGGAAATTAGAAAAAAGAGAAACGAAAATAAATAAAAAGGGAAACTAAATTCTATTAAATCTCCAAAAAATTCTAGTTTCCTATTCTCCTGGTCCACGTTTCTTGCTCCTCACTCACATGTGTCTTCAATCTCCTCTTTCCTTGGTCCCCATCACCTTATTGTGTCACTCTTTTACTTACTTTTTATGTTTACCTCATAATATAACAGATGTTTGTCTTGGCCAAAGTGAACAATTGAGGGGATTAAGGTACTTCAGAAATAAAAATTTTAAATAGTAATAATAGCACTTGGATGACTCACAAAAGGGAACCAGTTGAGTGCATATGATGAGTAGTGGAAGTAGACATAAGGAGAGACTAACAACTTTTATGGAAAGTCATAGCTAAAGGATTCACAAATACAAATGACGTAGATAATAACAGTAACATAAGATGCGTTTCATAGGCTACGAAGAATAACATTACCGCTTTATTAGACAAACCAACAATGGAAATCGTATAAAACTAAATATTTTAATTAGTGGCCCACATTATATCATATGGCACATGTCTTACGGGTTTATTGGGATAATCCAACAATGGATTCCTATCCTAACTGTAGTCCATGTCTAATTGGTTAGAGCAGTGGTTTTCCTAAAACTCCTACTTTAATGGACAAGTGTATAAAGAAACATCTCTAAACATAAAAGGACATTCATATTGTCCATCTAGCTCAGTTAGATAACGCATCTATTAAGTTTGAATTTAACATATTCTAAACTAGGGTTAAAAAAGAAACATTTTCCCATCAAGATTAAGGTTGTCTTTGATAACTGCTTGTATCTCTCAAAAAAATTTCCACAATAGTGGCCAAGGACATTGATTTTGTTTAATCAATGCAACAATACTAGTGACACTAACATTCTTACTAGCAATCTTATTAACACACTCATAAGCCTTGGCAAGGCCCAAGGCTTGAATTGAATGATAATCTTGGATTGAATGCAGTTGTTAATCATATAACGCCATGAAAGTTTTTACAAATGGAGCATTCCTTGAGAACAATTCTTAATTTGACAGAGCACTCCTTTCTAGGTCTTGGGAACCCCATTTGCAGACTGGATCGATAAAATTAATGGCAAATTTCACATTACCCTTTTATGGTTTGGCCAATGTGTAGATTACCACCGTATCATTTGGCAAAAAGCACATAACCCCAATGTGATTTGTGGACTAAAGTGCACCGTCAGCCATTATGTCCAATTTAACAAGTTAACAGCAAGTGTGAAACACAAGCCAAGACATAAGGGGATTATGTACTCATTTCCTAATATCAAGGGGTCAATTGCACATGGAGTAAAGCACATTGCCTCCCAATAAAATAAAATGATGGAAAATGTCTGTGGTTTGCAAAATAAGGTTACTAATATACAAATGTGTTTTGATCTTTCACTTAAGCCGTTAATGGGCCTTGCAATGCATTTAAGTCCACAAACCACAATTAGAGTTATGGGCTTATTTTCAAATGATAGTAGGGATAACCGGCATAAAAGCCAAACCACAAGGGTAAAATGAAATTTGCCCTAAGAATAATCCCCACTACTAGGATATTTCACAGCAAGACTTTAAATTGAAGTACAAGCATACCAGGTGTAAAATCAACCAATCCCACGTGAAGATCCAAAACTACAGAGCCCAAAACAACTCTGCAAGCGCACTCAAACTCAAAACTATATCAAGCACTTGTGATTTCCAAAAAGATCAACAATTTTTCATTCACTACATTACATTTGTACGTGCATATATCTGGCAAGATAAAAGAGCTACAAAAACAAGCGCATAAATTGAGAGAACTCACTTGAAATGCTGGAGAGAGAAGCGATCGATAGATCGCCAGAGTGCGCGCCACATAATGAATGAATTCAATGGAGGGATAGGCAGAGAGAAGAGAAGAACATGTTGAATTTGGTTGAGAGATGTGAAACCCTAGTAGGATGGACTGAAAGGGGGAGTTGAAGCAGTAATGTGCGAGAGAGAGAGAGAGAGAGAGAGAGAGAGAGAGTGGCTATGCTTAGAAAAGCCCGCGCGCAAGGAGACGTAAGTTTGGCTGTTTGGTGGTTATTGATTTGGTTGGAAAATTCGACAACCAACTGTCAACGTTTCTAATGCGTCTATTCTTCCTCACATCTTTGAATCTCCGTTGGATTTATCTACATCTTGGGAAATTATAATGTACACAACTCGGTGTATCATTTACCCTTTTAATTCTATTATTTTCTTTTTTAATTATGATAAAAAAAATTAATTATAATATTATTTTAATTATGATTCATGAGATTTTTAATTATATCTCATATTCTATTTAGTTATGATTTTTTTTCTTTTTTGATTATGACCTAAAAATTATGAAATTATATCATTTACTTTTTTTAGTTATAAAGTGCATATAATATATATTTTTTGAATTGTGTGTACCATAGTGTTTCCCTTACATATAGTCTACCTAATTATATGTAAATTATAAATGCATTTTTTGGGTTTTACTTAAAATAAGGATTGTTTTTGGTGATTTAAAAAATAGCGCTTGGTCTGTAAATTCAAATTTATATTTTGTTTGGTAAAAAATTCAGGCATCCAAATACTTTGTTCATAAGGATAAGTTTAGGCAAAATGAAAAAAAAAAAAAAAAAAAAAATTCTCTATGTATACCAAACCAAACCAAACCCTACCCACACAAATGGTAGATAAGCTTAGGCAAAATGAGAGAGAGAAAAAAAAAAAAAAATCTCTATGTATACCAAACCAAACCCTATCCACACAAATCCTCTCTCTCTCTCTTCCCCTGACCAATTTCCCTGACTATGCCATTCTCATAAATTTATTCCCACTCTAGGATTTTTTTTTTTTTTTTTCTTTATGCCCATAATAGGATAAAATGGCTTTACCAAAGCTGGTTTCTAGAAAACAGCTTTACCAAAGCCGATTTTTGTGAATAAAAAATAGCTCGAAAAATAGACTTTTCAAAAACCATTTTTACTTGACATGTAATTAAATCTGACTTAATTAAAAATGGTTTTTATAAAACCGTTTTTTAATAAAAAAAAAATTCAATTTATATTTTGAACATAAATATTGTTTGGCAAAAATATTTTTAATAAATAAAACGGTTTTAGAAAAGCCGTTTTATAATACGGCTTTACAAAAGTCTTTTTCTAATAAACATTTTCTACTTCATTTTTCATTTGTCTTTAGAAAAGCCATTTTTTATTATACACTCCAACACAGTTCACATTCTTTCACTCAGCATAAGTCACAAGGAAGACCGACGACAAAGAGCAAGCCAACGAAGAACGGGGCAACGCGAGACCACCGGCAAAATGAGAAAGACCTTTGGCAAACATTCACATTCAAGTTTGTATTGCATAAATGAGGGTTTTCATTTCAAATTTTGGGTTTTCAATTTTGAAATTAGGGATTGCTAAAACTAGGGTTTTGAAAAGGTACAAATTTTGTTATTCGTAAGATATGTTTTGCAGGTAAGATCTAGTTTGATCAATGTTCAACAAAATTTTCTGTGAAAAATATTTTAGAAATTATTTGTTCATATTTTGTATTTTATTTTAAATGGTTGTCATTATCTTATTTGATGTCAAAATGAATTTATTTCCATTTTGATTATATTCGTTTGTCAAAGATGTATAGATTTTTTGTTTCCCAAAAATGTTATGAATTTTTTTTATTTCATATTTTGTATTTTATTTGAAATGTGGGCATTAATTTATTTTGTTTGCAAATGATTTTATTTCCATTTTCATTCTAATCAAAGTAAAAAGTGAAATTAAATTTGTTGTGTTTATGTTTTGAGAAGGCAAAATAATTTTTATTGTTCATGGAAAAACTTATTGGTGTTGGAATTTGAATATTTTGTACTATTGTTTCAAATTGAACAATTGTAGCCATGCTAGTTTAGAATTTGAACTCGTGAACAATTTAGGATTTTACTGTTAAAAGTTTTTAGGTTCTTATAGTATGAGATATTAGGGCTTGTAAAATTAGGTTCTTATAGTATGACAAATTAAGTTATTAGATTTTGCTATATCAAAGCCCTATTGCTTATAATGTCATATACAGATGGAATTAGGTTGTATAAACAAGCTTGAGAACCCAATGATGGTTGTATACATGAACATGAAATGAGAAATTATGGCGTGCAAAGTACAATATGTACCTTTACGCCTAATGTTAAAAAAATTGTTGAGTGGTGTAAGCTTGCTCATGCAAGTAGTAATGGTAAAAAAATTCTACGACAATAAAAGACTACAGACACAAGGATTAGCTAACCTTTTAAGTTCTATGGAATCCATGTTACATCATGATATTAAATCTGATTAAAATATGAAATAACAAACTAGGCATGGGATCACTAAATTGTTGGTAATATGTGACACATTCACACACAAGAATTAGCCAACCCTATCAAGTGTTAGATGCTTGTAGCATGCTCTAAAATTGCATTGTAAGAAGATCTAACACAGTCCATAGGGACCTCAAATATGTGATATTGAATCATTTTAAGAGTAATAGTCCAAAAATAGATGTCTTCATATTATACGTTTCATCCATAAATTGATTCATCTCCCCAAAATGTATGGTTTCTTTAACGTATGACATGTTTTTGCATTTTTACAAGGGAATTGTAAAACGAACTTGTGAGCATTTATTATATAGAGTTTGTATATGTATAGGTTTGAATATATAGAGTTGGAATAGTGTCATAAACCTATCATGTGTATGTATAAGTTTGAATATGTATGTTGAAGATTATATAGACTTTTATAATTTTGGATTTCTATCCGGCATTATAATCAAATATCTTATACTAATAGTTCAACCATGGAAATCAGTTTCCTAAATGTGCTTACTTTATTATTTTCAAATAATTGAGTTGGTTTGAATGCAAAGTTTAGGTATGGAAGTTGTGAGCATTATGTTCTATTGAGGGAGAAACATTTTGCGAAATCGCGAGAAAGGTGTGTCGTACGACACCGAAGCACAGGGGTTGTATAATGTGCACCGGGGCGGGGAAGGAATAATGCAATTAAAGTTTAAATGTAAACTCCCATATCGGGAGAAGTATAGGTTTTTGCCAATCAACGATAATGAGTCTTTAACTAATGTCTTAGATCTCCCATAGAAACTAGGTCCTGATTTTTTTTTGGAAATCTATGTGGAGAATGAGAGCAACTTTGGTGGCACACAGATGCCAATTCCAGTGGGAGGGACATTCACTCAAATGTTGACACAATCACAATTCCCTGACAATACACTTATACAGTCTGCACACATGTTCCCTCAAGATTACCCTTCATTCAATTATTCTCATAATTGCACTCAATTCATTGCATTAGAGAATCTAGATGGTTATTATAACGGCGGAGCAAGTCCAAGTGCTTCGACAATGTATAATCCGATGGATTGTACAACCTTATCTCCCAAGTGGACTGAAGAATGTCCACCGGTTTTTAATGTTCAACGTATAACAGAGATGACTGTCCAATCTACTCGTCTACACTATTACAATTGTCAAACATTGTTCACTATTGGAAAAGCACCTTCATTGAGATTGCCGCAATTGTTTAAACAAATCAAAAGACGTTGACAATTACATTAACACATAAACTTTGTACAAACTCATGCAACTTCAATCAGATATTACTTCTTGACAACCGTGACTTCAGTGCATAGTGACAGATGAACTTGTTTTACAAGCTCATAACCCAATTGACATGTGGATAGAGTAGATAATTGGGGATCAGGGCCTACGGTGTCCAAACCAAGTTGTTGGTCCAATTGGGGGCTCATACAGTCCAGTCAAAATATGTAGAATAGGTAACAGTTAGAAACTTATGTTGCTTAGGGTTCTTCCAATACTAAGAGAAGTCAAGTCGAAATACAATCTCAAACTGGGAATGTGAATGAGTGACCTACTAATATGTGGAGTTATAATAAATAAATAAAAAGGTGAGTCCAATGGTAGAAAGGAGTGGGCTGTTCACAAAAAATAGAATTTGGGGGATGACATGACGTCAAAGGAAATGGTTAGGGTTCCAGTACAGGGGGATGGGGTCTTTCGACTGAAAAGGGCCAAACTAAAGTTCAATTATAGTAGCAAATAGGATGGTAGAAATATTCACCAAGCGATTCCAAGAAGAAGTCGAGTAAGAATGATGACCACATTGATGGGAAGGAATGAGTGGTTGGCATACAACATGATTTAGGAGCTGGTGAGACAATCTCAAAGCCAAGTGGTTGGTCCAGTTGGGGGGTAATACAGTTCAGACATAACCTCTTCAACGGCACAGAAAACAGAACAGATAGCTCAGTCAAAAGCTTCCCTTAACTAGGCTTCTTCAAATAGTGAAGGTCTGAGTATAGAATTTCAATCTCTGAAAATCAAGAAGATAGAGTCGCCATTCAATTATGGGAAGTCCAATAAAGATGACGAATCTGGTAAGGAAGGAGGGGTTGACAGAAAACTAAACTTAGGGGCTAGAGAAATAAGCTCAAAGCCAAGTGGTTGGTCCAGTTGAGGGACTAACAAAGTTCAGATAGACTAAGTGCCCACAATAAAGGCACAGCAAATGTGAATTGGTAGCTCCCTCAAAAACTTTCCTTCACTACATCTCTCCACCAGGACATCAATAAGAGTCACCATTCAATTCCTGGAAGTCCAGTCAGAATGAGGACCACAGTGATGGGAAGTCAAGCAATGGGGGGTTCACAAAAAACAACATTTAGGGGCTGAAAAAACAATCTTAAATGCAAGTGGATGGTTCGATGACATGATAGTTCTAGAAAAGAATGGGTGCATCACAAAAAGAAAAATTTGGAGGCTGAAATGAAAGGCAAAGTCGGTCATCCGGTAGGGGGGCCAATATAGCACAGACACAGGATAAACTCTTTATTACACCACAACAAGCATAACACATATCTCAGTCCAAAACAACCGTTGCTTGGGATTTAGGGGATGAGGGTCAGGGTACAGTACAACCACAATCTCAAACATGACAGCATAAACAATCTACTGTCAATGTCTGGAGTCCCAAACAAACCTAATTTTGAACTTGAAATTCCCCAATCAAAAATGAAAACCCTAATTTATCCAAAACAAACCTCAATGTCGATGATGGAAGGGAGAGGTGCGAGAATGTTTTGAGGTCTTTGTCTTCTTTGTTCTTGCTACAGCTCTTGTGGTGACCTTCGTCTTCTTAGCCGCCTCCATGGTGCTTTTCACGTCTCTTTCTTCGTCGTTGTTTGTTGAACTGCAGAGTGTGTGGATGTCTTTCGGACTATTTGGAGCATATCACTTTTAACCCAAAACAAAACCAAATAATTTTTTTTAAAATTTTTTATTTATGAAAATGGTGTTTGTAAAGCCGTATTATAAACCGCTTTGGTAAAACCGTTTTACGAATTAAAATATTTTTGGCAAACAATATTTTTGTTGAAAATATAAATTGGAAAAAAATACCAAAAAACAGTTTTACGAAAACCTTTTTTTATTAACTCAAAATTAATTACACGTTAAGTAAAAACAACTTTTCAAGAGCCGGTTTTGTGGAGCTATTTTTTATTAATTTTTTTATTCACAAAAAAGGGCATTGGTAAATTCGTTTTCTAGAAAACGGCTTTGGTAAAACCGTTATACCCTATAATGGGAATAAAGAAAGAAACACACCTTAGAGTGAGAATAAATTTATGAGAATAGCATAGTCAGGGAAATTAGCCTTCTTCCCTCTCGCTCTCCTCTACCACTGTCGAATCTAAAAAGACGAACCCACTCTCTCCACCGATTTTGTAATAACCCCATCGTGTAATACTTTATATTTAATTAATAATGGAGATTTGGATTTTAATTTCCTATTATTATGATTTAATTTAGGAATTATGAAAATTATGGAGACTGATTCGTATACGATTCTATTGAAGATTTATTTAGAATTAGAAATTAAAAGCCTAATTGACTCAAGAAAGAATAAGTAGTAAGTTGAATTATTTTAATTTCGAGTATCTGACCATATGGGAGTTTAATTAAATATTCGATTCAGATTTTTAAAATTGAGATTTGATTAATTGGGTCCGAATTGAAGTTAATTACGTTATGAGGAGTGGGACTTACGATTATTGCGTATTAAATTTATTTATGATGTATTCAATTTGAGTATGTAATTTATTGACGGAGACCTTGAGTTTGACTTGAAATTGAGAGCCTTACTGATGTGAGAAATCACAATTGATGATGAAAATAAGCTTAATTTGATATTTGGAGCCTTTTGAGAGTTTGATTAAAAATTTGATTCAGATTGATAAATTTAACTATAATTAATTGGGCTATAATGGAAGTCAAATTAGGTTAATTAAATTATGTGAGACTTGTGATTAGTCATGATTTTATGTTATTGATGTGGAATTGCATGTTTAAGGATGTGAATTATAAAGATTTGAAGTTGTATCTGTCGATTGTAGAAAAATCTGTTGAAATTACAACTTTAAACGGAAAATTGAGGACCTTAGAGGTACTAGAAAACAAAACCGATTACATATTTGCGATTAGCATAATTTTTAGAGTCATCTGGGATGTTTAATTCAAATTTGATTTCAGCTGATTCGTTAAGTCATGTTTGGCTCTTATTATTGGAGTAAGCTTTTGGATATAGATATTTGTGAGACAAGTTATAGATATAAGTGTATTGAACTCATATTTTGCTCATTCTTATTCCTTGGGAAGAAAATCTAGGGGAAAAAGAGGGAGAGTTCTAGAAAGAGAGAATGAGAGCTCTAAAGAACTCAAAGAAAATATGAGAAAAGTGTAGAGATTGAAAGGGGAACTCAAGATGTTGCTTGGATTCACCAAGAATGTGCAAGAATAAAGGCTAATGAAGGATTTAGGTAAGATTTTACCTCTCAAACCTTGAAGATCATGAATTCAAAGTTAGATTTATGGATTTTATGGAACGTTTTACATGTATTTTGTCACATAAGGCAAAAACATAGCATGATTTCATAAGATTCATGTTTATAACTTGTTTTCTTGCATGATTTCTAAGATTCATAAAGATTTCAAGAGACTTTCTGTCACGACCCAAACCCGCTCCTATGGGTTTAGCATCGTAACCGGCCAGCAATCCATGGATTACCAAAGATCTCTGAAGCGAATAATATATATAACAAGGGCTGCGGAAGCAAATATACAAACCTACATAGTCCATAGAGCTGTGCAGACATACATGGGACAGGAAATTTTAACTTTTCATATACATATATATGCATACAGATATGGCGACGAAAATACAGTAACCTTACATCACCCAAGCCACTTACACAAGCTTTCAAATGTGTTCAGACCAGACATAACATTTAGGAAGTACAAAAAAAAAAAAACCCAAGGACACAAAATCTTGGGTAGATGTCAAAAGGTAACTCCCACGGGAGGCGTGATGGCTGGCTGACACCAAAACTCGCCAGGCAATATCTCAGGCCTGATTACGTGCTTGCTCACCTACATACATACAAATAATACAATGAGCTAGAGCCCAGTGAATAATAACTAGGTAAAGGGTTTTAATGAATGATATCCAACACAGAGTTAGAAATATGAGTTTATATCAGAAATATGTTCTTATCGAAAACAGAGTCTTATGCATATTCAGATTTCAAATCAGAAATAGATTCAGATACATGTTCATATTCATATTCATATTTTGCATAAGATCATACGTGGTACACCCCTTAGCTATTATATCAACTTGGTTCTAAGACCCACATGTACAGTCGGTACCAACGACCATAAAGGTCCATATCTTGCGCGCAAGTAGCCATGGTATTGTTACCCCCAGGCGAGGGCCACGTGAACTAAGGATGCCACAAATACATTTCAGAAAAATGGACATTCATTCATAATTCATAAAATAGCATTTCAGAAAACAGATCGTATCATACCAGTCAGAAAATACTTATAATTAAACATAGCTTTATAGAGTTATTACTCACAGTGAACAGATGGCTCCAAGTAAACAAGTAGAGTAGGCAACTCACTTATCCTGAGGTACGTGACCTAGAGGCTTAAATCTACAATAGTTGAAGTTGAGATCCTCTAATTTTCTTCAATTGACAACAATTCCTAGCACTTCTTTTGGTTTGAGCTCAAATCCTCAAGTCTTGGACCAAATCTCCCTACTCTCTTTCTCTCTCACGTTTGTGCAAGAAGATGGAAATTGATGGTGTCAAAACATGTATAAGGTGTAAAATGGTCTTGTAAAAAGCCCACTCAATGGCATACATGTAAATAACCTAAGCTAAATTAATTAGCATTATATATTCTAATTTAATCATTCCAAATCGACTTTTAATTAAATTTACCATAAAATCTTATAAATCCTAATTAACACATAAATCAAGTCAATTTCTGAGTCGGATGCCGATAAGGCTTTCAATTCACAAATCAAAACTAAAACATGAACAGATCTTTCTACGTCAAACAGATATAAGCACAAAATAATGTAATGCACATATAATTGACTCAAGATTTCTTCTTAATTACTCATTTGGCATACTTAAACATGGATTAGTGTTAATCATGGGTCGGGGTTGTTACACTTTCTCCATGGATTTTGGAATTAGAACTCATCACATGTATAGCTTTTGATTTTGTTCTTGATTTCAAGTCTTTGAGCTTGTAAATGGACTTTTAGTTTTGCTTTGAAATCATGATTATCATTGAAGTTAGAATTATTTAATTCAACATGGTTTGAAAGGTTTTGGGCCTTGATTTGTATAAAATGAAGTTGATTATGAGAAGTTGAGCCTTAATCTTGAGGGTTTGTATGGTTTGAACTCATTAAATTATATATAAAATGAAGATCTATATGAATTTGGAAGAAAAGTTAGGTTTTGTAAAAAAAATAGAGTTTATCAATTCTTGTTAAAGATATTCTTATTCACCCAAAAAAAAAAAAAATAAATAAATAAACCAAGTTTTGATGCCTTTGATTTGGAAAACAACCTTATTCCCATATTTATCAATGAATTTATAAGGTTTATGTTGAGTTTCACTAAGCCCTAGCTCAAGATCATGCAAAGAAACTATTTTAGAACATACTAAAATTTCGGACCTGCTACTGGAAGCTTAGAACCGCACGTGCAGTTTGGATTTTCGTACGTGCGGATTGCCCTGTTTTAGCCAACTTTAAATAGGCATATCTCTCATCCAAACTCCGTTTTAAGTGATTCTTGAGCCTAAATTCAAGTTTCGGAAGTCTAGTTTTCAATAGTTATGGTCTCACAGCCAAATTTTAAGTATACAAATAGATATGCTCAAATTAGTAAAAGTTGTTCACTTTCTTTCCAACCGTTTCATGCTATTTCTTCTCCTAACCTAGTTTCCTTTCGTTTCTTCCTATTTTTCTAGACACGAATTATGGCCTTTGAGAACTAATGAGTTTAGAACTAACATAAATAATTGGTTAAAGAGAAAAATAAGGGATCGGTTCATTTGATTAAGAAAAGATTAAGAGAAGTAAATTTGATCAAGAGAGTAATTCAATGTTTCGATATGTTGTGCTATGCGCATTGTGATTGTAGGTCAAGATTCGAGGACCAGTCAACCATTTTTGGACACCACTATGAGTAATAATATAGTAAAGATATGTTTTTCATTATTTGTTTTGATTTATTTACGACGTGATTCTCTAAATATCGTATTTTGTCAAAATGACAAGTTTCCAAAAAATGTAAAATGAGCTATGAACAAGAAATGTGAAATGAGTTATGAACAATAAATGTGAATTGTTTAGTCTTTAAAGCCTATTGATTTCTAGTATAGAACAAAGTGATGGTGATGTACGGAACTAAGTGCTATAGTGGGAGTCACCTCTAGAATCCGTACGAGTCTCCTCATGGGTCCATACATACATGAATTGGGCCCAATGAGAGGTGGAGACATATCGATGTTCCATCTACTCCATGATAAGATACGGTGATACGATATGATGTGTTTGGACTCGAGGTCGTTCAGAAAATGTGATATGAATACGAATGGCTTTACATTACTATACGACTCATGTTTATGAAATGTTATTTCATATGAATGAATAGATGTCCTATTTTGAAATGTGATTCTGACCCTTTGTATAAGTACCACGTAAAATGTTTTGTAACGGTTTCAGATATGTAGTCTATTTAAAAAAACATGGATTTTGATACGATAAATGCTTGTTTTAAAATGATTTAAGATAGGCTTTAAATTTGTGAAATATGTTTTACTAATGTTAAAGACATCATTTATTAACCTATTTATTTTATTATTACTCACTGGACGTTAACTTACCCTTTTACTTTATATATATATATATGTAGATGAGCCATCGAAGGATCAACATTAGAGTCTGTACCGAAGTCCGCCTCTTTGTCAAGCCACCCAGAAAGTGTCTTTGTGTAGAGACGAAGTATAATTTTTCAAGCTTAGTTTTGTTTAAAGGCTACTATATAGTGAGTGAGATTTGTATATGTAAATATGGGAAGTATATATAAACGCTTAAATTAATTTAAGTTTTCATATAAGTACAAGTTCAATGAACTTTATCATTTATTTTGCTTCTACTTTAGATCCTGATTTGAATATTTTGAAATTTTATTTTAAGGCCGAAGATAACTTAAAGTTGCTGACTAATCATGATCCAAACTTTGAAGAACGAATTTGGGTCGTGACAGATTTAGGGGTGATTTGGGATGATCTAAATAAGTATACTTTTTGACTTTTTATGAACTATGAGCTAGGTATGAGTTGAGTTTGAAATAATGTGTTAAAGAAGTGATATGATTGAAATAAAATAATATAACTTAAATAAGATAGTAATTTTTTATTTTTTTAACTTTTTTAAATCATACCAAACAAGACATTAGACGGCGGGGATGGCGATTGGTCAGTCACATACAAGGAGCTTCAACAACGCCTCTATTGTCACTTCGAAGATCTCTAACTGAATCGCGCCTCTCTCTCTCTCCGTACCTCCTGACTTTTTGACCGCTGCTCAAACTTTGCCCCTCTCTCTCTCTTTCTCTCTCTCTTTGTAGATCGATCGTCTCTCACTACCGCCATTTGGCCACCACCAACGTCCCCAAAAATGCTTTAGACCACTAATTAGTGGTGGCTCTAATGATGTGACCCACTGCCACATGTGTTTTGTGTCTTAGTTTTTGTTTTTATTTTTATTTTTTCAATTGCCACCTCACTAGTGGTGGAGTTAGTGATGACAAATTAGTGGTATGTAGCATTGCTCCCAACGTCCCTTACCACCACCGCCGTCATCGTCTCCATTATCACCTCAGATCTTGGCAGTGACCCAACCAACTCTTTCTCTTCTCTTCTTTTATACCACTGTCTCTGCCACGGCGGGCTGGACTAACTACCCTCGAAGCCTACTCCACCACACTACCGACAAAAGGTCTCTCTCTCTCTCTCTCTCTCTCTCTCTCTCTCTCTCTCTGTGTGTGTGTATACTTATATATATGGATCTGCCTTGTGTTTTTGATTCGTTGTTTATTCAATTTTGATCCGAGTATGGAGTTGGGTTTTTTTATGATGTGAGCGTCCATTCTTCTAATTGTTCTATTAATTCAGTGTTTTTTTAATTCTATTTGTTGTTTGATTATGGTTGTATGCTTTTGTAGTTTGATTGAGTGTGAATTTGGATTTGATGCAACGGAGACGTATCCAACGGAAGCGTCGAAAGCAAAGATGTCAACAGTGGATCTTCATTTTTGAAGTTCTCTGGATCTACAACAGCTTCAGATGAAATTAAACATGATTTGATCACACACACACACACACACATATATATATTGATTCATACGTCTGATCATATATATACAAGATCTGATCATATATATAGTGGGTGTTTGAGAAGTGTGTTTTTTTTTGTAGATTTTTTTAGTTGTAGGATATTATTGGAGAATTTTTTTTTTGTGTTTGGGAAGATAGTTAGGTTTTTTTGTAGTTGGATTTTTTTTAGTTGGATGTGATGTTTGTGAGAGAAAAAGTGAAATGATTATGGGATTTGATGTAATATTTTGTTTGGATTTATTTTTTTTAATTTTGTAACTAATTTTTCTTTTAGTGAAAAAAAACAAAAAAAAAACCAAAAAACTTCCTTCCCAAATACTCCCATATTTTGATTCATAGATCTAATAGTGTTTGTGTTTCATTTTAGTGATCCAAACCATTAATTTTGTAGAACTCTCAATATATATTATCGATGAAAAAATTAAGTCGATCAAATTATTATACTTTTTTCATTTTATCATGTTTGTCTTCAAAAAAATAAATAGTCTATTTTCAAAAATATATTTGTTGTCTATTTTTTCAAAAATTAATGTGATAAAATGAAAATATTACAATTATCATATCAAACTATTTTTTCCATAAATGATATATATTGGAGGTTTTATAAAATGAATAGTTCAAATCATTAAAACAAGACCCGTGATGGATTCCGTGGGTCCTTCAAGTTTTCTCATATCGATATATCAACATGAAAGTAGCATAATCCTTAATTATATTTGATTTTGAGTTGACCTTTAATTTAAGACTCGATAATTAACATGTTATAAGTATGTAAATTGTAAATTTCATACTCACAAAAAAGCAAAATTCTATTTGTACACCACAAATTGTCTCAGTACATACCATTACTTAATTCACACATTTCATATTTTTAACTTTTGATTTTTTACTCAAAACACACCATAATCTTATTTTTTTACCGTAAGACACAGAAAGATTCGATTTGAGCACCATATACATAAAATCGACAACGACTAAGATAATATCAACGATGGCACATCACTATGACTATTTACTGATATGTTCACCCTTGAAGGATTGTCGTCGCCTTACAGATACTGAATAAACGATTGTCGTTGATGCATTAAAGAAACGATTACACTGAAAAAATGATCGTTGGTGCATTACTGGCATTGGAGATTTCAGATTATGACATCCAAAGATATGCAATTATCATATTTGAATCTCATCTAAGTTAATTTTTTGCATATGCTTTTGGTTTTAGTTAGCGATTCACTTTACATAACAGTTTCTATTTTGAATTTAGCTTGACACTGGTTTCTTGAACATATTATTATTGTATAACAAAGTAAAATTGATCAAATTAAATATGTTCAAATTGTTTATGTTGAACAAAATTAATAAGTTCATACTTTTTATGCTGAACAATTTCGACTTGTTTGGATTTATTATTTTAGTTTTTTATATATGAACATTTAATATTTGATCAACCTTAATAATTTGAACATTGTGTAAATGCTCAACTTTGGTTATTCAAATGCATAACGAACATAATCATCCTCTTAGCGACTTTACGAATGAGAAAAATAAAAAACACAAAGTCACCATTTTAAGTAGTAAATTGCCATTTTCATTGTTGTATTGTTTCAAAACAATAATTTGAGTGCCATCAATAGTGTGCAAATCTTAAAAATCGATTGATTCCACTGTTCTTTAAACGTTAAATCTTTAAAGACAATAATGTTTTAAGTTGAGGATAGAAGTATAATGGAGAAGAGAATGATGTAAAATAATTGATAATGAATGATGTTATGAGTGTAATGTGTTACATTATAATGGAGAAGATGATGAGTATCGGAAGATGATAAAGAAATACACAATTTATATCTATATGTGATGGTGTACAAAAAGTATTTTGTGTTTGATGTATGAATTCTTTAAGTTTGTAGAATACACACAATTATTGTCCTTAATAGTTATTTTATTTAAGGATATTATTACTGTTGGAAATTGGGTCGGATCTGATCCAACCTATTACTACCTATGGAGCGTCCACATGGGTTATAGATAATTCATATATTATATAAATAAGATAATGGAGGAATTACTTTATAGTGAATCAGGAAAAAAATATACATGTATACACAAACATGGTGGGGTGCAAGTAAGACTTGCACCTCCACAGATTTTCACTTGCACCCTATCACAAAACAACTTAAACCCTTCATGTTTTAGCAATTTTCTTTCCCTCTCCCACTGACAAGTAATTCCCCCTAAGATAATTAAAGGATTATCTTTGGAAGTGTTAGAGTTGTTGTAGAAGTCTACAACTCCAATTCAATTTGCAAAGATGTGCTTTATATAATATAAACATTATGTAAGGGTAAGAGTTTAACCGAAAAACCTTTGCAGAAAATATTTCTCTCTCTGTTCTTTCCTCCTAGGCCACCACTATTGAACCTATGGATTTGGAATATGGATACAATATTGAGAAACTCTAGTAACTTCTCATTAACGAAGGGTTTTTAAGACGAGACTCATCATTCAAGTCATCTGATCCAAAACCATTTCCGCTTCAGGCAACTTGATTACTCGTTATCTTTTCTTCAATTGAAATATAAATTTATTGCTTTAATGGTGTGTACTAAGACTATTTATGATGTGTATATAGAATTACCCCCCCCCCCAAAAAAAATAACAATTTACTTTTCACCCTTCTACAATACCCGACCATTATGTTCTTTAACAGTGCCTTTTTTCTTTCAAAATCTGAACAATTATCTCCTACCACCTACCACTTGCATATCCACCTCCCTCCCACTCTATACTTATTTATCTATTTTTCTTCCCCCACTACTCACCACTACTAGTAGCACTCAAATGATTACTATCTAAACACCATGTTTAACTTTGATTAAAAAAAAACCACACTTAAAGTTTTGCATCTTCGATTCTTCAAACTCTAATTCATTAAAATTCTATCTAATAAAACATAAAATTTATAAGATCTTTAAAATAATATATAGAAATAACATCAATGCTTTGTTCATTCATAGTAAAACATATCAAGCTTGTAAATATAATCAGGTTTTGCATTGGGAACATAATTTGATAAACCTAGCGTTACTATATTACTACTCACAAATAGCTTGGCTAGACAAGAGTTGTCTGCAAGGCTTGACCTACACAAAACAATAGCAAACATTGAAGTATAGAAACTTCCAAATATGCAATTGGACTTAAATATTCGTTTCTATCTAAACATATTTCAAGTGGGTTTCTAATTAAGTTATTCATATGTTTAGGTCCTAAGCATACCCAAAAATGTCCAAGGAAAGGGCGAAAAACAAGCGGAATCATGTTTTCATCTTTCCACAACTAGGCAGTCTGCTCGAGCGGTCTATTCACCGCTTGAGTGGTGAATCAAGCCTGCAAAAAGAGATTTTAGGGCTGTCTAAAGTGCACTCGAGCCATCCTCAGATCGCTCAAGTGGTTAACTAACTTAACCAAGGTTTTGGGTTGTTTGCTCGAGCGGTGTTTCCACTGCTCGAGCGGTGATCTGTAGAATGATTTCTACAGTTCACGGGTTGCTCTATTCTAGGCTGTGTAGACACCCCATTTTTGACAGACCTTAAGACTTTGACGTCATCATTTGTGCAGGCGATGATTGTGCCTGTTTGTGCTTGTTTCGAGCGCCCGAAGGTCTCAGCTGAGTGCCTTGTCTTTGAGCCTCTTAACGCTTTGTGTTTTGGCCTTGGTTTTTGGGCCAAACCTTGTTGCCCCTGTGATAACCTTGTTCCTTATTATGCTAATTGGTCCTTATTGTGATTATGATTATATGTATGATATGATTTTGTGTGCCACTCTGTGAAAATATGTGGTTTTGAATTTCTATCTGTTCACTGTAGGAATATCTATTTGAATATCTGCTTTAAAATTTAAATTGAAGGCCTTATCAGCCACGAAACCCGAAATTGGTTACGCCATTGTGATCAGCGTAATTTTTAGAGCCTACGGTGAAATTTAATTGAAAATTGATTCGGATCGAATTAAATGGATTAAATTGGTGAATTAGTGCTCAATTATTTTATATTAAAATAATGTGACCAAGGGAGCTCTTATTAAGGCCATTACACCCTCATTTTTGTTCCTTTTTGAGTTCAACTTCTGAAATTATGCTCTAGAGAGAGAGAGAGAGGGGCCGAATTTAGTGAGAGAAGGGGGCTCAAAGTAGAGATTTGCTAAGGAACTTGGAAATTGGAAGCCTAGCTCAAGAATTAACCATAAATTGGGAAGATTGAGCTTCTAGGTAAGTGATTGATTATGAATTCATGAGTTTGAACTTGTGATTTTGTGAATTAAAGATTAATTGGTGATCAGGAACAAGAGTTGTGCTCTAATTGATGAATTTGAAGTTGAAATGCACATGCATGTATAGGATCACCATGATTTTGCATAATCAAGCATGTATTAAGTTGAATGTGGAAATATGAGTGTTAAATCATACATGCAAACATGTTTTTGTTGAGTTTCATGAGAATGAACACCATTTGCATCATCTAAGTTGAGAATAAGAGTGATACATCACATGCATGTACAAATTATAAGAATAGGAGCCTTGATTGCATGAATTTGCATGTTGGGAATGAGTTTGGTGTTAATTAGGACATGCATGTGTTTGATTTATGAAATTGAGCTCCATATTGATGTAAATGGGTGTTTGTATCATGATAGCATAAATATATTTGAAGATTGGAGCCATAAAATGCAAGAAATGTGGTTGAAATGTCGAAATTGAACTCAAGAAATCATTATGGAAAACCCAGAATTTATGATATCCGCTCGAGCGGGGGAACTGACGCTCGAGTGGGGAATTCGAGCTCCCAGCATTTTCCGCAGACATGGTGTCTGCTTAAGCGGGGAAGTTGACGCTCGAGCGGGGAGCCATGTAGAGATGCCTTCCGTTCGAGCGCTATAATGAACGCTTGAGCGTAAATTTGGCATATCCAGTACTTTTGTAGACCTCATGGGTCCGCTCGAGCGGGAAAGTCCACGCTCGAGCGGGGACCCTGTTTTTTGAAATTTTGAAAATGCATTCTATGTTCTGTTTTCCGTTCCCTTTTATTTCTAAGCACTCTTAGGCATACATTGAGCATTGTAATTGAATTAAAGAGATAAGAATGAAGCCTAAAGAGGAATATGTGAATTAAAGAACAGATTGAATTATTTGTGACCCATATGTGTTATGTGATATGTAGGGTCAAACTCCAGGGCATATCCACAAGCCGATCACTGTGAGTAATATATGAAATATGTTATTGTTTAATTGCTACTTCTATGTAAGTTTTGTAAAGTTCATTAGTTTGAATAGTAGACAAAGTTTGATATGAAAGTTTGAAAGGCCTAAAAGGCCAGTTTGATATGAAAGTTTGAAGGGCCTAAAAGGCCAGTTTGATATAAAAGTTTGAAAGGCCTAAAAGGCCAGTTTGATATGAAAGTTTGAAAGGCTTAAAAGGCCAGTTTGATATGAAAGAATGATTGGGCCGAAGGCCGATTGACATGAATGATTGGGCCGAAGGCCGATTGACATAAATGATTGGGCCAAATGCCGTTTTGAAACAAATGAAAGTTTGACATGCATGAATGGGCCAGAGGCTAGTTTGAAATGTATGAATGAGCCAAAGGCCAGTTTGGCATGAATGAAAGTTGAATGGGCCAAAGGCCAGTTTGACAAATGGAAGATAAATGGGCCAAAGGCCAGTATGTTTGGAACCACAGTCACTTGACTTAAATTGTGTATATATATGTATGTTAAATAGAAATATGAATTGGGCCCAAGGCCGTTTGGAGCATGTTGTTTTATATACCATTTGTATAACTCTTTTATTTCATATTATTCACTGGGCTATCGCTCACGTTCATTCATGTGTTTGTAGGTGAGTCAAGAGAAGTCCAAACCCAGCCCCAGTGAAGTCTGTATGGAACAACTAAGGTTTTGAAGAGTCAGCCTTTGCGTCTTACGTATGAGACACGTCTTCGCCCTTCTGCCATTCTATGTTATTTTGTCATGTTGGCGAGGACTTTGGTGTATGTCTGTATATAGCTTTGTTTTGGCTGACTTAGATTTGGATGATCCTGTCTGTATAGGACTTTATGTTACTATACTTTCTGTTGTGAGTTATTAACATATGTATGTATGGAATGTTATGATGTGCATAAGCACGGCTCTATGGACAAAGTTTTAAAATTGCTTCCGTTTGGCCCCCGTTAACTTTGTTAAAATACGTCTGGTTTGGTTTAAGGCCGTAGGTAATCTCATGATTACTGGTCGGTTATGTCCCTAACCCACGGGGGCGGGTTCGGGTCATGATAGCCCCTTTGCCTGAGGGAGGGGAAGGGCTGCCGGCCACTTTTGGCATCTGCCGGCCACTTTTCTCCCTTGTAGGCCACTTGGACTAGTCGGCCGGCTAGGGGAGGTGGCTGGCCGGCCACCTTAACTGGCCGGCAGCCACTTTTTCTCCTTTTTAGATATTTTCAGATCTTTTGAGCCAGCTGTGGCTCACTGAACTCATCCTCCATACACGTGTATGGAGGGGTAGAATAAGCCTTTTGGCTTGTTTGCTCTATATAAGGGGAGCTTCCTCCCCCTAATTGAGGGTTCAAAATTTTTAGAGCTAAAATATCCCTCTGTATCTAGAATTCTCCATCTCTCTCTATATTTCACTTTTGTACTAAGACACGTAGTTAAGCACCTTCACTTTGGAGCTGAAGTCCATTGGAGGTTGTTTTGAGGTCCTAGCATTGGTTTTGGTCCAAAATTGTTGCTGAAGTTACTGTCTTGCCATTGTTCTTCAAGGGTAAGCATATACTCCTTTTAAAGCTTTGTTTTGATTAAGTGTTATACCACCTTTGCATGCTACTTTGAGGCTGATTTTAGCCTTTCAATAACTCTGATTTTAAGGCTTTATAATGTTGGTTTGAACCTTGTGGGGTTAGGGGGGTGGTCCCCCTCTTTTGCTCTTTGGCTTGTTAAGCCTCTTGAGCCAACTCTCTAAGCTTTTGAATATCCCCTTGCTTGGCCTTTTTACCACTGAAACTTAGAGGAATTTCAGTGGTAAAAAGTTATTCTTGTGGTCCAAAATAAGAGAGGGTGATCCCCTCTCATTGTATTCTTGTTTGCTAGTATTGGTGGCCTAATACATGAGCATGTGTTTCTCCCTTTTTGAAGCTTAGTCCAAGCATGTTTTTGTGACTTTTTGGACCTTCCATAACTCTATTTTTGGTTGGTTTGGTCATTGGTTTCTTGCATCTTACACTTGTAGTGCAATCCTACTTGTTGGCCTAACATGCTTCATGCCTCTCATTCTAGCATGTGTATGCTCCACTCTAGCATGTTTTTGGCTTTGATTTAGCATGCTTTAGGATTGTTTTGAATGGTTTTGGCCATGTGGTTCATGCTTTGTATAGCTATAGTATAGTTGGCCTTGCTAGTCTTGTGTTTTGAAACCCTTAACATACCTTATTTGTGATGTTTGAATGATATGGCATCATTTGGCATGTAAATTCAGAGCATATATCATTGTCTCACTCTCACATATATCACTCTTTCATTGTGTTTGAGAGTTGAGTCTTCATGCCTTATTTGCGGGCTATGAAATGAGCATGCTTTCCTTGTGTTCTATGCCTTAATTTCAGCATATTTAGGCTATTGTTTTAACATGCCTTAGCTCTGTTTTGGGTGGTCTTGGCCATGTGAGGCTTGCCTTGTATGGTTGTAGTATAAGTGGCTTTGGCTAGCTTTGTGTGTCTAGTCTCTAGTATGCTTTACTTGGGTTGTTTGCATGCTTTAAACTCATTTCTTACATGATTTCAGTGTATATGGTGTAGTCATACTCTCGCATGTTTGACTCTTTCATAGCTTTTGAGAGTCGCGCCTTGTGCCTTGCTTATGAGCCAATACGTATGCCTGCTTGTCTAAGCTTTTGGGCTATCATTTCAGCATGTTTTAGCCTTTGCCTTGGCATGCATAAGGTCTGTTTAGGGCTGGTTTAGTCCATTGAGCATTGTATTGCATAGCCCTAGTGTTGTGTACTTCGCTAGCTTTAATGCTTTAAGCCCTCTAGCATGCTATACTTGTGATGTTCGCATGATATGTCATCATTTGACATGTAATTTCAGTGCTTATACCTCTGTCATGCTCTCATGTATATCACTCTTTAATTGTGTTTAAGAGTTATGCTTCATGCTTTGTTGATGAGCCTATGCGTGCACATCATTTTCTTGCCTTCCATGCTATCATTTTAGAGCATTTTGGCCACTGTTTTGGCCTGCATAAGGTCTGTCCATAGCTGGTTTGACCATTTGAGTTTGATAGTGCATGCTTCATGTGTAATGTTCTTTATTTGCTTTAGTGCTCTTGGCCCCTTAACATGTCTTACATGCATTGCTTACATGATAGAGTCTTGTGCATACCATTTTAGCATTGGAAGATAAGCATGTTGTTTGCATTGCATTGTGTTTGGATCGGAAGTTAATCCGAACACAAGGAATATGGCACATTTCATACTCAAAGTGATGAAACGTGTTGCGTTTCTTGGTCGTTGTCACCCTTGATCATGCATGATAGGGTGATGACACTTCGAGTCTTATTTGTGCATTTAATAACATTGTGCAAGCTTGGCTCTTTGGCCATCATGCATTGAGATGCGTGATTGGTGGCTCGGGAGCCGAGTACGATGCTCCTTTGAGCTTGAGAAATGATAAGGAGAGTAGTTGCACACACATTTCCTTGCAAATGCATTGCTATGCCTTTGTTGATCTCTGTTGCAGCAAAGTTGGGATTCTGGAAGGAAAAGTGGCCGGCCGGCCACTTGCACTACCCTGCCGACCACTTGTACTGGCCGGCCGGCCAGATGAGGTAGCCTACCGACTAGTTGAGGTGGCCGGGCGGCCACCTACAGCAAAATTTTCCAAAATGTTCCTATTTTGGGGTAGATGCAACCTGAAAGTGTGTTCGATGCTCTGAGGTCACCGCGAGTGCAAACAGAGACAACTTATGGCAAGGCAATGCATTTCCGAGAGAAGCAAACTGAGCATGCATATCTCCCTCTCCCAAGGCCATTTTGTAATTAATTAGTTAATGTGTTTAGCTGATTCAATTCATCTTTGTAATATTCTAATTAGCTTAGATTAGCTAGTTATTCAGTTTCAATTCGGTTTGTAATTAATTAGCTAGAATAGTTAGTTAATTAGTTGGTTTGTAATATGTAGCTTAGCTTAGCTCTTGTTTATTTGGACCCTCCTTCGAGAGGGTGTGCTGTTGTAATAAGGGTGCGTGTGTGTGTGCATGTCTTCCAACCCCCACTTCTTTCTCCCTTTTACTTATCAGCTTTTGATGGTTAGTTTAGGGCATATTTCAATTAGCATACCTTATGCTTGCTTGCGTGCATCATTCATTTGTATTGCATGCACCGGGTTCGGCGTATCATTCAAACTGCATTGTATTTCAATACCTATTTGAATACATGTATCGAATTGTCGCATTCATATGCCATCTTAGGTAGCCAAGCCTACTTAGTTGCATTTTGAATGTGTTGCATTAGGCATCTTAATATAGTTAGGATCATGCATGATTACTAACTAGTTCTCTGTTTTGGCTCAGAGTACACTGTGAGTGTTACGCTTTAGCATCCTTGAATGTGTGTAAGTAACTGCCATGATAGCATGTTTGCCATGAGGCCATTTGCTTAATTACTATAACTGCATGAATGCCTGTGGATGAAGGCTTCATTACTTGAATTGAAACAATTCATCAAAATGTGAGTTTTAAGCCCACTTGGAGTGACAAATCATCATGTTTTAAGCCCACCTTGTTTGGTGGCAAATCCGCATTTCTAAGCCCACTTGAGGGTGGCAAATTCAAATCATTTTCGAAAACAAACTGTAACAGGCCCGCGAGGGAACTCACGGGTTACAGTTCGGACTCGTTTTGTGTCTCGGTTCTAAATCTGAACCAAAGAGTCCAAATCCGGCAAATCGTTTTGAGAAAACAGATTTTTGAAAAGAAGTGCCAAACATGGACTGCTTTTCCAGATACAAAGTCGCCACCTAAATATTTTTTTAATGGGGAAATTTAGGAAACCCTGACTCGGTGCTGAAGGCCACGTGTCCATCATCACCAAAGTTGCCTCGGCTAGGGAGCTTGGGTACGATTGGGGAAGGTCAGCTATGAGCACCCCCTCTCGCCCGGTCCAAAGACCGGCCTCTACTAACCGTGATATCCGTTTTTGAAAACGTTATGTGTTATTATTCCAGTTATTAGCCTAGAATTACTACGTTATCCGCATGGCAAACAAGTATAGACTAGATTGCCTAATTTGGAAGTAAGCATTGCATATCCGTTTGTCTTGAAAAACACTTTGGAATTTGCTACTCGCAAGTAGGCTAAAACACGGATTTCAACGAATTTTTCCAACTCAGACAATCCAACCTTCACCCACAGGCAATCATACAGTTTATCTCACATAAGCATCTATCCACATGGTAAGCATGCTGTCATGATAGCATTCACACACATACGAGATGCTAAAGCATGAAAATACTTATATCGTACTTCGTGCCAAAACAATAAACTAGTTAGCAAACATGCATGGTCCTAGTTCATGTCAATTTGACTAATGCAACACATACAGGATGCAATTAGGGTAGGCTCGGCTAACCTAAACATGGTATGTGAAATGCGATCAATTGATGCATGTATTCAATTTGGAATTGAAGTACAAATGCAATTAGCATGATGCGCCGAGCCCGGTGCATGTACGACAAATGTATGGATGCACGCATGCATAGCATGAGGTATGCTAATTTAAACATGCCCTAATCTACCATTATAGGCGGGTAAATAAAAGGGAAGAAAAAAGTGGGGATTGGAAGACATGCACACACACGCACCCACACTTATTGCAGATTCGCTTTCGCCCGGGGGGACCAAAAGAATAATACAAATTAACTAACTACGAGCTAATTAATTATTACAAATTACCTAATTAGTTAACAAACTAACTAAGCTAGGAAAAACAGTAAACCGCCTCGGGAAGAGTGCCCAATGCAATGCATGCTCGGGTCCTGCTCGGAAGCGCACTGCCATACATAGACTGCCTCTGTTTTCCCTACTCTGCCCCTATGAAGACTGCCAAAGTCTCTGAATTGCTTCCCTGGATATTGGGAGACAACACCGGCTGAGTAGAATTGCCACCGGCAGTGGGATGTGGTCATCGGCTGTTGATGAGTCCATCGGTCACCAATTGATTGCCGGCCGGCACTCTGTGAAGTTGATCGGCAAGAAATTCCTGCAGAACCTGTTTGATAGCAGCAGAGGACAGAGCCTTGCATGGCAATGTGATTCAAGCCATTTATGCACCAACCAAGCCCCTTATCATGCGTATGACTCAAAGGGACATGGTCCTTAGTTCTCGGACCACCAATCGCGCATTTCAATGCGTGATGGCCCAAGAAGCCAAGTCGTGCATTTTGATTTCAAATGTAATGCACGCACGCACATAAGGGCCCAATCCCTATCTCTAAATCAAGGGACAAGGCATGCATGTTCAATGCAACCTAAATATGTTAACTAACATGCAACATGGTGTAAAAGGGAGCATGCAAACATGCAATGCACATTAGGTACATATCCTAAGCAACAAGGCAAACAAGCATGCCACAATTATGCAAACTACTTAGAGCATGCAAGATGTAATCTAATCATGCAACATGCTAGTAATTTGACCAAGGGAATGCATGCCAAATGCAAATGATTTCAAGCATGCAACACATGCGACCAAAGCATGCAAACATGAGATAATGTAATAGCACTTGAATGGCATACAAGGGATGGACTTACACTAATTGGACGGCTCTAAGTTAGGCCCAAAACAGTGGCCAAAGCTTAAGAAGATGGGACCAAGCACACATACACACATGCACATGTTCAGGCCTAAACACTTAAGTATCAAAGGACATCTTTTAAGCACTCTTAAAAGGGAACAATCATCGACATATGGCATGCATTAAGCTCTGAAAATCATGCAAGGACATGGTGTCAAACCAAGCAAACAAGATGGGCTAAGCATGCAACAAATGACCTAAGCATTCAAGGCAAGCCAATGAAGTATTGAACTACACTTGATATGACCACACATGGCAAGACTTAAATGACCAAAAGCAGAGTTTTAGCACATAAAACAAAGCCCAAAAGACTACCTAGATGGCATCTAAATGGCTTGAATTCAAAAGCATGCACAAATGCACTTTCAAGGAGCATACCACACAAGCTCATAAGGCATCAAAGAGACATCCAAGGCAAGCATACAAGCATGCTAAGGGGACTGAAATGATGCTATGAATGGTGCCAAACCACTGCAATAAAGCAAGTAATGCATGCTATACACTCATACACTTAAGGCCAACAAACCAAAAATGCAAAAGGGGTATATAATGCATGTCATGGCTGACCAAAATGACTAAGGACAGACCTCAAACATTGCAAAATAAGCACAAAAGCTTCACAAAGCTAGGCTTAAAACATGCTAGAACAATGGTTTACAACCTAAGGCATGTTAAGGCCTAAACATGGCATTACAAGGTAGGTATGCTAAGCATGCATGGTGTACCAAAACCAACTTAAAACCATGTTATATTATGACAATATAAGCATGAAAAACAGCCAAGGCATGATCAACAAACCCTCAAACATGGTGCTCCCTCAAGAGGCCAAAAATGGTCCTTTTCAAGGACAATAAGGAGAGGGGGGTGGCCCTCTCCTTCTTGGGACTTCAAGGCACCATCCTTACCACTGAAATCCCTCAAGATTTCAGTGGTGAGGAGGCCCAAACACCAAAGTCCCGAAGCTCACTCAAAATAGCACAAAATGGAGCCCCTCAAGGCTTAAGAGGGGTCAAACACCTCCAAACCACAAAACACTCTAAACCAACTATTTAAAGGGCCTAAAAATAGAACTTTTTTATGTTATACACTAAGCACAAAAACAGTTCTAAGATAGGCAAAAATAGTATGCAAGAATGGGGTAAAAAGGGGTAAGATTGTTACCCTTGAAGAACCTCTTCAACAATGGTGGACCAGCCCCTTCCTTAAGCTCAAAACAGCTCCAAAGCTTCAAGAACAGACCTCTGGCCCTTCACAAACTCGGGAAAGGTGTAACACTATGTGTTTGTGTGCAATAGTAGGCCTAAACACACACAAGAACACACAAGAGGTAGATATAGAGATAGGAAATATGTATAACCCTAACCCTAATCCAGAGCTTCTCTCACAATGTTCTCTAACCAAAATCTCTAACCCTAAGGCCAAGAGAGAAGGGCTCCTCTTATAGAGGAGCCAATCTTGTAAAGCTTACCAAGGAAGCTAACAAGAAGGCTATCCCTCCATACACGTGTATGGAGGGGAACAAAATGCAAACCAGTTGTTTTAAAATATCTGCAAAAGCAGATGAACAGTAGTCGGCTACTCAAAATTGCCATTTTGACAAAATGGACTGCTGACCAGCAAGAAAGAATGCCGACCGGCAATATACATTGCCGATGGCAACAAAATACCAGCTGGTGGCCTCTAGCCATGGCCGGTGATGTGTGGGGATGCCTCACAAGACATTCCCTGCCCCTCCAAGGCAAAACACAAGTGTTTGGTGCAAAACCAGACACTAAACAGTCACGTTCGGAGATCCTGAGGCAAGGCGTGTAGCCGAGACCTCCGGGAACTCTAAACGAACACAAACATGGATGATCACCGGGTTTTCAAACGGTGACGTCCAAGTCTTGAAGACGGTCAAAAATGGGGTGTCTACACAAACATTGAATTATTTTATTCCAATTCAGGTGATTTAGTCTATACTTGTATGCTGTGCACATCACGTAGTAAGTTGGCTAAATAACTGGAATAAGAATATATGTGTTTTCAAAATAACATATCATGAATAGTAGAGGCCGATCCTTTGATCGGGCGAGCGGGGGTGCTCATTTCAAGACCTTCCCCTCTCGTACCCAAGTTCCTGAGCCGAGGCAACTTTGGTGATAACGGGCACGTGGCCTTTGGCACAAGTCAGGGTTTCCTAAATTTCCCAAAAACAAAACATTTAGGTGGCGACTTTGTAATCTGGCAAAGCAGTCCATGTTTGGCGCTTTTTGATTAAAATTAGTTTTCCAAAATGATTTTCCGGATTTGGACTCTTTGGTGATTTATCAGTCTTACATTGCACTTTGTGAGATTAGATTAAGAACCGTGACAGGAGTCCGAACTATAGTAGCTATGAACCCAAATCCGTGCCCTCTCCGAAAAAAGAGGCGCGCGGAGGAAGTTCGGGCGATCTACAGGCTGTTCTAAAGCTTCCAAATCTAAATTCCAAGCTTTCAAAACCCAAATCTTAATCTATAACATCTTAATGGTAATATACATAATGAAGAAGTAATAAAAACTTAGGATTATACATGAATTTGGCGATTAAACAAGCAATAGGTAGTTTAATTTACGTTTCTCAATCTTTTCAACTCTTTCATTCATTCAATAACTTCAATCCTTCAAAACCAAGTTCTAAAGCTTCTAAATCATGAATAAAAGGTGTAGGTTTATAGCATAATACTTGTTTTGCTTAAATCTCACATGAAACTAGTTCAAAACATGGTTTTCCTACAATTTTTTCAAACTCTTTCCAAATTTCCGAACTTTCCTATTTTCTTTCTATTTCAATCCTCCAGAACTGATTCCTAATCAATTTTTGGCTATGTTTTGGTATAATAATATGGAAGAGGGGTAAGTTTCTTACCTTGTAGTGAGTTTCTTTGAATTTTGGGCTTGAATCCTTAGCTTTTTTGGATTTTCTCTCATTTTCTCTTTTCTTCCTCTTTTCTTCTCGTGTCCTTCCTTTCTCTTGATTGTTATTGAGTTCTCTAACACTCCTTCATTATTTGTTTGGTTTGGGACAAGAGATTTTATATGGTGTAAATGGGGCAGAAGTGATAGGTTTCTCTAATTGGCTAATTTCCTTGTTTTAGCCTAGTTAACCAAGTTTAAAACTAAATAATCTGATCTTGTGCTAATCATACTTATCTTAATTAATCCTAATTAACCAAACATCATATAGCATGAAATGAACAAGTTTATTAGACTAAAGCCTTTTGTAGCTTACTTTTCGTGCTCCTTAGAGAGTTTTAGTTTCCTCGGATACGATAGCCCTACAATTCGGACTCCTGTGGTTTTGAATCTGATTTCACAAGTGCAATATGAAACGGATAAAACACGAATGAGTCCAAAGCCGATATTTTTTAGAAAAATCCACTTTAAACATTAAAGGTGCCCATAGGGACTGTTTGGGATTGGTTTCATCATTTGAGCATTGTTTTGCATACCTATAGTGTAATCCATCCCACTAGTTTCGGTATCCGGGTCATCTAGCATGCATCGTGTGAAGTGTTTGCATGATTCGGGACTATTGTGCATCATATTTCAGAGCTGGATCATGTGCCATTCTATGCCATATTTCAACCTTTGCCATGCTTTGTTAGAGTTGCATGTTGTGCCTTAGGATCGGTTCTTTACACTCGTGCATGTTTGCATGTTTTTCGGTTGTCTCATTTTCATCATATGGCCACTGATTTGAGTGTGGCTGAGGTCCAGTCATATTGGTTTAAGTCCACCTTGCATTGTGTATGCCATTTGGTTCATGTTGTTGCATGTTTGACCATTGCATGTTTGACCATCGCATTGTGTATGCTTTGATTATGTCTTTGTGTATGTCCATCTTCGTATGTGTGCATTGTGTATGCCATATAGCTCGTGTGTATTGAGTATGCCATTCTAGGTTGCATGTGTGCATATCATCCCTTGCATGCCAGCATGATTAGGTTGCATTGCATTTAGGGTTGCACGTTAGTCGCATTGTGTATGCCATCTCATTGCATTGTGTTTGGAGTAGGGTTAGTCCAAACACGGGGAACGAGGGGCGTTTCGTACTCAAAGTGACGAAATGTGTCTCAATTTCCAGTCGCCGACACTCCGGATTACCCATGATGAAGTTTAGGCCTTGTTGTGTTTATATGTGCATCCATTTCACATTGAGTTGTGCAATTCGACTCCTTGGCCATCATGCACCGAGATACGTGATTGATGGCACGAGGATCGAGGACTACACTCCCTAGAGCTTGTGCAATGACGGGGACAGTGGTCGTGCACACATGTGTTGAAAATTCTTTGCCATGCCCCTTTCTTGCTCTCTGTTGCAGCGAACCAGAAACCAGCAGCCTTCTAGAGCTTTGTACAATATTCTGGGATCAATTGCAAACAGAGGCAAATCAGGGCATAGCGAGGAATTTCCCGACAAGGCGACTTGAGCATGCATGCATCTTTCATCATTCGAAACAGAGCTGAGGCGGTCCATAGATCTGCATGCTAGTTTATTTCGTTTCTTAGTTAATTTGTTAATTAATTAGGGTTTTGTAATATTTAATTAGCTAGAGTAGTTAATTATTTATTCGGTCTGTATTATTTATTCGGACCCTCCGAAAGAGGGCAATGTTGTAATAAGTGTGTGTGTGTGATGTATGTCTTTCAACCCCATGTCTTTCTCCCTTTTATTTACTAGCTTATGATGGTTAGTTTTAGGGCACGTTTCAATTAGCATACTTATGCTCGCATGTTTGCATTCATTCATCTGTCTTGCATGCACCAGGCTCGGCGCATCATGCTAACTGCATCGTATTTCAATTCCAAGTTGAATACGTGTATCAGTTGTTATATTTCATATGCCATTTTAGAATAGCCGAGCCTATCTTAGTTGTGTACTTGTATGTGTTGCATTAGGCATCTCAGCATAGTTAGGATTCATGCATGATTTCTAATTAGCTTCTTTCTTTGGCACGGAGTACTCGGTAAGTGTTTATGCTTTAGCATCCTTGCATGCGTGTGAGTGACTGCCATGATAGCATGCTTACCATGAGGCTATGTGCTTATGTGATATACCTGCCTGAATGCCTGTAGGTGAAGGTTGGATTACTTGAATTGGAACAATGCATTGGTTGTGAGTTTTAAGCCCACTTGAGAGTGGCAAATCACCATGTTTTCTAAGCCCACCTGAGAGTGGCAAATCCACGTCTTAGCTTACTTGCGAGTAGCACCATCAAACCATTTTCAAATAAACAAACATGAAATGTTTTGTTACAACTCAGGCGATCTAGTCTATACTTGTATGCTGTGCGCATCACGTAGCAATTCTAGGCTAATAAACCAGAATAAGAGCACATAATGTTTTCAAAACTCGATATCATGGTTAGTAGAGGCCGATCTTTGATCGGGCTAGTGGGGGTGCTCACGAAGTGACCTTCCCTAATCGTACCCAAGTTCCTGAGTCGAGGCAACTTTGGTGATGACGAACACGTGGCCTTAGGCACGAGTCAGGGTTTCCTAAATTTCCCCAAAATAAAATATTTAGGTGGTGACTCTGTATCTGGCAAAGCAGTCCATGTTTGGCACTTCTTTCTAAAAATCTATTTTTCAAAACGATTTGTCAGATTTGGACTCTTTGGTGATTTATCGGTCTCGCATTGCACTTTGCGGGATTAGATTCAGAACCGTGACATTTGAGTCCGAGCTGTAGTAAGCCCAATGAATAAAACGGGATTCCCTCCCGGGACGTTCGGGGACGTCTATAGCAGCAAACAAGAGTCGACCCTTGGAACTCAGGGTGTTGACCGTATATTTTAGTAGGCAACTAGAACAAAACAGCAAGGGAAGGGTCGACCTTAGGAACTTAGGGTGTTGACCCCAAAAACCAGTAAAGGCACTAAGAGTAAGGCAACAAGGTGGTATTGACCCCCAAGAAGACTAATGTTGACATCGGAACAATTTTTCCAAGTTCCCAAAGGACTTTTCAACGAAAGCAAGTGCCAACGAACAATCCCAACAAGTCTAAATATAATTTTACTCCTCTAAAACCAAAATATAACAATTCCAAAGATTCCAAAAATGAAAATAAAGGAATTAAATACACTCTCTAATAGTTTAAAGGACATAAGTGCTACAGCCAATTAGGCCAGGCAAAACTTGTTTTGTTACAGCATCAAAATAGAACAAATAAGGGATATGTAGGTGGCTTAACTAACCACTTCCAATTAGAGTACAATAAATTTATAATACAAAATTTGAAGTAAGAAAACTAAGTATAAATAGAAAAATGCAAGAAAATGAAAGAATTTGAAAATTCACCTTCCAAGGAAATGATGAACTTATAGATTTCCAAACTCTCTATTGATCACCCTTAAGTGTATGAAATGTGTTGTCAATCCTCAATTTGAAAAGTTGGAATTTTAACTATAATGGTGTTTTGGATTGTTTAACATTGCGTGTGGTGGAAAATGGCTAACTCACTGATTTTCTCAAACTCGGCAAAGATTACTCTTTCTTTGATCAAAGCTCTAGAATTTGATTATAATGAGTTTTTGGATGGTTTTGGTAATGAAATATGAGCTATAACAGTGTATAGTTACAAAAATAGAAGTTTTGGCCAGCTCTCTAATTTAAGCAAGACTTCTCATTCTCTCTCTCTCTCTCTCTCTCTCTCTCTCTCTCTCTCTCTCTCCCTCTCTCTCTCTTCCTGTCAAAAATCTAATCCTCTTCTTGTATAGGAAATTTTGGAAGGCTTAGTGAAGAAGATGGTCGGAGACCAGTGGAAGACAATGGACCATGAGGTGATAAGGATATAGCACTTCACTCTTGCTTTAACTACTCCTTTTTTGGAGAGGCAAGTTCTTTTGGAAATGGAGGTTGAGTGTGTATGCATTTCATCCATGAATATGTCAGAAATATCTAAGATGCCATGTCCCACACGCATTGAACAAGAATTATGCCGAAACTGCCCTGTTCTTGGAATATTTAGTTAGCCGCCAAAATATTGGCCTTGGCCTGACTATTTTTGTAGGAAACAAGATTTTTCGATAGAATTATCATCATTTCCTCCTATTTCTACACTCTTCTTTGCTCAATTTGCTGAGAAAACATTTTATTTCAAAGTTTAAAAATAAGCCTTGGAACACTACGAAAATGCTCAGAACAAAGTATGGAAAGAAAGTTTCGAAAGAGAGTTTTGAAAGAGACTTAAACATTTTGCCAAAATAGGCTTAGGGTTAGGAAGAAAGCTCAAATTCCATATTTCTTATTGATGATTTTGTGAGATAGCACATTCTTGTTTTCATTATTGGGTAATCAAAAGAAAGCGCCCAAGTCTTAGGGCCGGTCAAAATGGGGTGTCTACAATTGCCCCTCTTTGACAGAGTTCGAAGTCATTTCATGACGTGAGTGAATGTCAAAACTCGAAGACGACCCTTTTGACAAGGTCGTAGGACTTGGGCAAACAAACAAGGTGCATATGCAGTTGGTTGAACCCGATGGTTGCCTATGTATTCCTTTGCAAGGAATCAAACCTATGTAGCTCAAGGGCAGGATGCAAATGATATGCTAATGCAATTGAAAATTGAACTTACATGCCTTGCGAAGCCAATTTTGTTTGAAAGATGGTCTTGCGTGTACCATACTGTCGATTTAAAAATCAATATTGAGATGCAACAATGATAAAGTTACAAAGATGCCGTATGAACGAAGCAAACAACATGATGCATGCTAACTGATATGAGTACAGTAAAGAATATTGTCCAATCATGCTTTCTACATGAATGATGCAAACATGTTTTCTACACAAATGCAAGAAATGCAAATCCAAATATGCTCCAAATACGCTAAAATCGAGTGAAGAGGAACATACTCCAACCATACTGAAATCATGAGAGGAGGAAGAACACACTCCAACCACACTGTAATCATGAGAGGAGGAACAAATGCTAACCATACTGAAATCATGAGAGGGGGAAAAATACCAAGAACAAACTCCAACCATGCTGAAATCGTGAAAAGAGAAATGTACACCAACCATGCTGAAATCATGAGGGGGGGAACAAACTCCAACCATGTTGAGATCATGAGAGAAGGAATAGACTCCAACCATGTTGTAATCGTAAGAGGAGGACCACATTCTAAACACGTTGAAATTGTGTGAGGAAAAACACACTCCAACCACTCTGTAATCATGAGAGGAGGAACACATTCCAAACACGCTGAAATCGTGTGAGGAAGAAAACACTCCAGCCACACTGTAATCATGAAAGGAGGAAAAGACTCTAACCATGCCAAAATCATGAGAGGAGGAACACATTCCAAACATGCAAAAATCATGTGGGGAAGAACACACTTCAACACCATGCTGTACTTGTGAGAGGAGGAACAGACTTCAACTATGCTAAAATCATGAGAGGAGGAACACATTCCAAACATGTTGAAATTGTATGAGGAAGAACATACTCCAATCATGCTGAAATCGTGAAAGGAGGAACAGACTCCAACTATGTTAAATCATGAGAGGATGAACATACTCCAACCATGATGAAATCATGAGAGGGGGGAGAAATTCCAATCACACTGAAATCATGTGAGGAAGAACACACTCCAACCACGCTGTAATTGTGAGAGAAGAAAGAACACACTCTAACCACGCTATAATCGAGAGAACAGAAACAAACTCCAACCATGTTGAAATCATGAGAGAAGGAACATACTCTAACCATGCTAAAATCGTGAGATGAGGAACTATGATAACCAAATGATGAAAAGCCTAAACACGTTTCACATGAAAATGAGGAATACAAAGAGAATGTGATACGACAGATGCACAAGAACAGTGCGATGATGTGATAGATATACGAGGAGCGGTGCGATTATGCGATAGATGCAAATAGTATGATGAGATTGCGCGATAGATGCACATGAACGGTGTGATCATGCGATCGATGCACATGAATGGTCTAATCGTGAGATCGATTCACAAAGATAGTTCGATGGAAGCACAAAATTATTTTTCATTTTCCTTTCTTCTTTTTGAAATTATTTTGTATTTTTCAATTTTTTATACCTTTTATATACACATTATATACATACATAAGTATAAATATATATATACATATGTAGATACATACATATACATATATCTATAGACACCTACATATATATATGTATACAAACTATATATATACATATATACGTATATATATACACTCCTCTCCCCTGTTCTTGTCTCTCTCTCTCTCCTTCTTTTGTCTTCTTTGAGCACCATGTCTGGCGCGCGATTTCAACAAACGCGGCACTTGACAACCAATAGTTGGACCGACCTTGATCTTTTAACGATCACCTCGACCTTCCACCTTTGTCTTTTTCTTCCTTTTCATCTTCTTTTTAGTTGAAACCTGTGAGCAATAGGCAAAGTAGAAAGCTACAAACTCTTTTTTTAGTATTACTCCTCTTTAATATGGCTTCTTCCTGTCGCCCTCTTTCTTTTTTTCTGACCTCAATGATATACCAATCAAGATAACAAACACTAGTGCTTCTAAGCCTCAACATAGTGCCCCTGTTTATGCCCCTGTCCCTATTTTCAACTTCCTTGTGAGATTAGTCAAGCAAATGATGACAACACAATCTGACATCGATGCCAACTCTTACACATTAAAATCATGTGTGGAGACCATGACTGTGGTATCCAATTTGTTACACTATTTGCAGAGCAGAACAAATGAGGTGCACCAGCTGATTGCGCAACTCTCTTTGTTCCAGCGTATGTAGCAAGACGCTTGGTGGGAGATTAGTCAATTGAAGAGGCAAAACAAGGAGTTGAAGTGTCAGGCAACAAACATAGAAAGATTTGCGGTGCCTTGGTATTTCTCATTCGATGGCCGATGGGGGATGATTTCCTTCAAAATCCCTGCAAATTCTGAGGCAGGGCCTTCAAGGGGTCCCCCAGAATGAACATCTTGAGGTGGGGCAATCAGCAGTGGAGTCAAGCGATGAAGCTGTTTGCAAGTGAAGTCGGTCTTTAACCTTCACCGCCAAGCTTTTGCATGTTGTCGGAATCTTAGAAAACTCCCCCCATTTGTGGTTTTTTTGTATTTTCATTTTTTTTGTGTGTGTGTGTGTGTGTGTATTTTGCTTAAGAATCAAGCACTAATGCTTCAGATGATTTCCTTCTTTTTGTTTTCAAAATCTTCTTTTTGTTGTAATGCAATGCTATAACTGGGGGATTTAGCCCTGAAATTCAATAAACAAAGTTTCATTTTGGACATTGTGGTGTGAATGGCTTCTCAGTTGAGCATGAAAATATTTTGGTTTTGAATTTGAATCTGAGAATGATTGAATTTTAATGAGTTTTGAATTGGACATTGAGCCTTTAACTGACCAGAAATCAAAAAAATGACTCAATGAAAGGAAAAAAAAAAGAGCAAAAAAATCCAAACACACCTATTTACACTTGCTAGAATGAAAGACACTCCAAACATGACTTGAAAGCACAAACCATTAAGCCTACGCAAATTATGTAGTTTTTTTCATTCTCGATTAATATCAAAATTGGCCAGTTGGTTGAAGAAATTAATGAGTTGGCTGACTCATTAACCGACTAGCTAAATGAACTAATGAGTCGACTGAAAAATTGGTCGGGCGGCTAAACAAGTGGCCGGTCGGCTGAAAGATCAGGAAACACATCTAGAGTCAACTAAATACTTGGATGACCGACTGAATTGTTAGCTAGCCGGCTGAAACATGTAACATAAGACTCGAGAGTGCGGGGAGAAGATAGAATTCCTGACTCGACTATGCCCCTATTTCATTGCTTTGACTCTTTTTTTTTTTTTTTTGCTAAAAAGATTTTGACCGACATGAGAATTAGATTAGCATGTTTGTTCCACTCTCTGCTTTGAAATCATGTAAGTCAAGTTGTGATTACTGAAAAGTTTCCTTTTTTGGGTCCAAAGAATGATCTAGGTTTTGAAAAAAAAAATGGAATAATTTTTAAGAAAATTAGTCAACTTCATTAGAATCATAAAACCCTATTTTCACGAATGATCACTATCCGACTAACATGAAATTAACCCTTGAGATGCACAACCTCAAATCAAATAACCCAAGCAGGATACATAACATTACCACTTGATCTGTCTTGCAATTGAATCTATCATGAAGAAGAGATAAAACAATCGAACTAAATGAAGATAGCCCAATTGAACATGGACAAGACAACCGAGTAAAGTAAAAATATACCAATCAAACATGAATTAGACAAGCAAGTTGAAAATGGTTGAGGCCGAACTTCAGGATGAAGCTGTCTACATATCCCAAAGATAGGAATCAGGCTTTGGGTAAGGCTCACTCGGGTATTTTCACTCTTCTTGTACGCTCTAACTTTTGCCAAATTCGCCCTTCTGGGTTTTCAACCTTGCGAGCCTTTTTTTGATTTTTTTTTGAAAAAAATTTCTTTCATTTTTTTCTCTTGTTTTCTGCTCTAACTTTTGCCTAGGTGATGCTTCCGGGTTTTTGGCCCATCGAGCTTCTCAGGGATAGTATTTTGTTTTAGCTTGTCCATGTTGATTTGTTATGAGATCTCTAGGCCATCTAAATCCATGAGAATGGTTGTTACTCTTGATTAGATAGAAGTGATGATGTAGAGACCAGCCTAATTAGGTCTGAATTTTCCTATAGGGTCGTGGATAGGAGTTTAATTGTCCTTTAACATTAAATCTTCTTATCTCAGACTTTGAGATTTGATTTTTTTTTTCCCAATGCTGAGGCAATCCTACATTGACACCTTATCCTTAGCATTTGCCCCTTGTGGGATAGATCATTTTCAAAAATGTCATGATACCAAGGATTTTCATCTTGAACCTCTTCTGTCGCGGCTATCATATGCTTTATGAGGATCAAGTGCATTTTGACCCCGATCGGTATGTCCACCATTAAAACTAGGGTTGCCAAAGAGTCGACAAACCGGCTATTTGTTCTGACTAGGTGGATGACTAAGTTTGAGTCCCCAATCACATCTAACCTTAATGCCCCTCCTTTTAGGGTTGCTTCGAATCCGGTTGTCTCATATTCTGGTTGACTATTTGGATTCTGAAAGTTAAAGGGGGTTGGGTCTCAGGATCAATTCCAAGCATGTCTTCGTAGGATCACGCAAAAATATTTTTTTGAAATCTTTTAATAAAGCAACTAATCGCTCGTGCTCCTCTAAAGATAATGTAAAACCAATTTGGATTAAGCACGGATCCGTCTCAGTACCTACATTAACAGAAATGATCTCATCCACCAAGGGCTTAGCACGCCTATTTTTTTCTCAATCAATTAAACTTTACAAATCTCGAGGAATTCCGTCCTCTTCATTTTTATTAAAGTTTTGAAAATTTTGGTCAATGTAATGATTTAAAAGCACAAAGAAGTAGGCAAAAATTATTGCATCTTCATTTAGAACTTTTAGCTCAATGGTTGAAACAAACTCAAAAGCAAAGTAAAAAAAATAGACACAAACAGGACAATGATGTCTGGGTTACCACCCCCGAAATCACTAGACTCTGACTCACAAGGTTGACTCGACCCTAATTCCTACTTCACAGACTTGGTGGAATCAAACTCAAACTCAACACTCAATTTAGAAAGTAAAATCAAATCATTCTCAAATTGCTAATTACAGTGTGTGTCATCCACCACATCTGGAATGAAATTTGTTCAATCAGCAGGTGGTCCATCCCCAATCACAGAAATAGTCACATTTTCCCCCAAGTTCATTGATTCAATGCCGATAGACTTTGTGGGACCTGGTGAGGTGATGACCTTTTGTCAATCAAGTCTTGAATTTCATGGTAAAGGTGAATACAATGGTCAGTATCATGGCAGTGTTACTGATGAAAGACACAATACTTAGTAGGGTCATGACTGGTCGAAAGACAATTTTAGAGAGGTCGACGGTCAAGGGGTTTGAGATGGCCTTTTTCTGTGAGAATTTGAAGACCTTTGGATGGGAGCATATGGAGGCGATCAAAGGTACGAGCATCAGTTCTAGGAGTATTAACAGAGGGGTTAGCGTATGTTGACTGGTTTAGGAGAACTCTTGTAGGTTTAGGATTGGAGCTACGAGGGCTGTTTCTAGTAAGACACCCCTTGTTATGGTTTAATCTTCTGGTGATTGTTGGCCCTTGATTCAAAGTGCCCCTAACTTGAGCGGTAAAACTTTCATCCACAGTCTTTTCAACAACTACAATGACTTGTTGCTTGTTTAGGCCTTTGATTTTTAGAGTCTCAATAACCCATCGGAGATGTGCACAAGGATCGATACTTGCTTCATTCTTGCTACTTGCTTTAGCTTTGTCAAGGGATTTGGTGGCTATATCTAGGCAAGGCTCACCCAAGCTTGAGATGGCTTCAACTTGGCCCGTTCCAATTGTAGCTCGCTCCAAGATTGGATAGCTTTTTTATGTGAAATTTCTAGCATGTGATGTGGTCAATGGTAGAGCTAAGATCCCAAAGGTTAAATCTACCACATTCTCTGAAGATCCTCAATCGTTCTCAACATCTCAGAAGTAGTGGGTTCAGCCATTGGTGCCTTTAGTGTATTTGAATCGGATTGGTCTAGTTAGATTGATTGTGCTGGGCTCTCTTGAATTGGGCTGTTCCAGAGTTCACCTTTTTAGGTTTGAGAGAATTGAGGTTTAGGTGCATCCATTATGCACAAGTCAATGCCCTCTGGAAAACACACACAAGCGGAATGCAAAACATAAAAACTTATATATTTATTGTGTCCCGTGAACAGCTACAAAACAAAGTTACTAAAACATGAATGATCTTATATACAAAATCCTAATGTGATTCACTCATGAAATGTAACTAAAGATTCGACTACTAATATATCACATGTGAATTATCTCAAGAACATAAGGTAGCATACATAATAACATAAGAATTGATTAGGTTCATAAATGCAAATTTAGCTAGATCAAGATGCATAAAACATGGATGCAAAACTTAGATATAATGAAAAACAAAATATAATGCATATTTACAAATAAGAGAAGCGAGTAAAAGAATGGGATAGAAAGAAGCGGGGAGGGAATTATTACAACACTTGAATAATTACATATCCAAATAAGGGACGAGAGGAAGGAACTATTACAACAAAATAAAACCTCACAAATCTCTCAAATTAAAAGAAAAACAGAAACTTCTTGTGCCTTGAAGACCGCCGGAAACTATTCTGCTCGTCATTAGAAGACTGCTCTATTCTGTCCAGAAGAAGTTGGCCAGTTGACCAAAAAGTTAGCCGGTCGGCCAATTAGGCCTGACAAAACTTATTTTGTTGCAACACCAAAACAGAACAAACAAGGGATATGTAGGTGGCTCAACTAACCACTTTCAGTTAGAGTACAACATATTTATAATAAGAAATTTGAAGCAAGAAAACTAAGTATAAAATAGAAAAATGCAAGAAAAAGAAAGAATTTGAAAATTCACCTTCCAACGAAAAGATGAACTTCTTGATTTCCAAACTCTCTATTAATCACCCTCAAGTGCGTGTGGTGGAAAATGGTTAACCCACTGATTTTCTCAAACTTGGCAAAGATTACTCTTTCTTTGATCAAAGCTCTAGAATTTGATTATTGAGTTTCTGGATGGTTTTGGTAATGAAATATGAGCTCTAATAGTGTATAGCTACAAAAATGGAAGTTTTGGCTAACTCTCTAGTTCAAGCAAGACTTCTCCTTCTATCAATCTCTCTCCTCCTCTCAACAATCTAATCCTCTTCTTGTATAGGCAATGGTGGAAGGCTTAGTGAAGAAGATGGTGGGAGACAAGTGGAAGGCAATGAACTATGAGGTGACAAGGATAAAGCACTTGACCCTTGCTTTAGCTACTCATTTTTTGAAGAGGTAGGTGCTTTTGGCAATGAAGGCTGAGTGTGTATGCGTTTCATGCATGAATATATTAGAAATATCTAAGGTGCCATGTCCCACACACATTAAACAAGAATTTTGTCGAAACCACCCTGTTCTTGGACAAATTAGCCGGCCGGCCAACGTTTTGGCTGGCCAGCCAAAATATTGTCCTTGGCCTGACTATTTTGCATAAAACATGATTTTTGACAAAATTATCATCCTTTCCTCCTATTTTCACACTATTCTTTGTTCATTTTCCTAAGAAAACATTTTCTTTTGAGCCTTGGAACACTACGAAAATGCTCGGAACAAAGTGTGGAAAGAAAGTTTTGAAAGAGAGTTTTGAACAGGAACTTAAACACTTGGCCAAAACAAGCTTAGGGTTAGGAAGAAAGCTCAAATTCCATCTTTTTTATTGAGGATTTTGTGAGATAGCACATTCTTGTTTTCATCATCGGGTAGTGAAAAGAAAGCGCCCAAGTCTTAGGGCTGGTCAAAATGAGGTGTCTACAACAGGCCATAGACTAATAGAGTTGTTGAAGCTGTGAACAAAAATGTCAAGAATATCTTGCGTAAAATGGTGGAAACCTAGAAGGATTGGCTAGAACAATTGCCTCTTCCGCTTTGGGGATACAGGACATTGATCCGATTATCTATAGGGGCAACCCTCTACTTTTTGGTGTATAGGATGGAGCTCATGTTGTAGGTTGAAATAGAGGTACCCTCGCTGAGAATCATGGCTAAATGTTCGATAGCAAAGGCTGATTGGCAACATAGTAGATTTGAAAAGTTGATGCTATTTGATGAGAGGAGATTGAAAACGTTATACCATGTGCAGGGGTATCAGCGCATGACTGCCCTTGGATTCAACAAAAAGGCCAGATTTAGAAACCTGAGAGAAGGGGATCTAGTGTTCAAGGACAATAGAGTTCTTATCCATGACCCTAGGGAAAGTTCAAATCCAATTGGATTGCTCTTTATATCATCAAGTCAATTTGGTCAGGTGGAGCAATTATTTTGCTGGACTTGGATGGCTTGGAGTTCTCTTAGCCAATCAACATAGACAAATTGAAGAATTAATGTTGGGCCAAAAGTTCGAAAGGGCGAACTAGGCAAAAGTTATATCACAAAAAAAGAAGAAAAAGGAAATAAAGTGAGCTTGTAAGGTCAAAAACCTGAAAGGACGACTTTGGCAAAAGTTAGAACGCAAAATGAGAGAGTAAACACCTGAGTGAACCCTAACTGTGAACTATATAAGGCTTGATTCCTATCTTTGGAATACGAATCAACTTCATTCTAAAGTTCGATCTCAACCATATTTATCTTGGTTGTCTAGTCCATGTTCGATTGGCTCATCTTAGCCCAAGTTTGTTTGTCCTACTGTCTTCTCTGTGATGGTTTTAGTTGCAAGGCAGATTAAGTGGTAATGAAGTGGTGAAATTAATGTGGTGTGTCTTATTTTGGGCTATTTGGTTCGAGGTTGTGCATCTTGAGGGTTGGTTTCATGTGTTTCAGGTATTGAGTTTTTGCGAATATTTGTTTTTGAAGTTTTTAATGAAATTGACTGATTTTCCCAACAATTTTGCAAACCAAACCATTCATTTGGACCTAAGAGGAAGCTTTTCAATACCCACATCTTTAATTACATGATTTCAAAACATAAGTGGAATAAGCATACTAATTCAAACTCCTAAGTTGATCAAAGGTTTTGACATCAAAAAGCTAAAAAAAAAAAGAAAAAAAAAAAAGAAAGGTCAAAGCAATGAACTAGGGGCATAACTGAGTCTAGTCCTTGGTTTCCTCCTTTTTGCGTCAGAAGATTTTGCTACCAAGGTCGCACAAACCTATGCCAAAGCAAGCACTCATTGAAAGGCCATCACTGAAACTGGTAGTAGAAGCCAAGAGCTCTCTCATTCTCCAAGTAGTCCCATACTGGGAAGAATGTTTGGCTTGAAACGAAAATGACGCTATAGGATGCTTTTGGGGAATAGCCGAGCATGCCCAATTGTTCAGACTCCCAATCTCTTGATCTAGTTTCACGAGTGCAATGTGAAATGAAAATGAGAGTCAAGATCTGACAATTTGTACCTATAATCCATTTTATTACAAAGCCTTTGCCAAAAATTGACTACATCACCAGATCTTAGAGTCGCCATCTAATCTTTTGGAAAAACTAGGAAAATAGGAAACTCATGACTCGTTCCAAAGGCCACTGTTCGTCATAACCAAAGTGTCTCGGTTCGAGAACTTAGGTATGAAGGGGAAAGGTCATGAATTGAGCACCCTCGCTCACCCGATTAAAAGAATATGAGTTTTATATTTGATATATGCTCATGTTCCAGTTTTAATAATGCTATCATTACTATCTGAGGCAGATAAGTATAGATTGTGCCACTTTTATGCTTTGATTTGATGCATTTTGGAAAACCTTTTTTTCATAACTCACAATAACAAGGAGTCCAGAAGCATAAGAATTATCTGCATTCAAATACAAGCAACACAATCTTCATCCATTGGCATTCATACAGATATTCCACTTAAGCATATAGCCACAAGGTATAATGCTGAAAATAGTAAGTGACATGTACATGCAGGATGCTAAAACTAAAAAAATGCTCACTTAGTACTCCTCTGTGGTAAACCAAGAAAATGTGAGAAGTATATGCATGATCCTACATACAAATAACTAATGTAATATATACACAAAATGCACCTAGAGGTCTAGCTACTAACTTATGACATGTGTATCATCTCAAGGCATGAGATAGCACATATAATCATTTTAGAAATGATATATCCCACAAATGCAAATGAGCCGAACCTAGATGCATGAAAAATGGATGCAAGTCATGAATATGATAAATAAAACATGATGCGGAATATATAGAAAACGTATAATAAAGAAGGGATAAAAAGACGTCGGGCTGGAGGTTATTACAACATTGAATTGAAAAAGAAAGATGCATGGAAAATTATTACAATAATTGAATGAATGAGACGTGGGATTGGAAATTATTACAACAATGAATAAATTTAGCCAAATTAAGCTAAATCTAACAAATCATAAGATAAAAGCAAATAAATCCTAAACAAGGACCTAGAAGATCACCCTCTAGAAGTTGCTTTGTCCTGCTCTGTTCTACTTGAAGAAATATAAGCCTGTCAAATGAAAGTTTTGTTGGCCAGATGGTTTCTTGGCCAGCCAGATGAAAGATTCAAGGGAAATCTACTTTGTGAAGCATAACCAAAGCAGAACAACACCTTTCGAAGGGTGCTCATCCTTTGCATCTCTTTCTCTCACAAATAAACTCAAGAAAGAGGTCGAGGGGCCACAATCCACAGTTAGCAACACAAAAAGCCACAAGCAACATGATGTTTACAACAATTCATCAAAGGAAATAGAAATTGTGGTTGGAAAAAATTCAAGCCTAAGAAATGAATGGAAACCTACAATCATCTCTTTGCGAATATGAGAAGATTAATACCCACATTCATGCTATTTATGGGAGAGATTAGATTAATGCCCATTATTTCTTGGTGGAAAATTCATTTTGAAAGTAAGAGATTTATCAAAGAATGTTAAAAACTGCTCTTCTACCCATGGAATAAGGGTGTGTCCACCCCTTTCCATGTTCAAGATAGATTGAGAAGAGAGTTTTTAACATCTTTGACACAAAAACCTCTTACTTCACTTCCAAATGAATAATCAACAAAAAGAAAGCTAACAGCCCTTTCAATACCAAATCTTAAGAATTATCTAACTAGTTCTCTGCCACAACCACAACTACTCATTAAAATTGAGTATAAATTGAAACATGTGAACCAACATGCTTGTATGATTAGAAAAATGATGAGAAAGTTAATGGGAAAAAAAAAGAAAAAAAGAAAAGAAATAACACAATAGAATCAAACTTGTGGATGGGTGGCTACTTTTTAATTCCCAACCACATTCACAAAGTTCCATTTTATATATCTATGTACAACAACAATGGATTATAGCACTACAAAGCAACGATAAGCATGCAAGAGTTCAAACAAGTAAGAAAAACAATCAACTCAATGGATGGGGGGCTACAATTTATGCCCAACTGCATCCATGAGGACCCATCATGTGATTACAACAAAAAATAACAATATACAAAGCTTAGAAGGGAGAAAGAGGGTGAGAGAGAGAGAGAGAGAGAGAGAGAGAGAGAGAGAGAGAAGAGAGAGGTCAAAAGTTCACCTCTTGGAAAGAGAGTGAGCTTCTTAGTTATCAAACTCTTTCTTGGCACCCTTAAGGTCTCCTAGTATGACTTAGAGCCCTTAGAATCCTTAGCAAGGTGTGTCAAGCTAGGCTCTAATGGAGTTTCAGTGGTATATGTATGAAAGATGAAGGTTGAAGATAAAGTAGGGATGAGCTGTCAAAGCAAGTCTCTTTACCTTTTAAAATTTTGTAACCCTAAAAAATGAAGCTAGGTCATCCTTATGTAGAGTTTTGGGGAAAAAACATCTGAGATATTTGTGAAAAATTAGTGAAAAAAGTCGAAATTCTCGGAAATACTCTATACTTGAACAATTCAACCAGTCGTACCATTATTCATCCAGCCAACCACATTTTTCATCTGACCATAAATAGTTATATGACTAGTGAGAAAAATGTACCATTGGATCAATAGTGTAAAGCTAGCATAATTTGATAGGAAAAACAGGCATTTTCAGAGAATCTACCCATTCATTCACTCTCACTATGTCTTTTTCTCAATCCACTGAAAAAGGAAATGTTTATGGTTTGAAAATGCAAGCCTCGGGACATCGTAGAAATGTTTGGGACCACGTACCCCAAAATATTTTAGAAAAAGTGGTTTTAAGAGGGTCAAAAATGGTTTTGGCCAAGACAAGTTTTGATAGTTGGTATTGAACCTGGAATTTTGGCTTTCCTGCTGAGAGATTCAAAAGACTGCATTTAGTGACTTTCATGATCGGGTGCTTGGAACAGAGCGCCCAAGTCTTAAAGCCGGTCAAAATGGGATGTCTATAGATGCCAGATACTCGATCCCATTAGCAGGATGAGTTTGGTCATGCCCAAACTGTCGCCTATATCTAAAGGGAAAGTAGAAAATGCAATTTCTCAGGCCAATTAGTTGCACACCCGATTGGAAAAACATGCTAGATGTCATTGGAGGCAAGTCAAGCCAAGGGCATCTTCAATCGATGTCAGTCACAGATCTGCTACACATCCAATCATACCACAGTCCCTCTGAAGGAAAGCTCACTAATTGGGAACAGAATAAGTAATTCCTAGCCGAGCACTGAGCACAAGGAGCCATTACTTTCATCTTATCTATTAGCTACACCTGGGGAGGGATAAAAAAAAATAAGAGAGATTAAAGAATAGGGAGATGTGCATTAAGTGGGAAAAGTGAAAAAAGGGGATCAAAAAGAAAAATCGAGTATTGAGTGCCAAAGTGATGAAAGAATTATAAAATGAGAAATGGATGGAATGCAATACTTGAAGAATTAGTGGGCTCTCTACAAATTGAGAGGTCTTCTACCGATAGAAGGCATTCAAACCCATTAAAGTCTCGACCAACACTAGGCCGATGCAGCTCTGGCAATTCCGAAGGCATTGAGTCACTTCAATTAGTCTGATACGCTTTGTGACTACCAGGGACTAGTAAGTAATATAGAACGATGCATATGCAAAGAGCATGTTGGCGACGCTTACGCCAGATAGGATTACTCCTATCTCCGATGCCCAAAAATTGACAAACCAACCTGAGTACATCCAGCTCCCCATCATGAGTTAGGGATTGAGCCTCACTCAGAGTCAGACTGTGCATTTGTATGAGGGCCTGGTTATGGCCAAAAATGGGTTCACATATAATCTTCTCATCTCGAGGAAGCTCTATCAATGCTCGAAATTCTTCGATGGTTGGGAGCATTTCCTGCATCCCGAAGCAGAATACGTGAGTGATTGGACCCCAACAACGACCAGTGGCCTGAAGAAAAAGAAAAACAAGTGGAGTATGGCTTAAGGTGAAAAGAGCATTCAAGCCAAATTCGAGGAAATTCACCTTGTTTGCGCCATCCAGGGTAACCATCCAAGCCTTGAGCCTAAAAGTGGGTGGATTCTCCATTTTTAAAGCAAAAACTATAGTTTTTTCACCTTTTGTCATGAAAACAGTGGGAAAACACCTTTTGAAGAATATGAGGATGTTTGAGTGCATGACAGTTGTTTCTAGCTGTCTTGTCGGAACTTTCATTCGGCCAGTTAGAAATTGGTTCGACCAGCTTTAATTGTGTAGTAACAATCTTGGCTCAGTGGTTTGGTAATTTTGTTTCAGGTCTCATTTTGAGTCTTATTCATTTCAGCAAGTGTAAATAGGTGTGTTTAGGTTATTTTTGCTCTGTTTTGCTTTTATTGAGTTGTATTTTTCATTTTGGTTGGTTATAGACTCAACATCCAATTCAGAACTTCTTTAAATGCAGCCATTCTCAGTTTCAAATTCAAAAGAAAAGTGTTCTGTGCTCAAGTGCGATGCCATTCATGGCAAGGGGTGCAAAAAATAAAAACTACTTATTTTATAAACTACCGGGTCATTCCCCAGTCAAAAGTTTTACAAAAAAGAGCTTTCAAAAGCAAAACCTACCTGAAGCTATACATAGGTTTCTAACTGCCAAGCAAAAAAAGAGTGGAAAATAAAAATAAAAAATTAGGGCCGACTTACTCTCTTGGTCCTCTTTCGCGGAGTGGACCCACTATCATTACCGCCACAATCGTCACTACCATCATCGTCACTATCGTTACCCTCATCATTGTCATCACTGTCATCATCACCATTGTTACTGTTAAAATGCTCTATGTCGATGCTGGCATCCTCATTCTTCTTGCTCTCATCGTCCTCAATCTCCTCTGTTGCCTCCTCCTTCTCGAAGAGATCAGTAGTTGCTCTCTTCGAGGAAAAGGAACTCTCCAGCACCTGAAGTCCTCTCACTCTCTACCTCTATCCTGGGCATGTCTACCTTGCCCTCTGTTGGCTACTCTCCCTTGTACAGGAGGCCATTGCTCTCCTCTTCCTACCTCAGAAGGAGGTGCTACTCGCGCTGCTCCAAGCTAGAAAAGGGGTTGAAAAAAAGAAAAAAGAAAAAAATAATGTCAGAGTGGGTAGTACAATGTTGAAAATAATTGGTCAAACAATTAGAATAGAGGAACAACATGGAAAACACATATCAGATCAACAAGTTACTTGAATCCTGACAAAGCATGCTTTCTCTTCTGCAACTATATAAATTAATGTCTCAATGAACTAAAGACACTACTCAGTATTGGTTGCTAGGGTCTGCAAATAGAATGAAGACAACAGAAAAATAATAAAGCAATAAGAAATGACTAGCAAAGTTACAAGAGAAGTATGTACTGATGGATGTCTAGGGCAAGTGTGAGCACTCATATCTCAGGAAGCTCGAGTGGAATCTCATCAAATGCACCACTCGACTACATGTATATGATCGATGATAGAAGCACGAGAAGACCGATAATGGTAGCAACAGGAGAAGTAGAGGCTACAAGAGCAACGCCTCTGGTAGTACGGGTAGTAGAAGTAGTGGCAGTACTAGCTCTAAGGACACAAGCAGTGCCCTCGTGTAGCTTGCTTTTCGTGCTCCTTTCGGATAAGATTAGCCCTACAGTTTCGACTCTCGTGGTTCTGGATCTAATTTCACAAGTGCAATGTGAAATAGACAAACACAAATGAGTTCAAATCCGACGAATTTTTTGGAAAATCGATTTTGCATCTAAATGCCAAAAATGGACTGCTTTGCTAGATATAGAGTCACCACCTAAATATTTTTGAAAAATTTAGAAAATCCATGACTCATGCCATAAGCCACGTGTCCATCATCACCAAAGTGTCTCGGCTAGGGAACTTATGTATGAGAGGAGGTTAGGAATTAAGCACCCCTCTCACCCGATCAATGATCGACCTCTACTAATCATGATGTGATTTTTATTTACATTATATGCTCTTGTTCCGATTTATTAGGCTATCTTTACTATGTGTTGCACGCCAGTATAGACTAATTTCCAAAAGTTAGAAGGCTTTAATTTCATGTTTGTTTGAAAATTGTTTTTGATACTTGTCACTTGAAAAGGTGAGTTCGTACATTAATCAATTTATCCCAATTTTAGCAATTAGCCTTTATCCACCAGAATTCAAACAAATATATCACTTAAGCATTTAGCCTCATGGAATCATGCTCAACATGGCAACAATCACACACAATGCAAGATGCTAAAGCACAAAATGCTCACCTAGTACTCCAAGGCAAGCCAAACAAAGCAAAATAATTAGCAAACATGCAAGCTCTTATGCGATGCAATATGACTAATGTGACGCACATATTATATAAGTTTTAATAGGCTTGGCTATGAGCATGGTATGTAATTCCATTCAAGACATGCGATAAATCACATTTTCAAATAATGAATTTGAAATGGACATTGATTTAGTATGATGAGCCGAACCCAAATGTACATGAGACGAGTGTATGCAAACAAGGGAATGCTAAATAAATATGATGCGACAATTATAAGCGGGTAAATTAAAGGGAGAAAAAAATGGGGGTTTGAAGACATAAACAGTTATTACATATTTTGTCCACACGCAGGAAGGTGCGAATAAATGTCCAAGTGTCTGGATTAAACTAACTATTACAAACCCAAACAAATGAGTTGAGCTAAACTAACTACCTATTACAAGGTTGGAACAAATAATAAACGAATAGCTGAACTATCTAATTTATTACAACAAAGGCATTATGATAATGAGCAATAAACTAGCAATCTAAGTTAACTAGCTATGCAATTAGAAATAAATAGCAATAATAACTACAACAATAACTAATTATAACAATAATAATTAATTACAACAATAATTATTTATAGCAATTACAACAATACTAATGAGAATAACAATCTAGGCAACCATGAGACACAATGATCGCATGCATAGAGCCCAGAAGCTGCTTTGTCTGCTCAAACTGCTCTACCTCACCTTCAGCCACTGCCCTCTGTTTTTTCCAACAATCTCTCTTTTACCAAACATTGGGAGCCAACTAGCCCCAAATGAGATCCGGCTAGGCCAAAAAAGTGCCAGCTGGCACTAAATTTTATGCCACAAAATGTTTTGTGCTCTAAGATGGGAACAGTGCAAACAGAGCCTTTCTAGGCCTTGTTTGTCCCTTCTGCCCCTCTTTGTCATGTGAAACCCAAGAGTAGAACAAATTCACATTCAAAACCATCAATTAGCACAAGTTGATGGCTTGATGATTCCGAGCACTTTTGGACAAAATTGATGAATGTGATGAAAAACCACATTTCCCTCCTATCATGAAGACTCAAAGAGGGAAGTAGACACGCTCTAAGTCTTATCAACGTATCATGGATTGATACGTGATAATTCTCAGAACGATGGACTCAACATAACATCCGACCGAATCCAGCCAACTCTAAACATTTTCTTTATGTCGGTTTAGTTCATTCTAAGTTGATTTTATTAGTCTTTGACATTCTTTAATCAATTTATTCAAAATGATGTTTAAGTCCACTAAATGAGAAGAAACGTCAAACGAGAAGTGATTCTTGGCATGAAAGAGAGTCTATGCCTTGACGATAAACCTCCATAGAGATTAAGCGATTGAGCATAGGTTTCTTTCTCATGCCTTGAATAGCCATCAATCGGTTGAAGCGACTCTCAAACGAAAAAAAAGAAAAGAAGAAAAAATGGAGGTGGCAGAAATGATCACATGAATTGATTATTTAAGATGGGACTCTTGACATGAAAATTAACCAAAGAAAAACTATAAAAGCATGGGTGACACAATACAACTAGCTAGATATGAAGACTTGTAACGCAACAAGCTAGATGTTCAAAGCATACACTAATTAAATAAATTAGGACAGCCCTAAAACAGCCCCTAATATGCTAAAATAGTGGCTAAAACTCATGTTAAAGAGCATAAAGAAGGTAGGAAAGAACAAGGCAAAGCAAGGCTAGTGAACAAAAGCAAGGAGATATGGCTAACCTCTCCATTTTTGAGACCTCGAACCATGTTTTTGTAACCTTTTTTAAACTCTGAAAATCAATTTAAAAGGCAAAGAAAAGAGTGTAAAACAAGGGTGTGAGTTATGAAGTAGAGAGCAAGAAAGGGTGTTTAGTAGATGATAGGGCGGACTTATCGGTGCCAACCTAGTTGGGATTGGTTTGTTTCGTTTTGATGCTCTTTGCACTCATTGCTTTCTTTATTAATGTAATACTCTTTTGGTTCATCAATAAAATTTATCTTTTGCTGATCAAAAAACCATCTCTACCCTTTGGTAGCTATTCAAACCCAAGTTCTAACACTTAAAATAGGATCAAAACAATATGAAAACACTAGAAAGAGATAGAGAAAGATAGAAACGAAAGCAAGGGAAAGGTGGTAAGCTTATACCTCTAGATGAAGGTAAGCTCTTGTTTGTGAACCAAACTTGGTCCAAGCACACTCTTAAGCTTGAATTGTGACCCACAAAGCTTAACCAAGGTTCTAAGTTATTGCTCTATGGTTGTCTATGGTGTATAGATATGGTGTAAGGGTGATCAAATATCTTAAAGGTAGTTTACACAAGAAGAAGGGGCTCTCAACTATGTTTTTGCTTCTTTGAAATTTTTCTAACCTCTAACACTAAGATATATGCTCGTATTTATAGAATTTGAGAAAAATAGGTCATAAATATCTTCGAAAATGGAAAGCTGGCTAATTCCTGCCTAGAACAGTGTTTCTCGCTACCGAAAGCCGGCCGGCTCCCAATGTGGTATGGCCGGCTCCCAATGCTCTCCCTTGTTCCACTATTTTAAACTCAGTGTAGGGTGGCACAATGGTCAAAATGAATTTGTGGGGTAAGAATAGTATGAATATGAAAGGTTTGGAATTGGTTTTGGAGCACGAGCTTACGTTCCTTCGTTGAGAATTCGAGTCACAATTAACACAACTTCATTATTGAGTGCCAGGACAAAGCGTCCAAATCTTGCGGGCGGTCAAAAATGGGATGTCTACAGTTGCCTCTCTTTGACAGAACTCGAAATCATGGAATGACGTGAGTGAATGTCAAAGCCTAGAGACGACCCATTTGACGAAGCCGTAAGACTTGGGCAAGAAAATAAAGCAAAATACAATTGCCAAAGGTTGAACATGAAGGTTGCCTATAGCGTAGTTCAAGGGCAAGGTATGCAAGAAACATAATTTATGATCATGCAATGAAACAATGCATTGAAACATGAACGTAAATAACAAATGACAAAATTTTGATATTTTGTTCTCAAGATGAAGATCCTTCTCAATAATAGGCTTTGAGATTGGATTAACACTTTAGACAGCTTGAAAAAGGTGAATTTTCGCGGTTTCAGCCTATACGCTCGTTTTCCTTTGGCCGCACTTCACTTTGCTTTCCATTCCTCCATGTCACGGTCTGATGCTGGGACCCAATCATGCATGTATTTCGCTTCAGATCAAAAGAAATGTGTCCAACGCTCGAAGAATTCCAAGCGTTGATAGAATCCCAACGTGACAAGAAAATTATGCCCCAGCCCCTTTTTGGCCATGTCCAAGCTTTGGGATGGATGTGTGGGCTTTCATTACACGAGGCTCGGTCCTTGGCTCATGATAGGGAATTGGACATTCCAGGTTTAGTGCATCAGTTTTCTGCCATTAGAGACAGGAGCAACCTTCTCTGGTGAGGCTACCGGAAATATGCTCTCTGCTTGTGCCTGCTTTCGCACTTTTTTCTTGCCCTTAGTTTCAGCGGAGCCAGTACTCGGTTGATCAAAGTGGCCCAGTGTCTGAAAGAGGGCAAAAGTTGCACGGGCTTGGCACTAGCCGAAACTTTGATGGGTCTTGATGCTTTCCATCGGCAAGAAACTACTCAGTTTGTGGAGAGTTTACTCCTGCTCCAGGTATTGTTTCCCATCCTTTCTTATATTTGTGATTCTCACATCACTTGGCACTCATTCTTTATATTTTTTTCCAAACCTCTTCCTTACTTTTCCTTTATCGTTCATCTCTCTATTCTTTAATCTCTCTGGTTTTCATCCCTCCCCAGGTATGGTTGATAGATAAGATGAAAGTGGTGGGCCCTTGCCTCGAGTATTCAGCCCAAGCTTACTTCTTTCGCCAATGGCTAGTGGATTTCCCTTCAGAGGGGTTGTGGTGTGACTGAATATGCAACAGATCTACAACTGACATAATTTAGCGTTGCCCCTGGCTTAATTTGACTGAGATGAGCTATAGCATGTCCTGTCAGCTAGGCATATAGTTGATTGGCCCCACGCACTGCGTGTTCTATTTCCCTTTCCGGTTCAGACGCCAGTTTGGACATGATCAAACTTGTTCGAGAGAAGGGGTAGAATACCCGGCTTCATTTCACATTCATAGTTCACACTTGATTCGGTACCTCACTGCTTGGAGAATGAGGGAGCTTCTAGCTCTTGGCCCTAGCTTCAGTCACGTCCTTTCTAGCGAGTGCTTGGCTTGGCTTAAGGACAAAGAACAAGTGGGGCCATCTATAGCTACAGAAACTTCCACGAGTGCAAGCAGAAGACATAGAGCTACTTGACTTAGTGTAACAAGCCCGCGGGGGACCTCGCTCTACAGTTCGGACTCCCTTTTGTTTGTTGCGGTTCTCAATCTGAACCAAAGAGTCCAACTCTGGCAAATCGTTTGAGAAAACAGATTTTGTTTTGAAAAGTAGTGCCAAACATGGACTGCTTTGCCAGATACAGAGTCGCCACCTAAATATTTTAAAATGGGAAATTTAGGAAATCCTGACTCGGTGCCAGAGGCCACGTGTCCGTCATTACCAAAGTTGTCTTGGCTCGGGAGCTTGGGTACGATCAGAGAAGGTCAGCTATGAGCACCCCCTTTCGCCCGGTCCGAAGACCGGCCTCTACTAATCGTGATATCCGTTTTTGAAAACATTATGTGTTCTTATTCCAATTATTAACCTAGAATTACTATATTATGCGCGCAGCAAATAAGTATAGACTAGATTGCCTAATTTGGAAACAAGCATTGCATATCCGTTTGTTTGGAAGCGTTTTGAAATTTGCTACTCGCAAGTAGGCTAAAACACGGATTTCAATGAGTTTTTCCAACTCAAGCAATCCAACCTCCACCCACAGGCATTCAAACAGTTATATCACATAAGCAACTAGCCGCATGGTAAGCCTACTATCATGTTAACATTCACACGCATGCGAGATGCTAAAGCATAAAAACTTACCCAGTACTCCGTGCCAAAACAATAAACTAGTTAGCAAACATGCGTGTCCTAGTTCATGTTAGAATGACTAATGCATCGCGTACAGCATGTAATTAGGATAGGCTCGGCTAACCCTAAAATGGCATGTGAAATGTAGTCATTTGATACACGTATTCAAGTTGGAAATTGAAATACAATGCAGTTTGTATGATGTACCGAGCCCGGTGCATGCAAGACAAATGTATGGATGCACGCATGCATAGCATAAGGTATGCTAAAATAAACGTGCCCTAATCTACCATCAAAAGCAGGTAAATAAAAGGAAGAAAGAAATGGGGGTTGGAAGACATACACACCACTCACCCACACTTATTACAGATTTGCCCTCGCTCGGAGGGACCAAAAGAATATACAGTCCAAAACAATACAGTCCAAATACAAAATAAATTATTACAAAAAAAAAATTCTAATTTAATTAATAATTGAAATGCATAATAGAAAAGGCCACAGCCCCGCCTCGGGATGCGCGAATGATGCATGCTCGAATCCGACTCGCCCGAAAAACCCGCACCATACCACTGTTGCCTCTGTTTTTACTGCCCTGTCTCCCCAAAAATTGCCAAAGTCCCAAAATGCCTTCCTTGCATGCTGCTGTATACCACCGGCTGGAGGAAATGTCCACCGGCCACCAACAATTCCCATCGGCTGCTTAGGAGATTATCGGCCACCCATACAGTGCCGGTCGGCACTCTATACTGCCGGTCGGCAGAAAATTCCTGCAGAAGACAGTTTTGACAGCAACAGGAGACAGGCAGTGCATAGTATGGGATTTCCAGGCAAATGTATGCATGAACACACTCCCTATCATGCAATGGACTCAAGGGAGCATGGCCCTCGACCCTCGGGCCATCAATCACGCATTTCAATGCATGATGGCCCAAAAGCCAAGTTAGCAACTTTGATATCAAATGAAATGCAAGCACAAAACACATCAAGGGCCCTAACCTCTATCATGCTCGATCAAGAGGCAAGGGATGCATGCCAAATACAACCTAAACATGCGAGCTAAGAATGCAATATGATTATGCGAACAAGCATGCAAGGCATGACGCAATGTAACAACATAACATGCACAAAGCATTGTAACATGGCATACACAATGCAAGATGGGCTTACACCAACGTGAGTGGACCTCAGCCACACTCACATCAGTGGCCATCAGATGAAAACAAGACACCTCGAGATGCGTGCATGCGTGCACGCAAACCGAGGATGGGCCCTCAGGCACCGAAATGCCACTCTAATGAGACATGGCAAAGACATGGAATATGATATGCAAACATGCAAAAATCAGTGGCAAAATGAGGGGCAAAACAGCCCCGAATCATGGCGAAATGGAACCCCATGCATGAAACGATCCCGAAATGCGAAGATAAGTGCACGAAATGGCTTACAGCTATACAATACATGCATAATTTGAACATGACATGAAAATACAGAAGCAAGGCAGCCCCGAGACAAGAATTTTTACAGTACAAAACATGGCCAAACAGCAATCACGAGTAGGGCTAAAATGGCATACAAAAATGGCTCCGCAAGGGAGGTCATGAAGCAAGTGGTAGATGCAAAGCCCGAATGGAAAAATACCCTTCTACAACACTGATGAGGGACCAAAAATATGACTACTCACAGTAGATGACAAATCCCAAAACAGTATACAAATATGCTCAAAATGCAATGCAAGAAATAGGCCAACAAGAGGCTATAACATGAGGTATACAAAGCATTCACCAAACAGCCAAAGACCCTTAATGAGATATTCTAAGAAGGTCAAAATATGGCCATTTTCAGTTCTAATTATGGCCTAAAAACAGAAGCAAAACGGGCCAACAAAGCATGCAAAAATGGGAGCCAAAGAGGGGTATAATGGTAAGTGCTACATGGAGGCCCCCAACAGTGTTGATCCCTTCTACAATATTGTAGAGGGGCTCAAAATAGGCCAACTCATAGTTTATATTATGCTCAAAAACAGATCACACATAGGCTAGAAATATCATGCAAGATTATGGTATTTAAGAGGGTATTGAAGCAAGTACCAAATGGGGGGCTCAAACAGGGTTGAGCCCTTAAACAAACATGAAGAATGGCCCAAAAAAATGACCCTTTCAGTTAGGGTCGGAGCCCAAAATAGCAAGAAAATAGGCTAGAAGAATGGCGCAAAAATGTGCTACAAAAGAGGGAAAATGGTCTTACCCTTGAAGATCACTTCTTTGCTACCTCTTGGACCAAAGAATGTTGCCTCCTAGCCTCTGAGAAGACCTCCAAGCTGCTGGAAATGGAAGTGGTGGTGTGGTGCTAGGTGGTGATGAAGAAATGGCCAAGGATTTGAGAGGTTTGGAACTTGGAAGTGTAGAGAGAGAGGGATCTTTTAGAGTGAGAAGCTCCCAAAACTTGCTTTTTTGTTCTAACCTATCCAATATGAGATATAAGGCTCTATATATATCAAAATAAGAGCTTTTGGTCAAAATATCCCAATTGAAAATATCTGGTACAGTGTATAGCAGCTGGATGATAAATATCTGTCAAAAATCTGACTTCTGGGTACTTTTGGCCGGCCGACAATCTTTTGTGCCGGTCGGATAAATAGAGTGCTGATGGGTGGCTAATGAGGTCAAAAAGTGCCGGTGAAGTCCAGATTAAAGCCCCGGAAGTTATCTTTCCAACGGCGCAAACCTTGCATTAAAATTCCTCCTGTGGAAAAAGTTATGCTCTTTTTGGTGAAGCCGCGCAGATTCGATCCAACCGGACTGATCCTCTATTTCAACCAACCATATCTCCCCCACCCGGACTTGGATTTGAGAGATTCTTGAGTGCAAATTGAAGCCCCGGAAGTCTTCTTTTCAACGATGGTGGCCTCATAGCTCAAATCCAAGTGTATAGACAAATAAGCTTGTTTTAGCGATGACCGCTCATCTTTCTCCTACACGGATTCATGCTGAACTTCTCCCAAACTAGTTTTCTCCCCTCTTCTCCTCTTTTCTTCAACTTCAAACCCCTAAGTAAGGTGTTTTGAAAGATTTTTCAAAGATTTCATCTCTCTTTCATTCATCTCCCCTTTGTCCTTGCTCGGTTTACCGAAAAGTGCAACATTTACCGAAATGCGAGCGTCGGAACATCGTGGGAATTTTATTTCAAAAATGTTTTGAAAGAGAGGGTTTTAAGGTATAAAAACCATCAAAAATAATTTTGGTCCACAATGGGGTATGAAGTTGAGATTTGCCTCTCTCCTTGCAGAAGAAACTGAACCTGTGCACTGCACACCTTTCTCCAACAAGTAAACCATCAGTAGTGCCCAAGTCTTAAGGGCGGTCAAAAATGGGGTGTCTACACTTAGTTGTGCCCCTAGTTTTACTGCTTTGAGCTTTCTTTTTCAAGTTTTTATGATGTAAAAGCAACTTTGATTTAAATCAAAGAATTGGAAAGTGTACTTGTGTTGAAATCAATAAAATTAAAGTTGCGAGCACTGAAAATTTTCCTTTTGGTCCCAAAATGGTCCACGTTGTAAAAGGTAAATTTTGAGAAAAATCAACTTTATTAAAACTTTTCAAAATAATTTTCGGAAATGGTCACTACCTGACATACATGGAATCAACCCTCAAGATGTATAGCCTTGAATCAACAATCACGACTGCCCATAACTGCATCCGCCATATCGACCCTTTTACCAACATAAAGATCACACAACCGTGGTAACTGATAATGGGGAAAGATGACCTGATCAAATATGGATGAATAGGATAGTTGAGTTGGAGATGGTTACGGCCGAACTTTAGGATAAAGTTGCCTACGTATCCTAAAGATGGGAATCAAGCCTTACGTAGTTCGGTTCAGGTTCACTCGAGTATTAACTCTCTCATTTTGCACGCTAACTTTTGCCAAAGTCGTCATTTAGGGTTTTCAACCTTGCGAGCTCAATTTTTCTTTATTTATAATTTTTTATGCTCTAACTTTTGTCTAGGTCACCCTTTCGGGTTTTTGGCCTAGCGAGCCCCTCAGGGGTAATATTTCTTCAACTTGTCCATATTGATCAGCTGTGAAAACTCCAAGCCATCCAAATCCATTAGCATAATCACCCCTCCTAACCAGATTAACTTGATGATATAAGGACCAGTCCAATTGGGTCTGAACTTGCCCCTAGGGTCACGGATGGGAGCCTAGTTGTCTTTCAGCACCATGTCCCCTTCTTTGAGATTCCTGGACTTAACTCTCTTGTTAAAAACCCTAGCAATTCGGCGTTGGTAGCCCTGGAGATGATACAATGCCCTTAGTCTTCTTTCGTCAAATAGCATCAGTTCCTCAAATCTACTCTGTTACCAATCTACCTCCGCTATCTGACACTCGGCCATAACTTGCAACGATGGCACTTCAATTTCAATTGGCAGAACAACCTCCATCCCATAGACAAGAGAATAGGGGGTTGCCCCTGTAGATGTTCGGATTGAGGCTTTGTAGCCCCAGAGTGCAAATGGCAGTTTATTTGGCCAATCCCTGTAGATCTCAACCATCTTCCACAGGATGTTCTTAACATTTTTTTTGGTGGTCTCAATAGCTCCGTTGGTCTATGGTCTATACGTCGATGACTTATGAAAAGCCACATTATATTTCTCAAGCAGATCCACCACCTCTTTCTTGAAGTGTAAGCCGTTATCGGAAATGATTTTGTTCAACACCCTATACCGACAGATGATATTGTTCTTGATGAACTTAGCCACATGTGATGCCTTCAATACAGAGTAAGATTGGGCCTCCACCCATTTCATGAAGTAGTCAATCGCCACCAGAATGAACTCGTGCTCATTTGACCCATATGACGAGACGGCACCAATTACATCAATTCCCCAAACGAAAAAAGGCCACGGTGAAGTCATGTTGTAGAGCTTTGATGGCAGAATGTTCATACGATTAGCATGGACTTGACATTTGTGGCATCGCCGGACAAAACCAATACAATCATCCTCCATAGTTGACCAGTAATAGCCTTGTCTGAGAATCTTTCGGGCTAGCATCATACCATTCATGGGTGCCCCACACTCTCCTCCGTGGATAGCCTCCATAAGACGCTTCGATTCCTCTTCCTCCATACATAGTTTGTGCATTCCCATATGACCTCTTTTATACAGCTTACCCCTGCAGATGATAAATTGGATAGCCAGACGCCGTATTCCCTGTTTGTCCTTGGCACTTGCCCCTGGTGGATATGTCTCTTTTTCTAAAAAGTTCCAAATATTGTAATACCAGGGTTTTTCGTCTTGCACCTCATCTATTGCGGCGATGGTCTGGTAAGAAGGCGTGTACTTCTGCTCAATGATGATTGGACGCATTTTCATTCCTAGCGGAATGTCTACCATGGAAGATAAAGTTACTAACGCATCAGCGAACCGGTTGCTCTCCCTCAACAAATGTGTAAATGTCAGTTTTTTTAAACCTGGGAATCAGAATATCCAAGGCCTAATGATACATCTTCATGTTCTCTTCTTTAACCTTCCAATCCCTATTAGAAACAACCAAATTCGAGTCCCCAATAACGTCCAACCTAATTGCCCCTAGTTATAGGGTAGCTTCCAAACCAGCAATACACGCCTCATAGTTTGCTTCATTGTTGGACACTCTAAAACGGAGTTTGAACACTAAGGGTATATAGGAATCATTGAGTGTTATGAGCAACACACCTATCCCATAACCGTACTAATTAGCCGCCCTGTCAAAGTACATCGTCCACGTTTCCTCTTCTACGTACAAAATGTCTTTATTTGGGAACAGGTATTCCACTGCTTTATCTTTTTTTACCAGATGGTCTACCAGGAATTCCGCCACAGCTCTCCCTTTAATTGACTTGCGTGTAACATATTTGAGATCAAATTCGAAGAGAAGAAGCAACCAACGAGCTAGCCTACCCGTAAGCGCTAGTTTCTCAAAGAGATATTTAACGGGATCTAATCTCGAAACCAAGATTACAGAATGAGCTAAAAAATAGTGCCTCAACTTCCTTGTAGCCCATACCAAGGCTAAGCAAGCTTTCTCCAAGGGAGTGCAGCGAGTCTCGTAGTCTAGCATCTTTTTGCTCAAGTAATAGATGGCCTTCTCCACCTTATCTTTAGATTTTTGAGCTAGCATGCACCCCATAGCCAAATTCGCCACTAACAAGTATAAGATCAATGGTTTTCCCAATTCTGGTGATGATAACACAGGTGGATTCTACAAATACTACTTGACCTGTTCAATGGCAAATTGACAATAATCGTCCGATTGGAACTTCTTTCCCTTCTTCAGGAGACCAAATAGCGGTTCACAAGTCAAAGTTAGTTTTGAAATAAACCTCGTTATGAATTGCATTTTACTTAGAAAGCCACGCACTTCCTTTTCAATCCTTGGTGGTGACATTTCTAAGATGGCCTTGATTTTGGAAGGATCTACCTCAATTCGCCTCTGTGTGATTAGGAAGCCCAGCATTTTCCCTGCCATTACATTGAAAGTGCATTTTTGTTGGTTTAGCCTCAATCTATACTCTCTGATCCATTGAAAGAGTTTCTTTAGTGCCGTGTAGTGGCCTTCTCGCTCTTTGGCTTTAACAATCATGTCGTCCACGTACACCTCAACCTCTTTGTGGATCATGTCGTGCAGAATGGTCCTTTGATAGGTAGCCCCAGCATTTTTCAGCCTAAAAGGCATGACTCGGTAGCAGTAGGTGCCCCACTGTGTGATGAAAGCCGTTTTTTCTCTGTCCTCGAGTGCCATCAGAATCTGGTTATACCTAGAAAACCCATCCATGAATGATAACAGTGCATGGCCGATGGTGAAGTCTACCAACTCGTCTATGTATGGCAAAGGGTTCATTATTTGGACTGGCCTTATTCAGATCCCTGAAGTCGACACAGACTCTGATTCTGCCATCCTTATTTGAAACTGGAACAATATTGGCCAACCACGTCGGATACTCAGATATAAGTAAGAACCCTGCCTCAATCTTTTTGGTGACCTCCTCTTGACCTTCAACGCCTAATCCGAGAGGACTTTACACAGCTTCTGCTTAACTGGTTGGGCCTCAGGGTCAAGAGGGATCCGGTGCTGTACAATCTCAGGATCGATTCCAGGCATGTCTTCGTAGGACTACGCAAAAACATCTTTGAAATCTTTTAATAAAGAGACTAAATGCTCGCGTTCCTCCGAAGACAACATGGACCCGATCTAGACAAAGTGGGATCCTTCTCGGTGCCCATATTAATGGCAATGATTTCATCAGTACAGGCTTAATACGCCTCTCCCTCTCTTGGTAAACCAAAATTTTCAAAACCCGAGGAATTTCTTCCTCTTCATTTAAGTCAAAATTTTGAAAATCAAGATTAATACAACAAACCAAAGGCACAGAAAAATAGGCAAAGTCTACTGCATTCCCATTCAAACAGTCTAGATCCTCGATTACAGTTGACTCAAAAGAAAAACTGAAAGACGACCGGGATAGGACCTTGGCATTCAGGTAACCACTCCCAGAAATACCAGACTCAGATGAACTAGGATCTGACTCCGACTCCATAGTGGAATCAGATTCAAACTCACCATCCGATTCAAAACTACTGATTCAGAATAGTCCGGATCCAGGTTACAATTGACTCCACAGACTTAGACGCGTCTATGATAAGATTGGAGAAATCCTCTGCTAGTTTATCCCCAATCATTAAGATAGCAAAACTATCTCCCAAGTTGACAGACTCGGCTCCAGCAGTAGAACTTGTCAGTAGATAAACTAGCATTTTTCCCAACAGCTCTTCTTCTTCAAAATCTAGGCTTGCAGTCCTGCTTTGATCTGTGTGGATGCTCAGGTTTGCCTACTCATCCTCCTCTTTTGGTAATTGGTGTCCGAAAAAGATCTTGAACCCCGGATACCTGGTCTTTGTTTCCTTGTCAAACCAAGGCTCTGGAAATCCATAGAAAGGGAAGTCTTCCCCTTGGCAGACAAAGCATCTGTTGAGGGTTCCCTATATTAGTTTGTGGACTAACTCATACTGCCTCCTAGTCCTCTTTGCTTTCAGCCTTCCTCGCAACTCCTTCTCCCTTTCTTTGCCAATCTATAGCGGTAGGTCTGTATTCCAGCCCAAAAGCGTAGGGGTTATGACTCATCTCCTTAGCAACAGTACCTTTCACCTACCACTTCTGCCCAATCCTGATCCAAGAATATGCTCCTGTTTGTTCATCATGTAGATAGATTGAGCACTCACGTAATTTCCATCGTTTTCTGCCATGATGGTTTAGACCAACCAGGCCTCTGCTAGAGAGAAGCTAGAAAGGAACACATCATCTTCCCCATGTACGATTTCCAATAATGGCGCGGTAGTTCCTTGGGGAGGATGGATTTCAGAATTACCGTACACAGTAGCAATCTCGTCTTTAAAGGGATACTTCACCAACTGGTGAACCGTTGATGACACCGCTTTCATCTGATGCAGCCAAGGCCTTCCCAGCAGTAGATTGAACGTGGCCGGAACATCCATGACATGGAATTCCACCTCATGCTCAGACAGGCTGATTAGGATATGGCTTTTGAATGTTCCCATAACATCTTGGCTAGTGTTGTCATAAGGTTGGACAGCCTGGGTCATGGGTGTAAAGTTAGCTGGCCTCAAACTGATGGCATAGGTAGTCCTCATTGGACATACATTAATCGCCGATCCGGTATCTACTAACACCATTGGAATCCATTTTTTTTAACTTTTCAGGGTCACATATAAGGGTCAGTTGTGGTTAGCACCCTCTAGTGGCAACTTCTTATCTATAAACGATATCTTTGGCATAACGACTTCGGATGTAACCAACAACACCAATTGGTCAACAGTGGTGTCGATAGGCAATTTGGTCCGGTTCATTGCCTTTAGCAACACTTGCCTATGCTCCCGAGAAGCCATTATCAGCCCCCAGATTAATATGTCCACCTGAATCTTCTTGAGCTGTTTCAAGACCAGGTTTTCTTCAACATCCTTCTCTTTTGATTTCTCAGCCTCTTTGTTGGAGGACTTTGGCTGATCTAAGGCCGCAGGTTTGAAGTACCGACCGCTCTAGGTCATGTGGTTAATCTCGTCAGTATACCATGTGTCATCAAGGGTCTCAGTCTTCTACCATTCGTCTGTGTACGCGCGACTTAGGTCGTTATCTTTCCATCACTATACTGCAGCCATGGCCGGGCTATTATCTAGTTCTATCTTAAGCATGTTCACATCACGCCCCCCGTCATCATACCACTCTTCTTCCACCACAGTCTTGGTTTCTGCGTTCTAGTACTTCTTAAGCTTTCTCGACATTCTTTTCCTGTCATTGGGCTCCCATTCGGTCTTTCCCACATTTTGGACATCTACCACTGTAGGCTCAATCTCCGCTATTTCTTTTCCTTTTTCCTGTACCAAGGCTATCTTCCTTTGGATCTCTTCTATCCGTTCCTGCTGGAATTGCTCAAACACTTGTTCTTTCTCAGTCAGAGGTGTAGTCTCAGCCTTGCTTCTAGCACCAACTCTCTCTTCTTTCCCAGTCTCTCATATATGTTCCTCCACATCTGACTCCTCCTCACTCAACCACCCATTACTTGTTTCCGACTGGCTTGGATCCCACCACCCCAGTTGTTTACTACTTGTATCCTCTTCTTCAAAGAAGTAGAGGTTGTCTAGATCCTTTGCCAGCTTGGTCAGGTCCTCTTCCAATTTGGCCAAGTCATTTAGGCCCTGTTCTGACCAATCTTTCTGATTCTGCCCTAAAATGTTAGCCTTAATGCTGAGGAAGTTCGGCAATATGACTACTGGCTTCGGCTGATCGATGGCTACGATGTATAAGCTGGGGTCATACTCCTCTGCGAGTGAGGCCCCTTTCTATATGGCTTGGGTGCCAAGCAAGCCCTTCTCTAGTGCACTCTCTTTCTTCTTCACCTCTGTTGCCACGAACTCGGGGTTGGGTTAGCGGTGTTAAGTCCATTATGCACATGTTCGTGCCTTTTGGAATAATCACCTCTGGCTTGGGTAGATGGGATGGGGTAATGTATGTGCTGGGGTTAAAGGAGGGTGGTAGAGTGTGTATTTGGTTAATGTTTTTGGGTGGGGGGACTTGGTTATGTGTAGGAAGTGGGTTGGTAGTTACGTTTGGTTTGGAGGATGGGGCGATGACTTTGTTGTCAATGAAATCCTAGATCTCATGACATAGGCAGTAACATAAATCGATGGGATGACCATGTTGTTGGTGGTAGAAGCAATACTGGGTGGGGTCATGTCTGGATGGTAATGGGTCAAGAAGTGGTCTAGGATCGAGGGGCTTGAGATGCCCCCTTTCCATTAACAATTTGAGGGCCTGGACTGGGCTCATATGGTGGGGAGTAAAGGTTCTTCGATTTCAAGGTGGACCAATGGTTTGTGAAGGTTGCAGAGTTGCGGTGGCAAAGGGATCGGCCATTTCGGTCATTGTAACAACTGTACTGACATCTGCAGGCCGTAGAATAGTGCTACTACTAACATTTGTACCCCGAGAGAATGGCCTTTTTGCAGGTTCGCTTGTTCTATGAATAATGCCCTTCTTGAATGCACTCTCAATCTAGACCCTCAGCTCATGTAGGGAAGCAAAGGTAGATAACGGCGCCACTATCATTCTCTGCAGCATGTCTAGCTCAAGGTTCTAGACCACCAGTCAGACCTGCTCTCTTTTAGAAGGTCTATTTGTCATTCTTGCTGCTTTCGCCTTCCATCTGGCAACAAAGTCAATGAATGATTCTTTAGGGTTCTGGGTAGTAGCCTCCAGCTTACTGATGGTTACCTCTATATGAGTGTTATAAGAGTATTGGTTGACAAACGCCTCATATAACTCCTCCCAATTCCATTTTGTAGAGTCCTCCAATTTTACGTACCAGATGGCCGCTACATCAGACAGAGTTCTCCCAAACAACGATAGTTTTTGAGCCCGAGACAAGCCCATTGGTCTTAGCATATCTGAAAACAAGCGGACGTGTACAATCGGATCCCCACTTCCATCGAATCTGTAGATGTAGGGCATCTTAAATTTCTCCGGTAATCTACTGAAGCTTCAGTGTACTTGTCTTCAATATCCGGAATAGAGTTAAAGCCCTAGGACTTTTCCAACACTTTCTCTAGCCTGACAATCTTGATCAGGGCCTTATCAATTTCATTGATGTCAAAGGGAAGGATTCTCGTAGGGGGTTGAACCAGAGGCCTATAAGCCGGAGCCAGGGGAAACATTTCCTGAGGATCTGCGATTTGGAGATTTTCTACTGGTGGAGGTGGATTCGGGTTTGGCTGAGCAGTTGGGATTGGATGTACAGTTGATGTGGATGCCCCGAACATGCGTCATAAATCAGCTATGATTTCGTCCTGCGCGACCATCCTTTAGTTCACAATATCCATGGTTCTCTGAAAAGCTGCCATCATGGTTGCAATCTTCTGCATTCTGTGCCATTACTGGTCTAGGTGAGTTAGATGATGGTGAACTGCTTGAGTGACAACGAATAGGTGTTTGTTGAATGCTTTGTACTGGTGCTGCCGACTGTCTGTTCCGTCTTCGTCGAAAAACTGGCGGAAGTGAGACTAACATTGGTTGACCACCAACAAGGTCTTGAGCTTTGCAAAGCCTTCCGGGGCAGGTCCACACAACTTGGGGAATATCGGGTCTTTCTAAAGCTATGATGGTAAACTACCTAGCAAAAGACAGAAAAGAAAAACCATCGATCAAAATCGGACAACACTTCAGCCCAAATCACAGCAGATAAAAACACAACTAGTGAACCATGATCCCCACTAAACTCTGTTCTCAAACTAATACTGATATGAACCATCTTGTATAGTCTTACTATAAAAGCACATACCAAGTAAAAAGAACCAAAACACCCCTATGAGGGGGGTAGGGTTACCCTGTCCTAGATTTTTGACATGATGTAGGTTGTACTACTTCAATCAATGAGTCTCACAACATCCTGCATATGGGTGGCATCCTGTCCTAATTTGTGATAGTCGTTATGGCTTACTATATGAAGCTAGGCCAAATGGTCGAAAGGGTACCTCGGCAAGATTACCTAATATACCTCTCACATCTTACACCAAGAAGTAAAAGGAGGATCAAGCAGTACAACGGTAATCCAGATCCAAGGGTTACGTTTCTAACATGGCAGAGCCCATGACCGGCTTGTCTTTTGGCAAGCTTTTAGGCAAGCCTCCGGCAAACTGTCCAGGAATAACAGATGGAAAACGCAGTGACTTTAAAGTAACAATGTAAATGTAATACAAAGAACATATACATGTAGATAAAATTTCACATCATAAGTTTCAAGTCAAGTTCTCTAATTTCTCCAGCAGAGTCGCCATAAATTGTAGCTTGTTTTTCATGCTCCTTTCGGATATGATTCACCCTCAGTTCAGACTCTTGTTGTTCTGGATTTGATTTTACAAGTGCAATGTGAAATAGATAAACACAAATGAGTTCAAATCCAACGAATCTTTTGGAAAATCGATTTTGCATCAAAATGCCAAAAATGGATTGTTTTGCTAGATACAAAGTCGTTACCTAAATATTTTAAAGAAATTTAGAAAACCCATGACTATTGCCAAAGGCCACGTGTCTGTCATCACCAAAGTGTCTCGGCACGGGAACTTAGGTATGAGAGGGGAAGGTCATGAATTGAGAACCCGTTTCATCTGATCAAAGATCGGTCTCTACTAATTATGATGTGATTTTTATTTACATTATATGCTCTTGTTCCGATTTATTAGGCTATCTTTACAATATGTTGCACACAAGCATAAACTAATTTGCAAAAGTTGAAACGCTTTGATTTCATGTTTGTTTGAAAATCGTTTTTGATACTCGTTACTTGAAAATGTGAGTTCGTACATTAATCAATTTATCTCAATTTTAGCAATTAACCTTCATCCAGTGGCATTCAAACAAATATATCGCTTAAGCATTTAGCCTCATGGACTCATGCTCGACATGGCAACAATCACACACAATACAAGATGCTAAAGCACAAAATGCTCACCTAGTACTCCAAGGTAAGCCAAACAAAGCAAAATAATTAGCAAACAAGCATACTCTTTTTAATAGGCTCGGCTATGAGCATGGTATGTGATTTCATTCAAGACATGCGATAAATCACGTTTTCAAGTAATGAATTTGAAATGGACATTGATTTAGTATGATGACACGAACCCAAATGTACATAAGACGAGTTTATGCAAACATGGAAATGCTAAATAAATATGATGCAACCATTATAAGGGGGTAAATGAAAGGGAGAAAGAAATGGGGGTTGGAAAACATACACAGTTATTACATATTTTGCCCTCACACAGGAGGGTGCGAATAAATGTCCAAGTGTCCGGATTAAACTAACTATTACAAACCCAAATGAATGAATTGAGCTAAACTAACTACCAATTACAAGGTTGGAACAAATAATAAATGAATAGCTAAACTATCTAATTTATTACAACAAAGGCATTATGATAATGAGCAATAAGCTAGCAATCTAAGTTAAGTAGCTATGTAATTAGAAATAAATAGTAATAATAACTACAACAATAACTAATTATAACAATAATAATTAATTACAACAATAATTATTCATAACAATTACAACAATACTAATGAGAATAGTAATCTAGGCAACCATGGGACACAATAATTGCATGCACAGAGCCCAGAAGCTGCTCTGTCTGCTCAGACTGCTCTACCTCACCTTCAGCCACTGCCCTCTGTTTGTGCCAACAGACTCTGTTTTACCAAACATTGGGAGCCAGCCAGCCCCAAATGAGATTCGGTAGGGCCAAACAACCAAATTTTATGCCAGAAAATGTTTTGTGCTCTGAGGTGGGAACAGTGCAGACAGAGCCTTTCTAGGCCCTGTTTGTCCCTTCTGCCCTTCTCTGTCATGTGAAACCCAAAAGAAGAACAAATTCGCATTCGAAATCATCAATTAGCACAAGTTGATGGCTTGTTGATCCTGAGCACGTTTGGACAAAAATGATAAATGTGATGAAAAACCACCATTCCCTCCTATCATGAAGACTCAAAGAGGGAAGTAGACACACTCTAAGTCTTATCAATGTATCATGGATTGATGCGTGATAATTCTTGAAACGATGGACTCGACATAATGTCCGGCCGAATCCAACCAACTCTAAACATTTTTTTTATGTCGGTTTAGTTCATTTTAAGCCGATTTTATTAGTCTTTGCCATTTTTTAATCAATTTGTCCAAAATGATGTTTAAGGCCACTAAATGAGAAGAAACGTCAAACGAGAAGTGATTCTTGGCATGAAAGAGAGTCTATGCCTTGACGATAAACCTTCGTAGAGATTAAGCCATTGTACATAGGTTTCTTTCTCATGCCTTGAATAACTATCAATCGGATGAAGTGACTCTCAAATGAAAGAAAAGAAAAACAAAGAAGAAAAGAGGGAGGTAACAGAAATGATCACATGAATTGATTACTTAAGATGGGACTCTTGACATGAAAATTAACCAAAGAAAAACTATAAAAGCATGGGTGACACAATACAACTAGCTAGATATGAAGACTTGCAACGCAACAAGCTAGATGTTCAAAGCATACACTAATTAAATAAATTAGGATAGCCCTAAAACAGCCCCGAATATGCTAAAATAGTGGCTAAAACTCATGTTAAAGAGCATAAAAAATGTAGGAAAGAACAAGGCAAAGCAAGGCTAGTGAACAAAAGTAAGGAGATGTGGCTAACCTCTCCATTTTTGAGACTTCAAACCATGTTTTTGTAGCCTTTTTTAAACTCTGAAAATCAATTTAAAAGGCAAAGAAAAGAGTGTAAAACAAGGGTGTGAGCTATGAAGTAGAGAGCAAGAAAGGGTGTTTAGCAGATGACTAGGCGGACTTATCAGTGCCAACCTAGTTGGAATTAGTTTGTTTCGTTTTGATGCTCTTTGCACTCATTGCTTTCTTTATTGATGTAATACTCTTTTGGTTCATCAATAAAATTTGTCTTTTGCTGATCAAAAAACCCTCTCTACCCTTTGGTAGCTATTCAAACCCAAGTTCTAACACTTAAAATAGGATCAAAACAATATGAAAACACTAAAAAGAGATAGAGAAAGATAGAAACAAAAGCAAGGGAAAGGTGGTAAGCTTATACCTCTAGATGAAGGTAAGCTCTTGTTTGTGAACCAAACTTGGTCCAAGCACACTCTTAAGCTTGAAATGTGACCCACAAAGCTCAACCAAGGTTCTAAGTTATTGCTTTATGGTTGTCTATGGTGTATAGATATGGTGTAAGGGTGATTAAATATCTTAAAGGTAGTTCACACAAGAAGAAGGGGCTCTCAACTATGTTTTTGCTTCTTTGAAATTTTTCCAACCTCTATCACTAAGATATATGCTCGTATTTATAGAATTTGAGCAAAATAGGTCATAAATATTTTCAAAAATGGAAAGCTGGCTAATTCCTGCCCAGAATAGTGTTTCTCACTACCGAGAGCCAGCCGGCTCCCAATGTGGTATGGCCGGCTCCTAATGCTCTCCCTTGTTCTACTATTTTAAACTCAGTGTAGGGTGGCACAATGATCCAAATTAATTTGTGGGGTAAGACTAGTATGAATATGAAAGGTTTGGAATTGGTTTTGGAGCGCGAGCTTAAGTTCCTTCGTTGAGAATTCGAGTCACAATTAACATAACTTCATTATTGAGTGCCGAGGACAAAGCGTCCAAATCTTGTAGGCGGTCAAAAATAGGGTGTCTACACCTCGGTGAGCGGAGGCATAGTATAAGTCCGCAGGAAGGCAGGGTAATCTTAAGCATTCCTAATATAATTAGACTTCCTAAATTGATTAGATAGTAATTGAAAAGAAGTAGACTTCCTAATATAATTGGTTTTCTAACACTCTAAAAATGGCCCTCTTTGAAAACTACCTGCAAAAAATTTGCCCTTTCAATTTAGGAGCATTCTGGCAACAACAGTAAAAAGCCAGCTTTTTGATTTTTTAGCTTTTTTAGCCAAAAAAACACCAAAAAAACTAAAAAGTCAACTTTTTACCAATTTTCCAAAACACTCCTTAGTATTTTCTCGTTTTGCACAGTTTCATTCTTGATTTTCCCATTATTCTTTCTTCATGTTTTTCCCCCTTTACTTGTGCCACTTCTTTTCTTCGATGTTTCTCCTTTAATCTTCTCCTGAGATGCTTGTGTTCCAGTGGGCCTAACCTGTGTTTGGGCTATGAAATCACTCAAATTAGATGAATCCATATCAGGCCCATTTGTTATGGCCCTCAATTGGGCTCCTTCCAATGTTACCTCCAAGTTAATCTTGGGCCTATCAATTTCTGACCCAGTCATACTCCTTGTAAAACCTGGTTTATAAACACTATCTTCAACACTTTGAATATCCTCAGCCACCTTTGTTCTTGGGTTGGTCAACTGCTTTAGACCACTGACACAACCACCTGTGGTTGATTTCTCCATACTCCTATCTAGCATGATAGCAGTTAAGTCAGACAGCCTATTTAACCTTTTTGCATCCCTATCATACCCTCCCATGTGTATCTTTGACTCTGCTTGCCATCCCATCACCTATTGACACATCATCTCTGCTCATCATCCCATCATCCTTCTTCCTCCTTCCATCTCCATTTGCAGAAACCACGTCATCTTCATTGCTGAAATTGGAGATCAACTCCTCTTGATTATGAGACCTCCAATAGTATGAACTTGACATTATTTGAGGATTGAGCTCTTCATACACCCTTACTGGGTATATGTCACCATTGCATTCAAGATGGGTCACCTTAATTTATGGTTTCCATACAACTTGTAACAATTCTTACTTTACCAAACTGAAATGAGGTAGATCGTTTATATCCTCATCAAATTGCACAACATCACCTCATAAGCTGCCAATATCCTTAAAAGTTTTGATACTCCATAGATTGAGAGGAATACCATAGCAGTTGATCCAGACTCACCTTTCTTGTTCTATTATTCTTTTCCAAATTACAAAATCGCACCAATCATAAATCCATTCATCCACGTTTGTCTTCCATTCCTTTATTTGCTCTACTGATTTGAATGTTAACACTACTAAGCTGTTGAATGAGAAGAAAGTTTTGAGCTTCACCATAATACTCTCATATAACCATCCATTGCCGACCTCAAAGGCTCTAACAAGCATATCTTAAAAAACCAAACCTTGTACCTGTAGCTTTCGTTCTCTTCATTGGAATGAACACGACTTTGACGATTCCGAACTTGTTAAACAGGGTAAACAAACTTCTAGGATTCATGGAATCCGGTAGATTGTCCACAAAGACTGTAAACAAACTTGCTGCTCTTGGTTGCTTCAGTTGATTCCTTTGTGTTCTTCTTTCAGGTACCAGTTTCCATCATCCTCTCTCCATTGTTCAAACAAACCCGCATATCTTCTCTGGAATAATTTGACAGTTACAAAGTCAATAAAGACATTTTTTAAAGGAAAAAGACATAGAGCTTGTTTGGTTTGAATTTGGAAGCCAAATTTTAGAAAAAAATTTCTCAAAATTTGTTTGGTTTGAGATTTTTCTTAAACAATTTTCAAAATCACTTCTCTCTCTTACACATCAATCAATCACTTTCTCTATCTCCTCTCTCCTTCTCAATCACTTTTTCTCTCACACATATCTACTTAATTCTTCCAAAATATCAAATCATCCCAAACTCTTAAAAAAAAATTTCTAAAACAACTTTTCCAAATTTTTTTCAAAAACAATTATTTCAAAAACAAATCAAACAAGCCCTTAGATTTCCAAGATGACCCCACCACCCTTACTATTTTTCGACCAACTCAATTTATTTATTTATTTTTATTTTTTTTTAAGCCTCCGTTTGGGAAGTGGGTTGGCTTTTTGGCTTTTTGGCTTTTTTGGCTATTTTAGCCTGGGCTTAAAAGTTTGGTTTGGGAAGGGCTTTTTGGCTTTTTGGCTTTTTTGACTTTTTTTGTGAGAGGGGAGTGTAATGATTATGGGTTGGATGTGATGTTTTGTTTTTTGTGGTTAAAAAAACCTATTTTATCTTTTGTGACTAAAATAGCCAAAAAAACCCCAATAAGTTCATCCCAAACACCACCTAAGTCTTGTTCTTTCAACTCCCACATGGAGGTAGGGTGCTGGAGGCTACCCCACTTATTTTTAAATAAGCCATAAAGGTTCAAAAGTACAAACCACTTTGGGAAGGGCTCAAGTGGCTCATGAGCCACAAAAGACGAAACAGGCTCATGAGCCACAATAGACAAAATATCACATCCAACTCCATAATCATTACACTATTCTCTCACAAAAAAAAGCCCAAAAAGCCAAAAAGCCAAGAGCCCTTCCCAAACCAAGTTTTTGAGCCCAGGCTCATATAGCCAAAAAAGCCAAAAAGCCAAAGAGCCAGCCCACTTCCCAAACGGAGGCTTAATTACACTGAAATACTCTTAGGCTGATTAACTACTCCTAGACAGACACAAATCACATATATTTTTTTTGCAATTTTTAAATTTTTTAATTAAAATATGAGATAAAAAAATTAGAATGTATGAGATGACTTTTTAATTTTTTATAAAAAGATATACAAAAAATAGAAAAAAAAATAAAAATTTTAACTCTTTGATATAGGTTGTTGATTTTTTTAATTTTTTAATAACTTTTTAATTTTTAAGTTAAAAAATGATATTACCAAATGAGGTCTAAAGGTGTAATTATTTAAGTTTCCACATTTATTCATGACTTCAACGATGCTTACTAACGACATTAGATTGAAAGAGTAAAATTGAAATATTTTTTATATATTGAAAATTAGATTGACACAATTTGAATATTAAGAATCAAAATAATAGAAAATAAAATACTATAAAGTTAAAAAAAATAAAAGAATAAAAAAATAAATAAATAAAACTATTCCTAATTTCGGCCTTGCTTGAGTGACCTTTTTAGTAATTTTATGACTAAAATATAAAGTGAAAAAAATAATATATTTTGATTTTTATGACAATTTTGGGGAGTGATTAATATTGCAAAAAAGATTAAAAAGTCATTATAGATTGTCTCTCTATTTTTCTGTATATCTTTTTATAAAAAGTTAAAAATCAAATAAAATAACCAATTCCCAAATAAGTTAATGTACAAAGAATTGAAAGAATGAAAAATAATATTTAACTTTTTTTTTATAAGTTAAAAATTTATTAATTTATTTTAATAACCTTTTTAACTAAAATATTGAGTGCCAAACCACTTAGAAAAGTACTGAAGTTTTTCATCATTTACATAACTTGTGATACGATTGATAAAATTGAAAATTAAAAATGAAGTATTGAAAAATAAATGTTATAAATTTTTTAAATTGAAAAATTATTTGATAAAAATTTTAAAATTGAACTAAAATTAAAGTTTTGAAATATGATCCAACTTGAAATTTTTTTATTTTTAAATTGTATATTTCAATTTTTATATTATGATAATGATGGTGATGGTGGTAGTGGTAGTGGTGGTAGTGCACTACAAGAAATAAGAGTTTTGCCAAGCAAAATATTAGTCGCCAAAGGTCGCATTTTTAGTCGATGATACTATTTAGCGACTAAATTCTTTTGTCGCCAAGTTAGTCGCCTAAACCCTGTCCGCGATTGTTTTAGCGACTAAACGTGTGTTTGGTCGCTAAAAGTGAAACATTTGGCTACTATTTTTTTTAGTCGGTAATGTTACCTTTTAGCTACTAAATTTTATTTGGTCGGCAAAATTAAATGTTTGGCTACTAAATTATTGGTCGCCAATAGTCAATTATATTTTTTTAAATTATATATTTACCGACCAATGTTTTAGTCCCCAATACTCAAGGAATCGGCGACCAAACCTTTTAGTCGCCAAAAGCTCATTCGTGAAAGAAAAAAAAAAATTACACTCACTGGCTTCTCATCTCTTGTGGAGATTTGAACCATCAACCCTCACACCGTAAACTTTATACAACACATTCTTTCCACTACACCTCTATAACACCATATGATTATATATGCAACATATATTATTTACATAGTATATAGACCCGTATTAATATAAAAGTATATATATAAAGATAATTATTTTTTATTGAACATAATTTATGTAAAAATAAATTATTTACCAAAAAAAAAAGAGACCACTTTTGGCAACTAAACTTCTTTTTAGTCGCCAATTCTATACTTTTGGCTATTAATTTTTTTTAGTCGTTAAAAAATTTAATTCTCGCTCTAAAATTACTACTTTTGGCTACTAAACATCTTTTTAGTCACCAAATGCCTCACTTTTGGCTACTAAAGTATTTTTAGTCGCCAAAAAGTCTCACTTTTGGCTACTAAATTTTTTTTAGTCGGTAAAAGCCTCACTTTTGGCTACTAAAATATTTTTAGTCGATAAAAGCCTTATATCTGCAACCAAACAGATTGTTAGTCGCCAAAACCTATACTTTTGGCTACTAAATTTTTTTAGTCGCCAAAAATTTTACTTTTGGCTACTAATACTTTTTTAGTCGCCAAAACCTATACTTTCAGCGACCAAAGGTTCTTTTTTAGTTGCCAAAGATGATTTTTCTTATAGTGGTGGTAGTAATAGTGGTGGCGGTGGCATGGTGGTTGTAGTGGTGGTAGCAGTAACAATAGTAGTGGTAGTAAAATGATAGTGGTACTTATAGCAACAATAACAATAGTGATGAAGGTGGTGGTGGTGGTGGTGGTGGTGGTAACAATGGTGGTAATGGTGGCAGTGACATGGTGGTGGTGTAGGTGGTAGTGGTAGTAATAGTGATGGTGGTGGTTATTATGGTGGCGGTAGTTGTAGCGGTAGTAGTGATGGTAAGATTATAATAGTATATATTAGCAGAAATTGAGATTCTTTTTCATTTATTTTCAATTGAAGTCTTATAGATATTTATACTCAACAATTACTAAATGATTCAGTTACACCAACACATCTAACTAACTCCACTTGCATAACCATATCTATTCTTGCTAACTGATCTTGGTCCAAGTGGACTGACATAACTGCCTTGCACATGCTTAACTTGTGGCTGTGATGGTGACTTGAGCTATGGCTTTGATATTTCCTCAATACTCTTATCATCCCCCCTCAAACTAATGGGACTAGGAAGCACCATTAGTTTGTCTTTAAGATAGTGAAAACGAGAAGAAGATAAAGGCTTAGTAAAAATGTCAACAACTTGATCAGCCGTAGGAATATAAAAGGGATTAATTTGTTTAGAAGAAACCCGCTCGCAAATAAAATGAGAATTAATTTCGATATGCTTAGAACGGGCATGAAAAACTAGATTGAAAGCCAAAGCCATAGCAGAGACATTGTCACACCAAAGAATGGAAGGAGAAAGACAAGAAATGGACAATTCTTTAAGCAGCTACTGAAGCCAACACAACTCAGCAACAATATAAGCCATGGACTTGAACTTTGTTTCTGTAGAGGACCAAAATAATGTGGCCTTCTTTTTAGCAGATCAGGAGATAAGATTGGGACCAAGAAAAATACAAAACCTAGATGTAGATTTGCGATCCACACAGTCACCAACCCAATTGGAATCAGAATAGGCATGAAGAGTAAAAAGACCAGGAGTAACGAATCGGAAGAGCCTTTTAACAAGAGCAAAATGAGCATTGGTAAGAGATTGCATGTGCTAGATGGCATGATTAACAGCCAAAGCAATATCAGGCCTAGTAATGGTTAGATACTGCAAGCCGCCAACCAAGTTGCAATAAAAGGATGGCTGAGAAAAAGGTAAGTCATTAGCAGAAGGAGTAGAGAATTTAAGGGCCATAGGAGTGGAGCTAGATTTGCAGTCCACCATCCTTGCTTTAAGCAATAATTCCCCATCATACTTTTGTTAGGACAAAAAAAAGCCATGAGAAGAAGATTGAATCGAAATTCCTAAGAAATAAGAAACAAAACCCAATTCCTTCATAGAGAAAGCCTGATACATGTGTTGAATAAGAGTGGCAATGAGAGCAGAATCACTGCTAGTGAGAAGGATATCAGCAACATAGATGAGAATGATGGTAATGCTAGTAGATGTCTTCCGAAACAAATAAGGAAGAGTTTGAAAGACTGAGGTGAAACCCTTAACCAATTAAAAAGGTACCAAAGGTGGAGCACCAGGCACGATGGGCTTGCTTAATACCATAAAGAGCTTAGTTGAGTTTACAAACATCAGAGGGGAAAAAATGATGAATAAAACCTTAAGGTTGATCCATGTAAACTTCCTCATCCAGAGTACCATGTAAAAAAGCATTGGAGATGTCCAATTGCTTAATGGGCCATTAATAGTGAAGAGCCAAGCATAAGTGAATACGAATGGTAGGTTGCTTGGCCACAGGGCTGAAAGTTTCATGATAATCAATACCTTCTTGTTGAAGATAACCTTTTGCAACAAGCCGAGCTTTATATCTGGCGCCATCAGAATTGTTTTTAATGCAAAACACCCATTTGCAGCCAATAAAAGATTTATGCAAAGGAAAAGGAACCAAAGTCCAAGTACCTTGTTTGTGCAAGGCCTCAATTTCTACAGACATTGCTTGAAACCAGATAGGGGATTGTAAAGCTTGTTTGGTAGAGGTTGGTTCAGAAGTGGTGAGATCAGTAAGAAGAGCTACTGTTTTGGATCGGGTAAGCATCGAATAAAAATTAGTAACAGAAGAATTAGGAAATGGGAGATCAATAGAGATAGACTGAATTGGGATGATAGGACTAAAAGAAATAGGAACTGCAGAGGGATCAAGAATATGAGTAGAATCAGAAACAGCAGAGCCAGAAATAGGGACAGAAATAAGAGCAACAAAAGGAGAAAAAAGAGAATTAGGAGATGAAGGAGAATGAACAAAATCAGCAGAAGGTGTAGAAACAGAGAGAGTAAAAAGAGTAGACCAAAAGAATGAGGAAATAGTAGGTAGAGAAGTAGAAACAGAAGGCAAGTGAGCAAAAAAAAAAAAAAAAGAAAGACTCGTGAAACACAACATGCCTGAATAAGAAAAAGTGACCAGAAATAGGGTCTAGACACCTATATTCTTTAGTGGAAGAATGATAGCCTAAGAAGACACAGGGAGTGGATCTAGGTTGAAGCTTGTTTGAATTATAATGCCTAAGCCAAGGAAAACACTGACAACCAAAAACTTTAAGAAAAGTATAATCAGGAATAGCATGGATAGGGCTGCAAATGAACCGAGCTGTTCGTGAACAGGCTCGGCTCGGCTCGGCTCGGTAACGGCTCGGCTCGGCTCGGCTCGTTTAGTAAACGAGCCGAGCTCAAGCTCGATTATTGGGCTCGTTTCTTTAACGAGCCGAGCTCGAGCTCGCCTGTGTTCGGCTCGGTAGGCTCGGCTCGTTTATCTATAATTAAATTATATAATAAATATATTATTTATATATTAAATAATATATAAATACATTATTTATATATTAAAAATATATAAATATATATAAATAATAATATAAATGCATTTTTTATATATTAAATAATATAAATAATATTTTTTATTTAAAAATTTATATTTAAATAATATAAATAATATTAAAAAAAATTTATCGAGCCGAGCCGAGCCGAGCTCGAGTTCGACAAAAATTAACGAGCCGAGCCGAGCTCGAGCCCAGTCCCTTATCGAGCCGAGCTCGAGCTCAATAAACGAGCTCGATAGCTTAACGAGCCGAGCTCGAGCCCAGCAAGGCTCGGCTCGGCTCGGCTCGTTTGCACCCCTAAGCATGGAACAACAATTGAGAAGGAGGGTGATGACCAAAAGAGAGACTAGGTATCCTATTGATGAGAAACATAGTTATAGCCATAGCCTTAAACCAGTAATCAAGAGGAACAGAAGATTGAGAGAGAAGAGCTATGGTTGTTTCAGTGATATGTTGATGTTTCCTTTCTGCTATGCCATTTTGGTCAAGGGTATAGGGACAACTAAGTTGATGCACAATGCCATGCGATGCAAGATAATCAGACATTCTATGGTTAACAAATTCAGTGCCATTGTATGTTCTAAACACTTTAAGAGAAAGAGTAAATTGTTTCTCTGCATAAGCTTTGAAAGAAACAAAAGTAGCATATACTTCACTCTTAATATGTAATGGGTAAATCCATGTAAATTTGGTGAAATCATCCACAAACGAAATATAGTATTTATATCCACTCTTAGAAGCATGAAAAGGACCCCATACATCACTGTGTACAAGAGAAAAGGGTTGAGACACAATGGAACTAGAGAGTTTGAAAGGGAGTTTATGAATTTTAGCAACATTACATGGAGTACAAGAGAAAACATCACTTTTATTCTTACAACTAACAGGTAAATGTTTAGCTATGTGATGAAATTTCAATGAGAATGGATGTCCCAATCTTTGATGCCAAGTAGAGAGAGACACTTGAGACTGAGTAGTAGTGTGATGTGATTTAGAAGAAAGGGGAGCAGATGAAGATGCAAACTTGTATAAACCATGAATGTTAGGACCTTTATGGAGCACTTGATTGGTATGTTTGTTCTGAATAAAAAATGAGTTAGCATCAAAAACAACTGAGCAATTATTATCCTGAGTCAATTTATGCACAGACAAGAGATTATATGAGATAACAGGAACAAGCAGCATATTATGGAGTTTTAAAGAACATGAAAGTGTTGGCAAAAGACACTTACTAGTGTGTTGGATAGGTAAAGGCTGGCCACTACCAACTGTCACCTGACCAGTCCCTTGTAGGGCTGATACATGTGAAAATTACATAAATCATTGGTAATGTGATTGGTAGCTGCAGAATGAACATACCACGGTGTAGAAGCAGATGAAAATGGATATGGTGAAGGAATAGAAGCTAGTGGAGTAATAGCAGAATAGGCTCTTGATTGTGTCATACCAGATGAAGATGCAGAAGATTGAGAAGACTGATAAGTTGAATCCATACGAAACCAACAGTTAAGAGCCATGTGACCATATTTAACCACAAATTTGGCAACAATATTGGGATTCTTAAGAGTAGCCTCCTTGACCTAATCTGCCTTCTCGAGAATAGCCTCCTTGACCTAGTTAGCCGCTAGAACCTCTAGTGGAAAACTTATTTCCTTGGAATCTTCCTCCTCTGCCACGAAATGTACCTCTACCTCTGTAATTAGAGCATAAATGACCTCTGAAAGCTACAGAATCAGACTCAGTATTTCTAGTTGTAGAATAGGCAACTGTAGACTCAGTGCTAAGAGATGTTTTGGTCTTATTTTCTATGTGAATAGACTCAGAGCATAAAAGACAACTCAATTCATCCATATTGATTGGTTCAACTCTAGCACGAACTGTTGTTTTCAAAGCATTATATTCGTCTGATAAACCATTCAAGGTTAACAGAACCAGATCCTCATCATCAATTGAAGATGATGAAAGACTGAGTTGATTTGTATCATCTTTAATCTGAGAAAGATATTCCTCCATGGACAGACCTTTCTTTGAAACAGTTTGCAATTTGTTCTTTAACTGATGAATGTGTGATCGAGATAGAGAGGTATATCTCTTTTCCAAAGCATTCCAAATCTGTGAGCAATGTTGAAGATGAAGAACTGATGAAAACACCGATGGAGAAAGAGTAGCAGTAATGAAGCTGAGGAGATGAGCATCGATAAGCTTCCAATTTTCAAATTCAGGATTTGATATAGCTTTTCCTGAGGAACCAAGAATTTTTGGTTCTAGAGATGAGATTGAACTAGTTACAAATCCAAGAAGACTAGTCGCATGAAGAACATTTTGAATTTAATTTTTCCATATAAGAAAATTTGTAGAGTCTAATTTGACTGTGATAAGAGATGAAATTTGATAGAAGAAAATTCAGATTTGGTGGCAAAGTAAAGGAAGAAGATGAACTGAAAGATGGATTCACCATTGAAGGACCTTCACTCGTGAGAGTTGAGAGGCTCTGATACCATAACAGAATTTGAGATTCTTTTTCATTTACTTTCAATTGAAGTGTTACAGATATTTATACTCAGCAATTACTAACTGATTCTGTTACACCAGCACATCTAACTGACTCTACTTGCATAACCATATCTATTCTTGCTAACTGATCTTGGTCCAAGTGATCTAACATAACTGCCTTGCACATGCTTAACCTGTAGTTGTGATGGTGACTTGAGCTGTGGCTTTGGTGATTTGAGTTGTGGCTTTGATGTTTCCTCAATACTCTTATATATTTATGTTTATTATTTATAAATTCTATTAAAATTAAATAAGTTTCAATTGAGTTAAAATTTTCTTGAGTTTTACTTTACATTTTAAGAGTCACTTAAATTTTTAAGTGATATTAGTTATGGTTATCAAACGAGCTTAATTCAGTAGAACTTAATACATTCAGTTTTAAGTGCTCAATCATATTATCAAATATTTTAAAATATATATATTTACAAATTAATAATAAACTTTACAAATAGTAAAATATGAAGTAATAAACTTTTTCATAGCAATTAATTTTTTAAGAAAACACTCACTCTGTTTCGTTTTAGTTTTCATACTTCACTTTTGAAAAAAAATTTACTTTTTTGTTTTTTGTATTTTTATTTTCACTGAATTTTTTTAATATTTTAATATTTTTTTAAATTTTTTTTTGAACACACCTAACATAAATACACTTAAAAATATAATATTTGTGAAAAAAATATTTAAAAAATTCACTAAATACCAAAAATATTTAAAAAAATACGAAAATTTAATACAATTTTTTTTATATTTTTGTGTATTTATTAATTTTTTAAAATATTTTTTCACAAATATTTTACTATTTAGATACATCTAAGTAAGGTGCATCTAAAAAAGTAAAAAAATTGCTTAAAATTTTAAGGGTAAATTACACTGACACCTCCTGAGATTTATATTTATTACAGTTTCTCCCCTCACCTTTTGGAAATTACATCTCCCCCTGAGCTTTAAAGTTTCATTAAGATTCCCTTCTTCAACAATTTAATTTTTTTAAATACTAATTTTGCCTTCATTGGGTAAATTACATTGACACCCCTCACATTTTAAAAATTACAATTCCCTCCGTAAGGTTTAAAGTAGCATTACCAATTGCCCCATTGGTTAGTATTAGTTCGAAAAAAAAGTAATTGAAAAATTTTTGTTAGGAAAGTTTTTAAATTTCTGTTTAAAAACCAATGTAAGCTCATTTTTTGAATTTACATTTTTTCCTTAAATTTACAAATTGAGACAATCATTTTTAAACCAAAAAAATTATCAAATAAGTTTCTATGACAGTTTTTAAAATTTTTGTAAATATAAATTGAAAACTAAAAACGAAATGGTTACCAAAATTTTTTAATTTTAAATTTTTTTTCTAAAAATCAAACTATACATAACTTAAGAATCTTTTGATAAGTCATTTTTTACGTTGGTAACTTATTTAATTATTTGTTAATTTTACGACATTTTTACCATTAAGCCTGTTTGGTAACCATTTCGTTTTCAGTTTTCAATTTATATTTACAAAAATTTTAAAAACTGTCATAAAAACTTATTTGATAATTTTTTGGTTTATAAATAGTTGTCTCAGTTTGTAAATTTGAGGAAAAAAACGTAAATTCAAAAAATGAGTTTACGTTGATTTTTAAACAGAAATTTAAAAACTTTACTAACAAAATTTTTTTTCAATTAATTTTTTTTCCAATGAATTTTTTTTCATCTAATACTAACCGAGTGGGCAATTGGTAATGCTACTTTAAACCTTAAGGAGGGGATTGTAATTTCTAAAATATGAGGGGTGTCAATGTAATTTATCTAATGAGGGCAAAATTGGTATTTAAAAAAATTAAATTGCTGAAAGGAAAAATCTGTAATGAAACTTTAAACCTCAGGGGGGAGATGTAATTTTTAAAATGTGAGGGGGGAAACTGTAATAAACATAAACCTCAAGGGGTGTCAGTGTAATTTATTCAAATTTTAAAAATATTTATTAAAAACAAAAAAAAACACAAAAAAAAAACTTAATTTCCAGAAAATAGAAATCAAACACACTGCCTAAGTTTTCTCTAACTTTTATTACTGCTACAAAACCCTGCAGTTTATGAAAAGTATTGTTTGGATTAGTGGGGTCTACTATGGGTCATATTTTGATAAATTAAATTATTTATTTTATTAGTTCTTTTGTATATATCATACACACATAAAATTAGATCGATTTGTTATTTATAATTTTTTCAAGTTATCTCATTTGTCATTAAAAAATGGATGATCTATTTTTAAAACACACTTGTCCTTCATTTTTTTTTTTTTTGGAGATAAATGTGGTAAATTAAATAGCTACAATTATTGGATTGACTTTTTTTGGGGGGGGGGGGGGTACGATATATACGAAACACTTGACAAGATGAATGGTGGTGGTGGACCCTATGAGTCTGGACAACACTCTGCAGTCCAGATTATGATGAATTATATATATAATTTCTCTCCTTAATCTGGAATAATTTGGAATAAATTGAAATAATCTGGGATAATTTCTCTCCACCTAAGGCAAAGTTTTTATCATGGCTAACATAGGCCCCGTTTGGTGTAGCTGTTAAAACAGTTTATAGATTATAACTTAACAGATTATAGATTATGACTTTAATTAGAAGTTGTTAATCTATTTGATGTAACTGTTGGATTATAGATTTAAGTTACTGAGTAGTGTTTGTTAAATAAGCTGTGAAATAGCTTTTTTAATTAATTTTTATTTTTTGTTTGTCTACATTTCTCATAAAAAAAAAATAATAATCTATAATCCATTTGAGTCTTTTTCTATTTTTAAAAAAATAAAAAATAAAAAAATGTAAGAGTATAACCATAAATTAATATGTCCACAGCAGAAGCTGATAATCAGAAGCAAGGAGTGAGCAGCTTCTCAGAATCAGCTTTTTTGAGTTAAAATAAACTGTTAGAATCAGAAACTGTTTGAAATAAATTTAACCAACAGTCCAAAATAACTTTTTCAAAGCTAAAAGTCATAAGTTGGCTCTGAAAAGCTGAAACAAACACCCCTATGGTAGACTTAAAACTTCTGATTTTTTAAGTAGGATTGGGGCGCCAAGGGATAATGTGGATTTATCATGTGTGTTATGTAAATCAGAGCCTGACCCTATGAACCATATTATGCTATGGTGCCCTTTTATGTGGCAGGTATGGTCAAGCATAATTCATTGGTGGGGCTTGAGTTGGGTATTGCCTAAATCGGTTGAATGTCTTACAATGATGGATGGGCTGGACGTTCAAGAAAAGGTGAGACAAGTTTAGCGAGCATTACCAATAGTTGTGCTTTGGTCTATGTGAAAGTTTAGAAACGATTGCATTTTCTTTGGTACTGAACCAAGTGTTGCTGTCATGATCCAAACTTGTTTTTAGAGATTTGGATCATAATCGGTTAGTAATTATGAGATTTATCTACAACTTAAGATAGAAATCAAAACATATTTAATTATATGGGACCAGAAGTGGAAGCTAAATTAATAAAATTTTGTTTAATGAACTCGTGCATAAATGGCATAAATAAAAAATTTTATACGTTAATAACTCACAACCATATAATACACCTTCTTCATTGTGAGAATTCGAATATAAAAATAAAATAAATAATTAATTAAATAATAATTTTACAATCTCCAATATTTTACTTGTGAATCTTAAAGTGCAAATTAAATATTATTGGACAGTATTTTAATTAATTTTAAACTATAAATAAATTTATTATGAAAGTCCACAATTTTAATGGTTAACAACAACAACAACAACAACAACTAATAATAATAATAATAATAAATAAGAGGGGTTGTTAATTATATATATAAAGAAAAACAAAACCTAGTATAATGTATGTTGCATGAGCTGTGAGATTAAGAGAAAAAGAAGCTGCGTTGGGTTGTCACTAGAGTTCGTTAGAATCTATAGCAAATTCTTCAAGGTAGACTAGTCTTTTAATTATTTTGTCTCTTCTTCTATATATTTTTTTTCTCTCTTTCTTTATTGTGTGTGTCATTTGACATTGTCTTGGTTGTTCTCAAAGTATTGTGAGAGAAACAAAAATAATGTGCCCATGTATAATGTATGGCATGGGTGGAGAGGTTATTTGAAGGCTTGCATGTGTGTCTTTGGCAAAGTGAAGGGCTGAAGGTGTGTTTGGGTCGTAATGGGTTGGATTGTGAGTGTGCAATGCAGTGGGTGTAAATTGTAGTCTAAAAATTCTGCACACAAATACAAATTTTAAAAATTTAGAAATCATATTAAACATATGAATTTTAAGCCAAGATTTTTACACTAATCTAATTACATATTGAATTTCATACCAGAATTATCTTATAATTTTTTGGAGTCAAAATCTATATGAACCATTGTGTTCAAATCTATCCAGAAAACTAGCATAAAACAATAACTTTGAAAGTGTCATTCTCTTTGGGTATAAATCTAAAAATTATCAAATCAGCGTTATTAGATCCAGTTACGAGTCAAGTTTCTTACATTTCTGACCTTGCATTGATTGCTTGGGAATAATAAGAGAACCATTAATTTTTTTAAAGTGTTGCAGAAAACGACCTGTTTGAATATAATTAATTGTGAATAATTATTTTGATAAGCAAATCAAGTAAAACCAATTGGGTTTGAAACTTAGGATATATTAGTTGATATCTGGAGGGTTTTGAAAATTTTCTAATAGCATGGAGTGGGTTTTTAATTTTCAAATTTAGTGAATGGATTGGGAAAACTTGTTAAAAATTTTGTTTTATCTTGAAATTACTTTTAATTAAGTTTTGATCTAAATCCATGTCTTGGGTAATTTTAGATCTTGAAGAATATAAACTTAGATATTATTTAATAGTAACGGTGAGTTGGGCGAAAGTGACATATAGTTGTTGTACTTGGTTCAGGGCACTAGTTTGACTTTCCTTGTGATGACCCCACCACGTTTAATATTTTATATTTAATTAATTAAGGAGATTTAGATTTTAATTAGTCATTATTCTAATTTAATTTGGAATTTATGAGAATTATTGAGTCTAATTCATATATGATTTTGTTAAGGATCTATTTTGAAAGCCTAAATGGCTTGAGGAGGTAAAATTAATGAGTTGAATCAGTTTTATTTCAAGTATTGGGCCATATGGAAGTTTAATTAAATATTCAATTCAGTATATTAAAATTGAGATTTGATTAACTAGGTCCGAATTAGAGTTAATTAAGTTAATTCAATTATGAGAATTGGGAATTACAGTTATTCTGAATTAAATTTACTCATAAGGTGGCCAATGTGAATGTGTAATTTATTACTAAGAATTTTGGGTTTAACCAGAAATTGGAAGCTTTAATGACTTGAGAAACCAAAATTAATGATGACAATACATTTAACTTAATATTTGGAGTATGTTAGGAGTTTGATTAAAAATCTGATTCAAATTGATAAACTTAATTGTAATTAATTGGGCCTTAAATGAAGTCAACTGGACTAATTGAGTTATGTAGGAATTTGTCAATCAAGATTAAGTTTGGCTAATTGTGGTTTAATTAAGCTAATTGTGTAATCAAGAGTTAAAATATTCTCACTTGTGTGATTAATTGTGAAGTTGTGTTTAGAGGATCCTAGCCCTTATGTGTCTCCGTAATATATATTGATAATGTAAGAGGTGTGTTGGGCCTTGCATGGGTGTCAAAGTCCAAGAGGGGTGTGCGTATGTTTTTTTGTTGGAACCTTTAGTCAAAAAGTGGGTCATTATTATTTGTTTTGTGCTGAGAAAGTGGGTGTGGGTGTACTAAGAAATCTAGTTGTGTGTGTGTGCACATGTGAGTGATGTGCTGGAGCCTCAAGAAAATGTGCAAGTGTGTGCACACGCGGTGTGTAATGAAGAAATGAGATGTATGTGTGTTATATGAGCCAAAAAGAAGAGGGGTTGAAATCATTCTTTATATTTTCATTTCCTGTTGGAGGAGTTAGAGAGAGAGAGAGAGAGAGAGAGAGAGAGAGTTTAGAGAGAGTTTAGAGAGAAAGTTCCATTCTAGAGAGAAGAAGCTTAAGATTTGTAGAATTGAAGAAAGAACAAGAAGAATTGGAGGAAACCAACACATAATTTCTGAAATTGAAGCTTAAGATATTTCTTATAGATGAGATTAACAGAGTTATAGAATCAATTCCATGGTTTTGTAAGAAAAATGGGTTTAAGGCAAGAATTGAGTTATATGCATGTTTATGAAAAATAATAGGTAATTTCTCCATTTTGATTTTGGTTTTGAAGTTCTTTCATGCATAAGAGTTTATATCTTGCATGTTTTCAGGAAAATCCATAGATTTATATCATTAATTTCATGATTTGTCCTATAAAGAAAATAAATAAAGTTTTGGTTCAATCTTTAAGAAATTAATGAAGTTTTGAACAAATGATTTTCTAAAGAGTCATGTATTGGTATTTTCCAAGTGTTTTCATGTTTTCAAGCAAGCCGCACATCACCCCCAAGTCTTGGAATAAAGATTGGAAGCTTAAATCTTCAGTTTTGAAACCCAGAAAATTCACAGATGGCTCGAGCGACAAAGTGGTGGATCGAGCCAACATTGCAAGCTCCTAGTATTTTTCATACTGTAAAAGCTAGCTCAAGCGACCAAATGTTGGCTCGAGCGAAAATGGCTGTAGCAACCAAAAGTTGGCTCTAGCCAAAGTTCATTTCTAGCGTGTTTTCAAAAGATGTTTTGGGTTCATATCTTTATTCTCATCTCCTTCCGGGCATTCTTAAGCATGAATTATGACTTATTAAGGATTAATAAGTTAAGAAATAACTTAAGTAATTATTAGAAAAGATAAGAAGAATTATTCAATCCGAATATGTATTATAATATGTCCAAGTTATGAGATATGACAAGATTTTTGAATGAGGCCTTCGAGACGCTAAGTAATGCATTTGACTCATGTTAATGTTCCGTTTAAGTTATCGTTTAATGACTGTAAGTTGAGAACAAACTTCTTGAGTATGAAAAGAGTAAGTAACGTAAGAATTTGTGGAATAGGAATTTGGTTTACTCAAAAAGAAAAGAATAAGACAAGTTAGATATGATCAAGAGAGTAATAATTGTGTTTCGATATGTATGTTTATGTGCTTTTCGTAGATTGGACATCCGATGAGTAATATTTGTTCAAACCTATTGTGAGTAGTAACTTTATAAAGATATGTTCAAGTTATATTTATTTTCAAAGCTATTATTGTTCTCGAAATCGATATATGATTGATTGATTGGTTTATTGAAATGATGATTGATAGAATGGTTTATTGAAACGTTATTTTCTCATAATGAATAAAGTTCTATTTTGAAATTGTATTCGTGACATCCTTTAGTGAGGCTCTTGTCTGGAGGAAATAATACCATGGCCGAAGGCCCTTGCTTGAGAGAAACAATACCAAGGCTCATTGTTTAATAGGCCCTTGCCCGAAGGAAACAATACCATGGCCCATTGGATGATTGAAACACATAGATCTTTGATGTTAGACCTTAATGGTCCACATTGAAATATGATATATTGATTGACCCATTGTGGTCCCACTAGATTGACCCTAGTTATCATATTGATATTGACACATTGTTACTCTATTGGATGTACCACGTAAATTGATTTGAATGGTTATTGCTATTGTGATATAATGGATTCATTGTTAAACGAATTGTTGATCGAGGAAATGAATTATTTGTGAAATGGAAATTATGTTTTGAATCTATTGAACTTCATTCATTTAAACCGCTTTATATTGTTATTACTCACTGGGCTCTAACTCACTCTTTTATATTTTTATATATGTAGGTGAGCAACTTGAAGATCGGCATTAGAGTTTACCTCGGAGTCCGCCTCTTTGTCAAGCCACCCAAGATGTGCCTCTGTGTTGAGGCTTTTGTTTTATTTTGCTAAGCTTTGTATTTTGTTAAAGGTCTTATGTATATATGTGTGTGAGATCCATAAGATATGTCTTGTATATGTAAAGGTGCATCATACATTTTTGTTTTAAATGTTTAGTTCATCACTTATGCACAACTCATGGACAATTATTTTGTTTTACTTTCGCTTTAGGCCCCGATATAATTTAAATATTTTGAAATTTTGTCTTTGAGGCTGTAGGTATCTATGATTACTGGCCGGTCATGATACTAAACCTATAGGGGCGGGTTTGAGCTGTGACATTCACATTCGGTTTGAGGATTATATTATATAGTGGTCATGTGAGTAATTGCATGCTACATATTTTTATAAATGTTCTCCTACCCTAAATTGTTGGTAAATTAAATTGTTATTTCAGGACAAAACTATTTGATAAATTATTATATTATCAATGGAATTAAATTATTTTTGAAATATGTGTAAATTTGGCATACTATAAATTATTTGTTATGGTCTCATGTTTATACTGGTGAACTGTCATGTTTTGCGAAACTGAATTGTATTGATTATTAGGACCATATTATTCCACTGTGTGTGGTGACTCTGGCCACTATGGAACGGATCCGGATTGGGCCTTGTTTACTCTAGTGCTCAACGATTTTACGGAAAAGACCTAAGCTAGGCTAGGTGACCTTCAATTATATCGTCTTAGAGAAAAGGCTAAGTTACCACCCCGATGATGACTCTTGGTTTAATATTGGATCCAATGGGCTTATTGCCTTGAGAGCTTTGTGGCGTGTTACTTGCTATTCTCGGTACCTAAAAAATTATTGGTGATCGTGTTGCAATCTGTTTTAAGTGGAGAATGTCATTTTTTATATTGTTGCGTGACATAAGTATTTTAACTGTTAAATTGTGGAATCTTCTTTTTGAAACAGATTTTTCTATATCAAAATTGTATGCCAATCTAGTTTCTGTGATATATATCTTATTCTGGAATTGAACCCTATTTTCAAAACTGTAATTACTATCCATGCTTCTACTCACTAAGCTATCAACTGACTTAGTTGTTTATCATTTCCAGGTGATAAAAAGACTTAGAGTGGATTCATGACATAGCGGGGACTCAATTACATGGACCTCTAGGACATTTTTTTTATGTTTATTTTTCAGATTGTTATGTCAAGTTTGTGCATAATTTTTTTTTATTGAGGTTCATTTAGGATTATTCTGTTATGTGGGTTGTTTATATCTCATTGGTTTGGATGGTATTGATTAGGGTTGGTTTTGTCGTTTATATTTGTGACTTGTAATTGGATTGGGTTATTTATTTCTGAACTATTGTTACATTTATTCTTTGTGATATTGGGTTTATGTTTTGGCTTACGTGTACCTTGGGCTTAGTCCCTGTGAGCCACGATTGTTCATGCTTGGATTTAGGGTGTGACATTCATACATTCATTACAGACTTCCATACAAGGCTTAAACACAAAAGTATTATTCATGATCTTACAAAACTTAAACTTCTTATAAACAAAAGAGGGTCAGGTATGACCAGTAAAAACAAAACAAAAGACAAAGAAACAAAAGCCTCGCTCATGAGGCATTTCATAACTAACTCCACAAAAACTTAGGTACCATTTGGTAACACTTACGTTTTTAGTTTTCTATTTATATTTACAAAAATTTCAAAAACTCAAATAAAAACTTGTTTGGTAAAATTTTTTATTTATAAATCAGTGGTCTTAATTTATAAATTTGGCCAAAAAATGAAAACACAAAAAATGTGTTTCTGTTTTAAGTTTTGAGTTTTGATTTTTTTTTTTTTTTACCACTCAACACTAGCCACCACCCGCCACCATTTTCCACCACCATCTTCCGCCACCACCACCCACCACCCACCCCCCACCACCACCTACCGCCACCACTCACCTGCCGCCACCACCCACCACCTGCCACCACCACCCACCTGCTACCCACTCGCCACCACCACCCACCCCTCACCGCCGCCGCCACCACCCACCACCCACCTACCATCCACTTGCCACTACCATCCACCACCCGCCACCTACTTGCCACTACCACTCACCACCCACTTGCCACCACCATCCACCACCTGCCACCACCAGCCACTCACCACCACCAGCCACCTATCCGCCACCACCCACCACCACCACCACCCACTCGCTACCACCTATCACCCCCCACCGTCACCCACTCACCCACCACCACCACCACCACCACCCGTTACGACCACCACCACCCCTCGCCATCCACCACCCACCTGCCACCACCACTACCACCCACTACCTTCCACCATTACCCACTTGCTACCACCCACTACCTTCCACCACTACCCACTCGCTACCACCCACCATCGGCACTCGTCTACCCACCACTACTACCACCCGCCATCACCACCCACCCGCCACCACCACCACTACCCACTCACTACCACCCATCACCCGCCACCATCGCCCACCCACTACCACCAACACCCACTACCACCAGCTACCCACCACCCACCGTCACCATTTTTCACCATCGTCTTCCGCCACCACTTGCCGTTTCTCACTCTTTTTTATATTTTTAAATTTTTTAAAACATTTTGTCAATTACCAAACGCGTTTGTAGTTTATGTTTTTCTAAAAATAAACAAAAACCAGTTTATAAAATTTTTGTAAATATAAACTGAAAACGTAATCGCTACCATACACACCCTTAGTAATCCTTTCACAGACCCACTAAGGCTGGACTTCCTGTTGTTTACCTATGTCCATATAAATATATAGTAAGCTGACTCTCTATGAATAACATCAGAGTAAAGGGGTTCTGTGAATGGGTTCTTTTAAGTAACATATGAATTTCCATATCATAAACAATTCATAATGGAACGACCTTGGATCCAACAGATAACAGAACGACCTCGGGTCCAACAGATAATAGATGTATAGAACAGAATCGATCATATGTTAACGGAACGACGTTGGGTCCTGCCATACCCAAAATCCAAGCATGACGGCCTTAGCCCATATGGACTTAGCCCTAGGCACACGTAAATCTAAACATGAACCCAATATCACAAAGAATAAATGTAACGATAGTCTAAAAATAAATAAATCAAAACCCAATCCAGTTACAAGTCATAAGTATAAATAGCAAAACCAACCCAAATCAATACCATCCAAATGAATGGGATATAAACATCCCACATAACAGAATAATCCCACATTAACCTCAATAAAAAAAATATATGCACAAACTTGACATAACAATATGAAAAATAAACATATATATATATGAATGTCCTAGAGATCTATGTAATTGAGTGCCCACTATATGATGAGTCCACCCTAAGTCCTTCTATCACCTGGAAATGATAAAAAAACTAAGTCAGCTAATAGCTCAGTGAGTAGCAGCATAGATAGTAAATATAGTTTTGAAAAACAAGGTTCAATTCCAAAATAAGATATATATCACAGAAACTAAATTAGCATACAGTTTTGATAAATACAATCTGTTTAAAAAAAAAGGTTCCACAGTTCAACAATTAAAATACTCATGTCTCTCAAGAATATAACAAATGACATTCTCCACTTGAAACAAATTACAACATGATCATCAATAATTTTCTGGATACCAAGAATAACAAGTAACACGCCACAAAATTCTCAAGGCAATAAGCTCGTTGGATCCAATATCGAACCAAGAGTCATCCTCAGGGTGGCAATTCGGGCCTTTTCTATAAGGCGATCTGATTGAAGGTCACCTAGCCTAGCCCATGTCTTTTCCTCACAATCGTTGAGCACTAGAGTCATCACTGCCCAACCTAGATCTGTTTCATAGTGGCCAGAGTCACCACACACAATGGAATAATTTCTCTGGACTTTTATATACAGATGGTCTCAATAATCAATACAATTCAGTTTCGTAAAACATGGTAGTTCACCATTATAAACATAAGGCCATAACAAATAGTTTGCAGTATGCGAAGTTTACACATATTTTAGAAATAATTTAATTCCATTGATAATATAATAATTTATCAAAAACAGTTTAGTCCTGAGACAATAATTTAATTTTTTAACAGTTCAGGGTAGGAAAACATTTATAAAAATATGTAGCATGCAACTACTTACTTGAACGCAGTATAATATAATCCTCAAACCGAATAAGAAAGTCTAATTAGTGCCCTGAATCGAGTTCGAAAACTACATGTCACTAGTAACTCAAAATTACTAAAAAGAACAATAAACTTAGTAACCCCAAGCTAAATCACACTATCACGGCTCATCCAACTCACCGTTACTATTAATTAATACCTAGGTTCATGCTCTTCAAGGTCTAAAATTACCCAAGACATGAGTTCAGATCGAAACTTAATTAAAAGTAACTTTAAGATAAAATAGAATTTTAAACAAGTTTTCTCAATCTATTCGCTAAATTTGAAAATTAAAAACTCACTCCACACTGTTAGAAAAATTTCAAAACCCTCCGGATATCAGTTAATATATCCTAAGTTTCAAACCCAAATGGTTTTACTTGATTTGCTTACGAAAATAATTATTTACAATTAATTATATCCAAACAGATCACTTTCTACAACACTATAAAGAAATTAATAGTTCTCTTAGTATACCCAAGCAATCAACGCAAGGCCAAAAATGTAAGAAACTAGACTCATAACCAGTTCTAATGACACTAATTTAATAATTTTTGGATTTATACCCAAAGAGAGCGACACTTCCGAAGTTACTGTTTTGTGCTAGTTTCGTAGACAGATTTGAATGCATAAGTTTATATGGATTTTGACTTCCAAAAATTATGAAAAAGTTCTAATATGAAATTCAATATGTAATAAATTTACAATAAAAATATCAGTTCAAAATTCCTTCGTTTAATATGGTTTCTTGATTTTTAAGGTTTGTGATTCCGTGTAAAATTTTTAGATTAAGAATTACACCCATTATTCATGCACAAATTAGCTCCTTAGGTTTGTTAAATAAATATATATATATACAAAATGCATACACCCACAACCTCTACATAAATGAATTGAATAAAAAAAATGAATAAGGATTGAAAAACAAAGCAAGAAGACAAGAAAACTGAAGAGGCCACGTGACACAACACACCCAAAGCTATCTTTCTTGGCTACAAAAATAATCTTGATGATTGAATCACTTCACTCTTTCCTTCATGAACCCACAGCTGCTAGGGCTGCTAGTGTTGTGAAAAATGATTATAATATGAGTTAGGGTTTTTGTTATCTTTATATACATAGCCAACAATCCACTTATTATTATTATCTAACATAATCACTATTATTTATGGTAATAGTAAATCTTTCCTCTAAATTAGAGATTTTCACCATAAATTTATTTTATAGTTTAAAATTAATAAAAATACCTTCCAATAGTATTTAATTTGCACTTTAAGATTCACAAACAAAATATTAGAGATTATAAAACTATTATTATTTAATTATATACTTTATTTTTATATTTGGGTTCTCATATTCTGTCCCCCATAAAAGAAAAGTGTCGTTCTCGAAACTAACCTGAATAAATCATGAAAGTGGATATAGGTACTTCTTGCGCATCTCGTCCCTACTTTCCCAAGTTACCTCTTCAACTAGATGATTACGCCACAGTACCTTAACCAATTTAATGGTCTTTGTACGTAACATTTTCTCTTTCGAATCCAAGATCTGAACAGGTATCTCCTCATAAGCAAAGTCCTCCCTAATCTGAAGCGACTCATAATTTATCACGTACAATGGACTGTGCACATATTTCCTTAGTATAGACACATGAAACACATTATGCACTCCTGCTAACCTAGGAGGTAAAGCAACATGTTATACAACCTCACCAACCTTCTCCAATACCTCAAATGGTCCAATGTATCTAAGACTCAACTTTCATTTCCTTCCAAACTTGATGACTTTTTTCCATGGTGATACTTTCAAGATACCATATCCCCCGTATGAAACTCTAAATCTCTCTTATGATGATCAACATAACTTTTTGTCTACTCTGAGTAGTCAATAATCTCTCTCTAGTGGTGATAATTTTCTGTGTAGCATTATCCACCAAGACAGGTCCCAACAATTGCCTTTCACCAATCTCATACCAGCACAAAGGAGATCTACACTTCCTTCCATACAAAGCCTCATACGGAGCTACTCCTAAACTATAATGATAACTATTATTTTATGTAAACTCCATGAGCAGAAAATAATCATCCCAATTATTTCTCCACTCCAAAGAACAAGCCCTCAACATATCCTCAAAGGTCTGAATAGTCCTCTCCAATTACCCATCTGTACCTGAACTAAAATTTAAACAAGTACCCATAGCTGATTGTAACACACCCTAAAACTTAAACACAAAATGAGGGTCTTGATCTGACACTATCGACACAGGTGCACTATGTAACAATCTCCTTTACATATAGTTGTGCAAAACGAGCTATAGAATAGTTCATTTGTACTGCAATAAAATAGGTTAACTTGGTTAATCTATCAACAATTACCCAAACTGCATCGTGATTACTACTAGTACGAGGTAATCCACACACGAAGTCCATGGTAATATGATCCCATTTCTACTTTGGTATAGATAAGGGTTGTAGTTTCCCTACAGGCTTCTAATGTTCTACCTTAATCTGTTGACATACTAAACACTGAGCCACAAATTTTGCAATATCTCTCTTCATACCATTCCACTGAAAATTTTCACGAAGATCTTAATACATCTTAATGCTTCTAGGATGAATGTTGTAACTAGAACTATGTACCTCCATCATAATCTCATTCTTCAAATCACCACCAACAGGAACAATAACTCGGCTACAAAATCTAAGCAATCCATCATCACTAACCACAATGTTTCCATGCTTACCCTCTGCTATCTCTCCTTTAATATGCTCACACTAGAGGTCAATCTCTTGAGCTAAACGAATCCGTTTTCTCAAGGTCGGCTGAACTGCCAACTAACTATAATAAGCCCTATCGCTAGGTGTAACAACCTCAAGCCTCAAACGTCTCATGTCTTCCACCAAACAAATCTCAATGACAAAATAGCTACATCTCCAATTGTGACCTTCATACTTAAGGCATTTGCTACCACATTTGCCTTTCCCAGATGATACAAAATAGTCACATCATAATCTTTTAGCAACTCAAGCCACCTACTTTGTCTCAAATTTAGCTCATTATGTATGAAAATATACTTTAAACTCTTATGGTCAGTGTAAATCCCACATGACTCTCCATACAAATAATGTTGCTAGATCTTAAGAGCAAAAATCACTGTTGCTAACTCTAAGTCGTGCGTAGGATAATTTCTCCTATGTACTTTCAACTATCGCGATAGATAAGTAATCACTTTCCCATGTTGCATAAGCACACATCCTAAACCCTGCCGTGAAGCATCACTACAAATCACAAAACCACCCTCATCAATAGGTAAGGCAAGGATTGGAGTTGGTGTTAATCTCTATTTAAACTCTTGAAAAACTGTTCTCACAATCATTATTCCACTCAAACTTTATCCATTTCCTGGTGAGATTAGTAAATGGCAAAGCAATATGGGAGAACCCTTCCACAAACCTTCTATAATATCTAGCAAGCCCTAGAAAGCTACGTACCTCTATCGCAGAAGTAGATCGTGGCCAATCTGCCGCCATCTTCATGCTATCCACAGATACCACATCTTAACTCACCACATAACCCAAAAATGATACACTGCTCAACCAGAATTCACACTTCTTTAATTTTGCATACAATCTCTTCTCCTTAAGGATTTTGAAGTACTACCCTCAAATGCTACTCATGCTCCTCCTTACTCGAATAAATTAGGATGTCATCAATAAACACCACCACAAATTTATCCAACTGAGGTTTAAATACTCTTTTTTATCAAATCCATGCATGCAACTGGTGGATTTGTAAGACCAAAAGGCATCACTAAGAACTAATAGTGCCCATAACGAATTCTAAAAGCTGTCTTAGGAAAATCCTCATCCCTCACCTTCAACTGGTGATAGTCTAACCTCAAGTCAATCTTAGAGAATACCTGAGCTCCCTACAATTGGTCAAATTGGTCAAATAGGTCATCCATGCATGGCAAAGGATACATATTCTTCACTGTGACTTTTTTCAGTTCCCTATAGTCAATACACAACCTCATAGACCCATCTGTCTTCTTCACAAACAACACAAGTGCTCCTCAAGGTGAAACACTAGGCCTAATAAAACCTTTTTCTAATAACTCCTGTAATTGAGTTTGTAACTTCCTCAACTTTAACGGTGCCATACTATAGAGTGTTTTAGAGATAAGTGCTGTATTGGGGACCAAGTCAATGGAAAATTCTACCTTCCGGTCTGAAGGAATAACAAGTAGTTTCTTTGGGAAAAAAAAAACACTAACAAATTCTATCACCACATGCAATTCCTCTAACTTCTGCTTTAACTGTTCGGTGCTAACCACACAAGCTAAGTAACCCTAATATCCTTTCCTCAACATTTGGTTAGCTAAAGAGAAAAGATAAAACAGATAGAAGACCCTTTCCTATCTCCTTAAAAGAAAAACTCATGTTATCCTAGCATAGCAAAAACTAACCTCTTTCTAAAACAATTAGTAGAGGCATGATGCTTCATCAACCAATCTTCCCCAAAATCATGTCAAAATCCTTCATCTCTAAGGAAATCAAATCCACTGAAAAATCATACCATCCAAGTCTACCTCACAAGATCTACAGACATCTCTCAATACTATTGTTTCTCATAATAGAGTAGACATGAGGATACAAGCATCCAAAGGCTCACAAGGAATAGACAATCCATGTAGATATCTAGGTGCAAACTCTTAACCTTCAAAATGAAATCAAGAAGGATTCAACACAAGTTTAAACAAAACTAACTAAACCACACACTACTAAGGACTCTAGGGATTCAGAACTCGTCTAAATGACGAAATGCAAGAGATGTAACTCGGTAAACCTACGGCTCTAATACCACAATTGTTACACCTAAAATCCAGGCATGACCGACTGTGGCCCCTAGCGATTTAGCCCAAGACACATATAAGCCTAAACACAAACACAATATCACAAAGAATAAATGTAACGATAGTCCAGAAATAAATAAATCAAAACTCAATCCAGTTACAAATCACAAGTATAAACGGCAAAACCAACTCTAATCAATACCATCGAACCCAATGGGATATAAACATCCCACATAACAGAATAATCCTAAATGAACCTCAATAATAAAAAAAAATATGCACAAAATTGACATAACAATCTAAAAAATAAACATAACATATATATATATATAAATGTCTAGAGGTCCATGTAATTGAGTTCCCGCTATGCCATGAGTCCATTCTAAGTCTTTCTATCACCTGGAAATGATAAATAACTAAGTCAACTGATAGCTCAGTGAGTAAAAGCATGGACAGTAAATACAGTTTTAAAAAAACAGGGTTCAATTCCAAAATAAGATATATATCACAGAAACTAAATTGATATACAGTTTTGATAAAGACAATTTGTTTCAAAAAGAAGGTTCTACAGTTCAACAGTTAAAATACTCATGTCTCTCAAGAATATAACAAATGACATTCTCCACTTAAAACAAATTACAATATGATCATCAATAATTTTCTGGATACCAAGAATAACAAGTAAAACGCCACAAAATTCTAAAGGTAATAAGTCTGTTGGATTCAATATCGAACCAAGAGTCATCCTCGAGGTGGCAGGCCAACCTTTTCTCTAAGACGATCCGATTGAAGGTCACCTAACCTAACCCATGTCTTTTCCTTACAATCATTGAGCACTAGAGTCATCACAGCCTAACCTGGATCTGTTCCCCAGTGGCCAAAGTCACCACACACAGAGGAATAATTTCCCTGAACTTTTATATACAGATGGTCTCAATAATTAATACAATTCAATTTCACAAAACATAGTAGTTCACCTTTATAAACATGAGACCATAACAAATAGTTTACAGTATGCCAAGTTTACACATATTTCAGAAATAATTTAATTTTATTAATAATATAATAATTTATCAAAACAATTTAGTCCTGAAATAATAATTTAATTTTTCACTTTTCGGGGTGGGGGAACATTTATAAAAATATGTAGCATGCAACTACTCACCTGAACATGGTATAATATAATCCTCAAACTAAATAGGAAAGTCCAACTAGTGCCCTGAACCAAGTACGAAAACTATATGTCACTAGTAACTCAAAAATACTAAAAAAGAATAAGAAACTAAGTAACCCCAAGCTAAATTACACTATGATAGCTCATTCAACTCACCGTTACTATTAAATAATACCTAAGTTCATGTTCTTCAAGGTCTAAAATTACCCCAGACATGGGTTCAGATTGAAAGTTAATTAAAAGTAACTTTAAGATAAAACGGAATTTTAAATAATAAGTTTTCCCAATCCATTCGCTAAATTTGAAAATTAAAAACCCACTCCACATTATTAGAAAAATTCCAAAACCCTCCAGATATCAACTAATATATCCTAAGTTTCAAATCCAGTTGGTTTTACTTGATTTGCTTTTCAAAATAATTATTTACAATTAATTATATCCAAATAGGTCGTTTTCTGTAGCACTTTAAAGAAATTAATGGTTCTCTTAGTATACTTGAGCAATCAATGCAAGGCCAAAAATGTAAAAAACAAGATTCATAACTGGTTCTAATGACACTGATTTGATAATTTTTGGATTTATACCTAAAGAGAGTGACACTTCCGAAGTTACTGTTTTGTACTAGTTTCCTAGACAGATTTGAATGCATCAGTTTATATGGATTTTGACTCCCACAAATTATGAAAAAAATTCGAATATGAAATACAATATGTGATAAAGTTACAGTAAAAATTTTAGTTCAAAATTCATTCATTTAATATGGTTTCTTGATTTCTAAGGTTTGTGATTTTGTGTAGAGTTTTTAGATGAAGAATTACACCCATTATTTATGCACAAATTAGCTCTTCAGGTTTCTTAACAATATATATATATACAAAATACATACACCTACAACCTCTACATAAATGAATTGAATAAAAAAAAAATGAAGAAGGATTGAAAAACAAAGCAATAAGAGAAGAAAACCTAGGAATGACAATATGAACCCAGCTCGATGGGGACTCTGACCGCCCTGTCCCAATAAGTCGGGTTTTCTCCAAAAATTACCTCTATAGGGCGGGGGCTGGTGTTGAGAAATGGATCCCCGATGGTTTTTGGGCTGAGGACGGTGATTGGTTCCCAGGCCCTGGCCTCACCCTAAATGTTCTCCGAACAATCCCTATATATATATACTTAGGGCTCTGCTTTTCATCACCCATCTCTCTTTCTCAATCTCTCTCTCTCTCTCTCTCTCTCTCTCTCTCTCTCTAACAATGTATTCAGCCCTCAACCCTCTTCTTCATCTTCATCTTCATCTTTCTTACTCCCTCCTCCGAAGATAACCTCCAGATCATCCACCACCGCTCCTACTCCTTCATCGTCGGCTCTTCCTCCCGATTCACCCACTCCAATTCCCTCCATTTCAAGTCCTTTGACCCTATTCTCTATTCCAATAGCTCCGAAGAAGACGAAGACGAGATTATTGGAGAAGGAAATACAAAGACGAAGACGATTCTGATAGCTTCGAACCATCCCTGTTGATTTTGAAGGTGAAATTGGCTTCGATGATCTTGATATGTTGTTGTTGTTGCTGCTATTTTTTTTTTTTTTTTGTGCAGGGGAATGTTTAGGGTTGGGAAAACCCGATCCCATTAGGGGTGGGGGTGGGGGTGGGGACGGTGATAGGTTCCTTGTCGAGGGATCGGGCTGAGGACGAAGGAATTTTCACCATCAGGGATCGGGGACAGGGAGTGTGATTTCCAGCCCCGCCCTGCCCCGGCCCATTGCCATCCCTAAGAAAACCTAAGAGACCAGACGACACAACACACCCAAAGCTCTCTTTTTGGGCTACAACAATAATCTTTATGATTGAATTACTCCTCTCTTTCCTTCATAAACCCACGGCTGCTAGGCTTCTAGTGTTATGGAAAATAATTATAATAAGAGTTAGGGTTTTTGTTATCTTTATATACAAAACCAACAATCCACTTATTATTATTATTATTATCTAACATTATTACTATTATTTATTTTAATAGTAAATCTTGCCTCTAAATTAAAGATTTCCACCATGAATTTATTTTATAGTATAGAATTAATCAAAATACCCTCCAATAGTATTTAATTTGCACTTTAAGATTCACTAGTAAAATATTTGAGATTGTAAAATTATTATTATTTTATTATTTACTTTATTTTTGTATTTTGGTTCTCACAGTCTAATCATTTATAGCTGTATAATGGCCATTCAGTTAACTCATAACAGATAATCAGACTTATCAGATATTCAGAACGACCTTGTGTCTATCTTGTGAAATATACTGAACTACCTCGGGTCCATTGCAGATAGACAGAACAACCTTAGGTCCATCATACACATTTGTGTCATATCAATCATATTTACAGATATCATGTTGATCGGACAAATAGAAACTCGTTCACACTTACAAAATCATAAGTTCGGAAAACATACCACAGTAGGATATACAGAAAATAAAGTAATTAAGAAAGTATCTTTACTAAGATATTACTCACAGTGATTCGGTTGTTGACTCGTTCTCGTGGATGATCCTACATAATTCATAAATGTACACACATTGAATTATATTGCTTAACCGGATTGTCCTTTAACTTATTCAATTCTTTTAGGCTTCATCCTAACTCTTTAATTCATTTAGGATATTCAATTCATGCCTAAGAACGCTTAGAAAGGAATGAGAATGTCAAAATGAGTAAAACATTTAAAATATGTTGAAACAGGATAGTTTGCTCGAGCGCACATTGGTCGCTCGAGCAGACCACATGGTCTATAAAAGTACTGGATGGTCCGAAGGCTTGATGTTTGCTCGAGCCAAGGTACAATTAAAAGGCGATCACTCGAGTGGTGACTTGGTCACTAGAGCTAACTCCAAATCTCTACAAAACTTCTGAATGCATGAAATGTACGCTCAAGTGACAGGTTGTTCGCTCGAGAGGTGGAGCAGAATTCTGGAATTTCCATAACAGAATTGAACTTCCAAAACTTGTGTTTTCAAATCAAAATCTTGCATGGCTTGTATACAACTTCACAAACACTTAAAACTCATCTATAAACATGGATTCAAGACTAATTCTCAAGCCTCATAGCCAAATTTCAAGAATTCAACTTAAATGATCATGTATGTATGATTAAACTTCAAATTCTTTTCCAAAGCTTTAGAAACATGAAATTTACTTTCAAAACTATATAAATCATGGAATTAAGTTCTAAACTTCATAATTCATGAATGCATGTAAGGTATGATTCTTAATTTCAACATGGATGACAAAAATCATGCTCAAAATGATGGAATTCAACAAAATTGTGCATTCATGCATGAATTGACTCTAAATTCATCATCTTTAGCTCATTTCTAGCTCAATACTTGTGATTAATCTTCTAATCTTTAAGAAATCACTAAATACATAACTTAAATTCATGAATTAGAAGTCAAATTCTTAACTAGAGTCCAGTACTTTGCTTGATTATGCAAAAACCTAGCTTTCTTTAGCCAAAATCCAAGTTCTCTAGCTTCTTCTCTCTATAGAATGGTCTCTCTCTCTCTAACTTGCAAAATTTCAGCAAAATGAAATGTTTGAGCTCAATTTCTTAATTATAACATATATATACATGTTGATTAGATTATGGTGCTAATTAAGGTTTAAAATTAACTAATCACATTTACTTTTAATTAATTTAATCTGAATCAAATTTTAATCAAACTTTTCAATAAGCTCTAAAAATTATGCCGATCTCAATAAATTAACCCATTTCGGTTTTTGATGCCATTAAGGCCTTCAATTTTCAGATTATAACAAAAATCACAATAGTTATTCCTATGGTTAACATATATGAATCCAAATATCACATTAAACATATAATTTGTTAGGTATACCTCCTTATTGGAGTGTGGGACCTAATTGGTTTTGGAAAAAGAGTTTAATTTGACTTGGTTTAGGTATAATATATTTTTATATATTATATTTGTGGAGGCCCAATCAAAGTTGGAAACAATTAGAGTTTGATTACAAAACCCTAGATTCACAATACATAATGATTGATGTTATTTTTCCCAAGAAAAAAAAGGGGCGGCTGCTATAGACACAAACTTTGATTATTTGGTGACTTTGGTTTTGGTGTATGAGCAGCAGGTTTACATTAATTTGGTGGAATCAAATTTTGGGTGCTTTGTTTTTGGTTCTTGGAAGCACCATCAGTGTGCTGGTTCGGCTGCTCTGTTTTGAAGATAGTTTGGTTCGTTATTTTGGGTCTTCTACAATTCTGATTTTGAAGATTTTGGTTCATCTATTTGGTGAGGTCTTTCCTCTTGTTTATTTGTGATTATTTGGAATTCACCTAAGGGTGGTTTTGTGAGACCATTAGTGTCTCGTTTGTAATCGTTTGGAACTTATTTGGTTGATAGTGGAATCGGATTTCGATCCCGTGGACGTACCTCACATTGAGAGAACCACGTAAAAATTCTTGTGTTGGCTTTGATTTAATTTTTCCGCATTAGTTTTTATTCTCATTGATTGATTTACTTCTGGAGAATCACATCGATTTTCCCTAACAACTGGTATTAGAGCTTACGGTTTATTGGGGTTTATTTATTTGTGTAAATCAATGGAGGGGAATGTGGGTCGCATGTCTAGCTTCAATGGAAGTAATTGGGTAACTTGGAAAACTAAAATGGAGGACCTATTATTTTGTAAAGATTTGTATGGACCTATTGAGGGTAATAGTGGCAAACCCGAGAATATGAAAGATGATGAATGGAATAGGCTTAATCGAAAAGCCGTTGGTGTTATCCGTCAATGGATTGATGATAGTGTGTTTCATCATGTTGCTACTGAAACTTCAGCACATGATTTATGGAAAAAATTAGAGGGCCTTTATGATAGGAAATCAGCCACAAATAAAGTTTTTCTGTTTCGTAAGTTGGTTAATTTAAAATATAAAGAGGGCAGCCCTATTCCGGAACATCTGAATGAAATAAAGAGTATTGTTAACCAACTTGCTTCTATGAAAATTATTTTTGATTATGAGTTACAGGCTTTGATGCTACTTAGTTCCTTACCCGAAAGTTGGGAGACTTTGGTTATGACAGTTAGTAATTCGGCACCCGATAGAGTTGTCACAATGGGCCAAGTCACTAGTAGCCTGTTGAATGAAGAAACCAGAAGAAAATCAGCGGGTTCCTCTCATTCGGAAGCATTTGTTGTGAGAGGCCGAAGCAAAACAAGGGGGAGGAGTAAGACTCCTCATGGTCGTGATCAAAGCCGTGACAAGTCAAGAGATGGTTCTTTTTCAAAGAAAGACGTTGAGTGTTATTATTGCCATGAGAAAGGGCACATAAAGCGGAAATGTCGAAAGCTCAAGAACAAGGAGAAAAGGCGTGACAAAAGTGTGGATAAGAAGCAAGAAGACACAGCAGCAGTTACTACCGATGATCTCATGGTCGTTTGTGAAGATGATTGTATCAATTTTGTGGGCCAAGAGAGCAGTTGGGTGATTGATTCTGATGCTTCTTTTCATGTGACTTCTCGAGTTGATTTCTTCACTACCTACACCGAAGGAGATTATGGTTCTATTCGAATGGGTAATGAAGGTTTGTCCAAGATTATTGGTATGGGTGATGTTTGCTTGGAAACAAATTTGGGCTGCAAATTGTTGCTTAAAGATGTGAGGCATGTTCCCGACATTCGCCTCAATTTGATCTCTACTGGGAAGCTAGATGATGAAGGCTTCAACAACAAATTTGGTGATGGAATATGGAAACTCACAAAGGGTTCTTTGGTGGTGGCTAAGTGCAAGAAGACTCATACACTTTATTCGATGCAAGGAAAAATTTGTAAAGGTGTTGTCAATGCACTTGAAGATGATACTTCTACTGAATTGTGGCACAGGCGACTTGGGCACATGAGTGAAAAGGGGCTACAAGTTTTGTTCAAGAAAGAGCTTCTACCCGGTTTGAAAGGTACACATCTTAAAACTTGTGTTCATTGTTTGGCGGGTAAACAACATAGAGTTTCTTTTCATAAAAAGGTTGCTTTTAGAAAAGAAAATGTTTTGGAGTTGATTCATTCGGATGTTTGTGGTCCTTTAAAAGTTAGAACACATGGTGGTGCACTTTATTTTGTTACTTTCATTGATGATTATTCAAGGAAAGTTTGGGCTTTTCTACTAAAAACTAAAGATCAAGTTCTAGAAGTATTTAAGCTTTTTCAGGCCATGGTTGAAAGAGAAACAAGGCAGAAATTGAAGTGCATCCGAACAGACAATGGTGGTGAATACATTGGGCCATTTGATGAGTATTGTCACAGCCAAGGTATTCGGCACCAAAAGACAGTTAAGAAGACTCCTCAACAAAATGGCATTGCCGAGAGGATGAACCGCACCATTGTGGAAAGAACAAGGTGTTTGCTTTCACAAGCTAAATTGCCAAGATCTTTTTGGGGTGAGGCAATGAGTACAGCGGTTGACGTGATCAATTTATCTCCTTGCTATCCTTTGAATGGTGATGTTCCTGAAAGAGTTTGGATTGGCAAAGATGTGTCTTATGAGCACTTGAGAGTATTTGGTTACCGAGCTTTTGTTCACATTCCAAAGGATGAGAGGTCCAAGCTTGATAGTAAGTCAAGACAATGTATTTTTCTTGGCTATAGGCGTGATGAATTCGGGTATAGATTATGGGATCCGATCGACAAGAAAGTCATTCGAAGCCGTGATGTTGTGTTTCTTGAAGACCAAACAATTGAAGACTTTGGCAAAGGTGATCAACCGGAGCCAAAACTAGTGATCTCATTGACATGGATCCATCTCCTTCATCTCCAGTTGATGATGAAAATAGGGGAGATGTGCAGCCACCTATTGAAGATGTAGAAGATGATGTTAATCCTAATGAAGTTGAGCCAGAAATTGAGAAAGAGCATCCAACTCAAGAACCGCCACCACAACTTGAGTTGAGAAAATCTACAAGGGATCGACAACCTTCAAGAAAGTATCCTCCCAATGAATTTGTGTTGATTTCCGATCAAGGGAAGCCTGAGAGCTACCAAGAAGCAATTGAGCATGCAAAGAAAGATGATTGGAAAAAGGCAATGGAAGAGGAGATGAATTCCTTACTTGAAAATCACACCTATGACTTAGTGAAATTGCCTAAAGGGAGGAAAATTCTGAAAAATAAGTGGGTTTTCAAATTGAAGAATGATAGGAAGAATCTGAGGTACAAAGAACGTCTTGTTGTGAAAGGCTTTGGGCAAAAGAAAGGCATTGACTTTGACGAGATTTTCTCACCGGTTGTGAAGATGTCTTCTATTCGGGTTGTACTTGGCATGGCTGCAAGTATGAATCTTGAAGTTGAACAACTTGATGTGAAGATCGCATTTCTTCACGATGATCTTGAAGAAGAAATTTACATGGAGCAACCGGAAGGTTTTATGGAAAAAGGAAAAGAGAAATTTGTTTGCAAATTGAAGAAAAGTTTGTATGGCCTCAAGCAAGCTCCACGGCAATGGTACAAAAAATTTGACTCTTTCATGATGAATAATGGTTTTTCTAAAATCACTTCGGACCATTGTGTGTTTGTGAACAATTTTCCGGATGGAAAATTTATTATTCTTTTGCTTTATGTTGATGACATGTTAATTGTGGGTCAAGATTCTACCATGATTAAAAAGTTGAAGTTGGAGTTGAGCAAGTCCTTTGCCATGAAAGATTTGGGGCCCGCAAAGCAAATACTTGGTATGAAAATTGTTCGTGATCGCAAAGAGGGACTGATTTGGTTATCTCAAGAAAGCTACATTGAGAAAGTTCTTGAGAGGTTCAACATGGATAAAGCAAAGCCGGTTGGTTGTCCACTTGTAGGTCACTTCAAACTTAGTTCGAATCAATGTCCTACAAGTGAGAAAGACAAAGAAGAGATGTTGAAAGTTCCTTATGCTTCAGCAGTTGGTTCTTTGATGTACGCCATGGTTTGTACAAGGCCGGATATTGCTCACGCCGTTGGTATGGTGAGTCGATTTCTCTCTAATTCGGGTAAAGAACATTGGGCAGCGGTAAAATGGATTCTAAGGTATCTTCGAGGGACTTCGAAGGTGTGTTTATGTTTTGGAGATAGTAAGCCGATGCTTGATGGGTTCACAGATTCTGACATGGCCGGTGATGTTGATTCTAGGAAATCTACTTTGGGGTATTTGATGACTTTTGCAGGGGGAGCTGTGACATGGCAATCTAAATTACAAAAATGTGTTGCTCTCTCAACTACCGAAGCTGAATTTATTGCCATTACAGAAGCTTGCAAAGAAGAGTTATGGTTGAAGAAATTTTTGCAAGAGTTGGGTTTGAAGCAAGAAAAGTATGTGCTTTGTTGTGATAGTCAAAGTGCTATTTACTTGAGTAAAATTTTTACTTTTCATTCGAGATCGAAACACATTGATGTGAGATACCATTAGATTCGTGATGTGTTAGACTCGAAATTGTTACAACTCGAAAAGGTTCACACAGATGATAATATCTCGGATATGTTGACAAAGACTTTGTCGAGGGACAAACATTTAAAGTGTCGAACTTTGGCGGGTATGGTTGATCTCTCCACCTAAGTCGGTAGGGGGAGAATTGTTGGGTATACCTCCTTATTGGAGTGTGGGACCCAATTGATTTTGGAAAAAGAGTTTAATTTGACTTGGTTTAGGTATAATATATTTTTATATATTATATTTGTGGAGGGCCAATCAAAGTTGGAAACAATTAGGGTTTGATTACAAAACCCTAGATTCACAATACATAATGATTGATGTTATTTTTCCTAAGAAAAAAAAGGGGCGGCTGCTATAGACACAAACTTTGATTATTTGGTGACTTTGGTTTTGGTGTATGAGCAACAGGTTTACATTAATTTGGTGGAATCAAATTTTGGGTGCTTTGTTTTTGGTTCTTGGAAGCACCATCAGTGTGCTGGTTCGGCTGCTCTGTTTTGAAGATAGTTTGGTTCGTTATTTTGGGTCTTCTACAATTCTGATTCTGAAGATTTTGGTTCATCTATTTGGTGAGGTCTTTCCTCTTGTTTATTTGTGATTATTTAGAATTCACCTAAGGGTGATTTTGTGAGACCATTAGTGTCTCGTTTGTAATCGTTTGGAACTTATTTGGTTGATAGTGGAATCGAATTTCGATCCCGTGGACGTACCTCACATTGAGGGAACCACGTAAAAATTCTTGTGTTGCCTTTGATTTAATTTTTCCGCATTAGTTTTTATTCTCATTGATTAATTTACTTGTGGAGAATCACATCGATTTTCCCTAACATAATTAGCATTCAAATCCACACCTAGCACATAAGCACATGTGTAATTAAAAGCATAATACGTGACGGGGTTGTCACCGTTGCGGTCCTCACTGATCTTATCAAAGTCAGAGTGGCTTTTTGGATGAAAACCCACGGTATTGGAAGTGATTACTCTATTAATGATATTGTACAGCACATCCAACTGGTGATTAGTGTTGCTAAATTTATATTTGCAGAGGTTACTGTAGAGGAGAGCTTCCAGATTAGTTGAATTTGATGCCATGTTGGGGTTGGCATTATGGTTTGTTGTTTGGTGTTTCTACTTAGCAGTCTGGCTGATGGTTTTGTAATTTTGTTTTGTGCCTTTTGCTTGCTGTGATGGTTGGTTACTCACCAACTCTAATGGGGTGATAACAAGTGATTTGGTGTTCATTTTGGTGCCAACTTAGTTAGGATTGGTTTGTGTCGTTATGATGTTATTCTTTCCCATCTTTATCTTTATTGATGTATTTGATTCTTCTTTCATCAATAAAGGGTTCTTTTGCTGATCAAATATATATATATGTGAGTGTGTGTGTGTGCGTAGGGAATTTCTACAATACACTACCTATTTTGGAGTGTGTGTCATATGTCCCAGTTATGACAATTGTGATTTTTTTTTTATTATTGTGGCATTAGTTATGACTTAGTTATGATTTATTATAGTGTCAGTTATGAATCATTATGATATTGGTTATGACCTATTGTGATTATTATTTTGGTTATAATTGGAAATTTTTTTGGTTATCATGTGGTTTTTGGTTATTTTTTATGAAAATAAGAATATGATTAATGAAATTGTTTTGTAAAACGACAAATTATTGTTTTGAGTTTTTTATTTTTATTTTTACCCCAGTCGGTGTTGAAAAAGTTACTCGAAAAATGGCTAGAAAAGTTGCTGATAATGGCAACTAGTGGTGGTGGTTGTGGTGATTAGGCAAATAAACAAATTTGATAGACATACAAGTGATATGTGAACAAATAAGAGGTAACATGTGAATAAATATGAAATGACACATAGATAGATAACTAGATAAAAAGTTAACACTTGGATAAATAGGTAGACAAATAAGTAATGTGAACAAATTGACAGATACATCGAAGTAACATAATCTTTAAAATTATTTTATTCTTTTAACACCAAAAAATAGAGTTTGAGGTTATTATCGTGAAAGCTTTAAAATTAGCCTTATGATCCAAATTCTTTTAAGATATGTCATATTAAATAATAAATAAGTAATAACAAAATATTACTATTTTAATATTATTGTAGATAACAAATATCATTCCTGTAAAATTAATGACTCATAAACTAGGGAGTGCTTTAAAATTTGTTTATTTAGTGAATTTATAATTTTTTATGGAAAGATATATAAAATAAATAAATAAAGAGATTATGTGATAATTAGTGACAAATAAATAAATTATTAATTTAAATTATTGTGAAATGACTTCAATTATTAAAGTTGATAAGTAATTTTGTTTAGTCTTTCCACTTAATTATAATTTTTCCAATGAAAAATGCTTAGGAGTATTAATTTGGCACCACCAATCCATTTCATTGGATAATTATTTAATTTCGGAGTATAGACACGTAATATTCCATAATATTGTAATTGGTAGAAAATGTAAGTAGATGAGATATTATATTGGTGATTGAGAAACATGAAAGGCATAATGAATGATATTGATTAGGGAGTACGGTCAAGTGATATTCCGAGAATATTTTTTAATTTGTCCATTCCTAATGACATTTAATAGACTATGTGAAGGGGGTTGACCCACACTCCATTCTGTATCTCTCTCTTCCACTTCATTATGGGTAGATTAAAAGTGCTATATTAATGCATATATAGGGGTGTAAAAATGGCTCGCGGCCAGGGCCCAGCCCGAGCCCCTAGGCTAAGGCTTGGGCCATCATTTTGAAACCTGGCCCAATCCATCAGCCCGCTTAAGGCCCACTTAGGGCCCGTCCGAGACTAGTGTATTTTTTAATGGAAGATAATAAAATTTTGGTAGAAAAAATTAAAAAAAAAAAAAATAGCCAGGCCCGCCCAGGCTTGGCCCAAGCCCATTGGACTCGCCTATCTGCCCAAGGCCCGAATACCCTTGGGTTTGGGTTTAATTTTTTGGCCCATGGACCGACTCGGCCCAGCTGGCATTTTGGCGGGAGTCCGTGAGGCCCGACATGGACTGGGTCAGATTTACACCCCTATGCATATAGTGGTTGTTTCCCGAATAATATATGTTATATACATATGTTATAGAGAACTTTAATTTTAAAACTCTAAAGAAAGCTCTAATAATGTGGCGAAAAAAAAAAATCAAAAATATAGACACACATATTACATCTTATATAAACTCGACTCCTTATCGTGTTATTAGGATTCTATTTAAAGTTCTAAAATTAGAATGTCAATCTTTATAATTCGAAAGAATATACATACAACATATATATAGATGGTGTTTGGGAAGTGAGTTTTTATGTAGATTTTATTAGATGTAGGTTTTTATGAGATAAAAAAATTTTGGTGTTTGAGAAGATAGTTGGGTTTTTATGTGAGTGGATGTGATGTTTGTAAGAGAAAAAGTGAAATGATTATGGAATTAGTTGTGATATTTTGTTTGGATGTATTTTTTTTAGTTTTATAAAATATTTATCTTTTAATAAAAAAAAATGAGAAAAAAATTTGGGAACTTGGTTCCCAAACACCACCATAATTAAATAAATCTAGTATTTATTTGGTCACGGCATCAGCGAGACAGATTTGTGATTGGGCGAGGCTTGAATGTGGATGTCCGCATGTGGAGGCTTTTTATATGTAAACAAAGACTCACTTTGTTTTCATTCTCAACCATACCTCTCTACCTTTGTTCAAGGAGATCATTGTTTGTATTGAGAGAGAGAGAGAGGCACCACACCAATGGAGGAAGAGACAAAATCAAGATTCAAGAGAATTTGTGTATTCTGTGGAAGCAGTTCTGGAAAGAAAGCTAGCTACCAAGAAGCTGCTGTTGAGTTGGGGAAAGAACTGGTAACTGCGAACCTCTCTCTCTCTCTCTCTCTCTCTGTAATTCTTATGTTTTCATCAAAAACAATGTAATCTCAAACCCGTTTTGACATTTAAATTCTCATGTTCTCTTCATTCACAAAAAATTCAAGCCTGTCACAAACCCATTATGGATTGGCATTGATATGTCCTGGGATTCAATTCATCTTGTTTGTATCGTTCTTTTCCTTCCTGGGAATCGGTATCTCATATTGCCATTTTGCAAAAGTGCAGTTTTGTGGTATTTCCTTTCGGATATTTTCTTTCTGGGGAAAGTAATTTTCTTGTGCATTTTCTTTCCAGTTTCTTTCAAGTCTCCAGTGGGTCGGGAGAGTGTTGGTCTCAAGTCTCTCGACAATCAAAGCTTTGAACGTGGGAATGTGATTGTTGGGAAGTTAGGAGCGTAAGGTTTAGACTTTAGGGTTTATGTTTTGGCATGAGAGAGAGAGAGAGAGAGAGAGAGAGAGAGAGTTGCTAGCTGTAACCTGGCTGTCAGTTGAGAGCAGCCTTCTTGCATGATCTTATTGTAAGTTTTATTGGGGAAGAAGGGGGGGTTTTAAATTTTTTTTTTTTTAAAAAAAAAAAAAAAAAATTAGAGTGGCTATGGATGGGGGAACCAAACGTGCCACCTTGGTATGATGACTCTCCTTCAAGCGTGTTCTCTCTTCTTGGGCACTTCCCACCACCCTCCATCACCAACCCCCCCTTCCCCCTCCATGATTTTTTTTCATTTTGCTTGTTTATGAAGAAGAGGGCTTTAGTTTCCATCAATTTTATATTTTTATATTAATTGTACATGTTATTATATGTTCATATTACCCTCAACTCAATTGCTTTGTAGGGTCTCCCTAACCTCCATTTAGGGTTATTATTATTGTTGATTAATTTTATATCAATTATGATACATTTCTTTAATTTTAAAATTTTAATTCAACTTTAATAATGTAATAAAAATTAAAAAAATATAAAAAATAAAATCAAAACTAAAATGTCATATTACAGTAGGTTTATTTTCATTAAAACTTATTAGAATTCTTTTATTAAAATTTTCAATCATTTTCTATTTTATATATAAGTTTTTATTATGCTGTTAATTAATTATATAACAATGCTTACTGTCTGATGATGGGGTTTCTGACACGTGTTCATGGGGTTTTGTCTTTTCGATGTGTTTTTTTTTTTTTTTTTTTTTGAAGGTGGAGAGAAGGATTGATTTGGTCTATGGAGGTGGGAGTGTGGGTCTGATGGGTCTTGTTTCTCAGGCTGTTCATGATGGTGGGCGCCACGTTCTAGGGTAATTCTCTCTCTCTCTGTCTCTCTCTCTCTCCAGCCCCCATGTTTGAATGAATGTAGGTAAGAGATGTGTAGTGTCCCAAGGCTACCATCATTTCCCCCCTCATAATTCACATCTTTCCTTCCTTCTGTGAAAGAAAAAAGACTGAGGCCTCCTTTTCCAGGACCCCCACGACCCCCTCTTGCCTCTTATTGGCTGGAAACTGTTGTTGTTGTTGTTGTTGTTTTTTTTTTTTTTTTTTTTTTTCTCCCCACTCACCAACCCCACGTGTGTGTGGGGGTGGAGGGGGTGAGTGGGGGAGGGGGTCCCAATCGGCGCTGTTCTATGAAATCCGTTCTTTTTTATACTGTCCTTCCTCCGCCCCCACCTTGACTCTACGTAAGTTTTCGAATTTTCTAGCAAATGGTTTCTCAAAGCATCTGCATCAAGTTTTTCAAAATTATTTTTTTATTAAAAATTTTAAAAAATTAATTCTATCAAATTTACTTGTAACTCGTCAAAATTTACGACAGTTATAATAACTCGTTACAGTAAATAAGACACTGTTTATCGCTATTTGTGTATTACCGGATGTCTGTCCAGAAATCCGACCGGTCAACCGGTCAACGAAAAAAAAATTTTATAAAAAATTATTTGACTGTTAACTTGTCAATTTAATTAAAAAAAAAAAAATTTAACAAACACAATAAGAAAATAATATTTAATAAGAATATGTTAAAATAAAGAGTTTAATCCAGTAGGTGTTAAAATATGACTAGCTAAAGTAATAAAATAATTTTAATTTGACTAAAAAATTATCGAGTTTGGTGTCTGTCCAGAAATCCGACCGGTCAACCAGTCAACGAAAAAAAAAATTTATAAAAAATTATTTGACTGTTAACTTGTCAATTTAATAAAAAAAAAAAAAAAAATTAACAAACACAATAAGAAAATAATATTTAATAAGAATACGTTAAAATAAAGAGTTTAATCCAGTAGGTATTAAAATATGACTAGCTAAAGTAATGAAATAATTTTAATTTGACTAAAAAATTATCGAGTTTGGTGTGGATGCTCTTATATATATAATGGTGGAATTTTATCACACCTTTACTTCATGCATCCTTGGCTCCGTTTGGAAAGAAAAAAGTCAGGCTTTTTTGGCTAAAATAGTCACAAAAACAAAATAGCCTATTTTAGCCACATAAAACAAAACATCAAATCCAACCCATAATCATTACAATCCTCTCTTACAAAAAAAGTCAAAAAAGCCAAAAAGTTCTTCCCAAATCAGGCTAAAATAGTCCAGGTTAAAATAGCTAAAAAGCTAAAAAGTTCTTCCCAAATCAGGCTAAAATAGTCCAGGCTAAAATAGCTAAAAAGTCAAAAAGCCAACCCACTTCCCAAACGGAGGCTTAATTATATTATTATTATTTTTATTTTTTGTTATGATCAGTGTTTTTTATTTTATTATAACATTATTTTAATTATAACTCATAAATCTTCAATTATCTTAAGATATTTGGTTATGATTTATATTTTTTTTTAATTAAGATTCAAAAAATATAAAATTATACTGTACTATTTTCTTTTTTAACAATGCATATGATACATATTTTTTTAAAAATGTATATTATAATCTTTTCCTAGTAATATCATATATATGTACATACTTTGCCCAAGGGCACACATCATGGGATCAAATGTTACTGCTTATAATATTGAAGGATGGCTATGTTAGGAACACAAAAATTATTTTATAGAATAAGATAAAGATCTCTCATAAGGAGTGTGTCCACATGTGAGCTCCACACACATGAATTTCACTCTTGCCCATTCTGTGAATTATTTCTGTACACGTAAATTTATTTTTTTTGGGGTGAATAACATAGATTCTTTTGTGGCAAACAAGTGCAAGTCTTTTGGTTGGAGTGAACATGGTTTTGAAACATAAAAAGACATGTACATCTTGTCTACAGGAGAAGAGTAGAAATCTAAAATTGTGTCTTTACTTGTTTTGTTTATTAAAAGTGAATTCATTTTAGTCTGTGCAATGTCAGTGTCCATACTGAAAGTTATAGTTAGAAAAAGAGAGAAAAAAGTATGTTGTAGAAAGTATGAAACCTTTTCTGCCCCTCAATACATTTTGCCATTTTCTTTTCTTTTCCTTTCCTTTCCGTTCCTTTTCTTTTATTATTGTTAAGAAACGTTAAAAATGGGTAAGGATCCCCAACAAAAAAAATTAAGATTTTATAGATCAAAATTTAGAGATAAAATTATTTTTTATAAAAAAATATTTTTTGTAGTGAAAAGTCTTATTATTATATTTTTAGTAACGAAAATTTGATACTAGTAATGAATTATTATCCTTTGTGATCAATTTTTTTGTTTTAATAAATAAATTATTTTGAGATCAAATTATTTTGTTCCTAAAAGTCTATTTATTATTGATATTTTTAAAATTTTGTCACTAAATGTCTTATTTTTTAGTTTTCGAAATGACTTTTTAGCGACTATCTTTACGACGATAAAAATTAATTCCTAAATGTCTTTTGCAACTACTTTTAGAGATCAAAAAATTTTAATCTCTAAAACTTTTATATGGTGTATTTATCTCTCATTTTTTTTCTAATGTTTTTTTAAAAATTTTTATTTATTTATTTATCTTTGTTTTTTTTTTTGATTTGTCTCTTTATGATTGGTCTATCTAAGGTAATGAAACGTCACAACTGCTATATCAGCATATGGTTCTCTTTCCACAGTTCCACCGCCAAATTTTCCGTCTCTAGGTTCTTGTCTTTTCCTGATGCATTATTATTTCACAGTTATTAAAGCATAACTCGTGACTTATGACATTGAGATTCTTGGCTAACAATTCCATACCAACAGGCTCCAATTAAATAGATTAAGGAGTTGTTTGGAGTGTTCTAAATAAGTGTATTTTTTATTTTTTTAGATTAAAAAATTGAAGAAGAAAATATGAATGTTTAGATTAATTTTTTGACTTTTTATGAAAAAATATATAATAAAAAATTGTAAAAATTGATTTGTAGGGAAAAATTAGGATTGGGAGTTATGTAGCCGTAATTGTTGACTTTTGATGAATAGTGTTAACTTTTTAAGTAACTTTTTGACTTTTTAACTATTTTGTAATATGTCAAACTTGGCCTAAATCTTATAAGATCAACTGGATCGATTTCATAGAATTTTGGAACTTAAATTTGAGAAAAGTATACAATCTCTAATTGGTTCGTGTATCAATTTTTATACAATATCGAACTTAAAAAAGTTGTGCTGCATGCACAAAAACATACAAACACAAAATTTATAGATATGAAATAAAAAATGTTCGCATCTTAGTTGCAGATGTGAATATATGTGTCACATCTGTATAATCTGTGACTTCGTTTTGGACTTTTTAGCTATTATAGCCTGGGCTAAAAAGTCTTATTTGGATTGGACTTTTTCACTTTTGTAACAGAAAAAGTGAAATAATTATAATTTAAATATGACATTTTATGTTATTGGTTTTTTAACCTATTTTAACCTGTTAGTCTCCCCACCCAACATGCCAAACGGGGGCTGTGTTTGAAATCCTTTTCTGTTCCTAGACTTTTCCTACTTAAAAATAGGGGCTCATGGAATGAGCTGAGTTCATGCTAGCTTTTTCATGTCTCAGTTTTTGTAAGAAGGGATGACCTTGCTGATGAATTTGACCATTCGGTCCGTGTACACCAAACTGTAATATGCTTTAATAACCGAAGAAGGGCATGCATTGTGGAATTTCATTTTTCCAATCCATTCTGGTTGTGTGTTTTTGCATCCTATTTATGCAGTATATATATTCATAGCCCATTTCCTCATTTTTGGAAGGTCACTGATTTGTGTTTTTCGTGGGGTTGTTTTGCAGGGTTATTCCAAGGACTCTCATGCCCAGAGAGGTATAATAAGTAACTTCAAACCATATCCTTTCCTCTTTCTCTTTTTGGATTGTTAGGTGAAATGTTTTAAGAATGTGACAATAAATCTTAATTGAACTTATATGTGGGACAAGAAATCTTAATTGATCTTTACCTGTCATGGGATATCTAGTCAACGATTCCATTTTCTTATCATCTTTGTTCCTTTTTTTCTTCCCTTGTTTATTGGGGTTTTTTTAATTAATTAATTAATTTATTTATTATTATTATTTTAAGGGGCTGTAAAAATCTATTTGTTGTAAATGGAGTCATAAATATAATTGATTTCAGCAAATTCTTAATAGTATAATCTTGAGATGTTATGCCTAAGCTATTATGAAGTTATTTTGACATGGAAGTGTTACAGATAACTGGTGAAACTATTGGTGAAGTGAGAGCAGTATCTGATATGCATCAAAGGAAAGCCGAGATGGCCCATCAAGCTGATGCCTTCATTGCCCTTCCTGGTATATAGATAAAATTTTATTTCTGTTTGTCGTTCGAAACAAAAATTATCGCATCACATAAAGCTATGAATGCTCATTGCATTAGTATTGTATAATAATAGGTGGCTATGGCACGCTAGAAGAATTGCTGGAAGTAATAACCTGGGCTCAACTTGGAATCCACCATAAACCTGTAAGAATCACTTGCTCTGGTCTCATTTCTTCAGTGAAGAAAAAGTTGCCTTGTAACTCTTCTCTAACAATATGAATTATATGATAACATCAAAGATTGTTTTCAATAGAAACAAATTGAATTTTATATGCACTTCTATTATGTTTCATAATATATGTAAAGGAAAGCCTACCAACTACTATCTAAGGTTGCTAGAACAATGCTTTTTAAATTGGATAGCAATCATTGTACAATGGAATATGTTGCTCAGTTATAAAACAATTTATATATTGACAAGATCATGGCAAAATATCATCTCCTTAGAAAATAGAAAAAAGACTTAATTACAAACTCAACAAGTTACAAATTTTTTTCACTTTTTTCGGCGCTTACTATTTGCCATTTTCACCTTTGAGTGTAACTTATACGTTGGGATAAAGTTTGAAAATCTAATGTGTTGACATGGTATGTTGCCATGTGTTTCTAGACATTGCCTTATCTCTTTTAAGTTCAATATGCTCAAAAAGCATATTTGCTGAGATTTTGGTCAATTGTTGTTATCGAGTGGAGATTGGATGAGAAAGGTGGTAAAGTTTGGAATCAATGCATGTGAGTACTTGTATTGGTTCACATGGAAAGATAGTTGAAGATTTGGTGTTTCAATCATTAGGGCCTGTTTGGTAGAGCTGTGGGAAGCTACTTATAGCTTATGCCCAAACAGCTTATAGCTTATAACTTTCAGCTTAAGCTGATTTCCAGTTTATTCTCTAAGCATATCCAGCCCAGCTCACAGAATAAGCTGATTTCCAGCTTCCACAAAGCTATAAGCTATAAGCAAAAGCTAAACCAAACATGTCAAAACAGCTTAAATTAAGCTATAAGCTGATTTTAAGCCCTGCCAAACAGTCATGAATCATGAAACATGATTTGGAGTTTGGATTGGGGAATCTCCATTTGAATGGGAGAAAAAAGAAAAGTTAAATGGAATAAGAAAAAAATGAAATGTTGGTCAAAAGAAGGTTGTTTGTGGGTGTATTATGCTTTAGTCACGTAATGCTTTGACATTAATTTAATCACACACGATTATTTATGCAGGTGGGTCTATTGAATGTGGAAGGATACTATAATTCCTTGCTCTCTTTCCTTGATAAGGCCGTTGATGAAGGCTTTATCTCACCAACTGCACGTCGCATTATCGTGTCTGCTCCGACAGCCAAACAGTTGGTCAAAGAACTTGAGGTATATATCTACTATTTACAACAGTGATACATTCCTTTAAAATTAAAGTTCTAATTGAGCTCTAGTGAGATAGAAAGTCAAAAAAATAAAATAAAATAAAATAAACAAGACCAAAACATCATAGCAGATGGATCCGATATACACATTAGAGCTATTAAATCTCACAAATTAAAACTCCAAAATGTTTTTTTACTATTTATATATATATAGAATGGATTCATTCTATAAGTTAATAAAGTAAAATAACTTGACAAACACACTAGTGAACAATCTCAGGCATAATTTTAAAACTAATTTAAACAAAAGATATGCACTAAAGGGCTCCCTACATATATTAGAAAGAGTATGACCCACTATAAGTATATATAACCTAGAATGTAATTGTCCCTAGAATGAGACTAATCAACTACAACTTTTTCTATTTTGCCTTTTGATTTCTAACTTTGAGTGTTCTAAATTTTAATTTTGTTCGCTCGGTGTTGTTGTCGGCTAAGCTGCATTGATAGGTTTATATTGGTGAACTGGATATATTTTGTTAACACTCAATTGTCTTGAAAGGTCAATGAAGAACTAGAAAAAAAAAACTATAAGGGGTCATGACCCCTCCTGCTTTTATAAAAAATATTTTTTGTCATAACATTTTAAAAATATATATCTCATTTTATACCTAAAATGGCCTCTTATCTCATTCTTATCCCATCTTGCATTCTTTGTTTATTTTGCACCAAAAAAAACTTTTTCATCTTATTAAAAATTGATTCTATAGTAATTGAATTTTTTTAAATGTGTATAAATCTAATTTATATATCATATTGTACATATATGTGTGCTTATGTATATGGTGAGAATTTTTATTCGTCTTTTAGTCCCTCCAGTGATGAAATCCTAGTTCCATCCCTGACTGCTCACGTACATGTTAAACAATAGATTACACTGAAAGCTAATTGCATATTTGTACATTTACTTTATTACATTGAAAAGTTTAATGTAAAAAAAAAAAAAAAATGTAATATATATATATATTTGGGGGGCCGTATTTGAATTATTTTGTGTGGCAGGAATATGTGCCGGAGTGTGATGAAGTTGCATCCAATTTGGTGTGGGAGGAGGTGGAGAGATTAAATTACGGGCCTGGATCCGATGTTCCCACATAACGTGCAGCATGAAGTATACACGTATTTTTGGGTTTAGAATACTTGGTATATATTAGGTTTATACGGTCTCTAACACCGTACATCTCCATTTCACACCAACTTTCTTTTTTTTTTTTTTTTTTTTTTTTTTTTGGGACTGTACCCTCAAAATACTCGGTTCCATATACGCCTCCTGGAGATGATTTAACTTTCCTTTTTGGTGGATATCTATCTGAAGCATCCATTTTGTCCAAGTTTTGTTGACGGTGCCTACCTAGTACCTCTCTTCTGATTCTGAAAAGGCCCAAAAGAGCAATGCCTGTAATGTGGAAAGGATTAAAGAAAATTTGGTAGTATTGAAGGTTTGAGGTGCTTTGTTTTTGTTTTGTGTTGTGTGTTCTTATTTTTAACAATATTACGAATTTAGACTTAACTATTTAAATTTTTTTCATAATTATCCTCTTGATTCAGATTTATTTTACATACACAAATTTAATCTTTACCATATAGTTATCCCACCTAAAAAAATCTAGGTGGATAAGCCTAGGCTCTCATATTTATTCTTTTGTTTTTGTTTGGGTTATTTACATGAAATCTTTTTAAATTATTGAAAAGTATCACTTGAACCTCTTAAATTATAAAAGAATATAAATAAATTTCTTAAACTATTGAGAAGTATTACTTTAATCCTATAAACTATAAAAAAAAATATATATACAAATAGATTCCATAAATTATAAAAACATACTAATTGGACCTCTTAATGGAAAGGGTTAGAGTAATACACGTCAATAGTTTAGGGGGTCTATTTGTATGGTTTTATAGTTTAGGAGTAAAGCAATACTTATCAATAATTTATGGAGTTTATTTATACGCTTTTGTAGTTGGGAAGCTAAAAATGATATTTTTTAATAATTTAAAAGATATCTATTATAATATTTCCAACATTCATCTAGAACTAAACACACTTAAATTGCACTTAGGATATCAAAAACCTAACTCCAAGCATGATAATAGGTGTGTCCAAACACCCCATTTCAACTAAAATAAAAATGCAGATTTTTTTTTTTTTTCATTGTCTTCATTCTTCTCTCTTTAACTTCTCTCTACATTCTCTCTCATTTTCTTTTACTTTCTTGGTGGCCAAGCACTCCACTTTTGCTCCACCCTTACACCACTACCTTAACCCACCATCTCCACCATGTCCGGCCATCTTATCTTGCCGGAAAAAGGATTTAATCGGCCACTCCTTCACTCTATCCGAAAATAGCACAACAGAAGTACCAACTCTAGATTTTTTTTAATCTTTTGAAAAATCAAAGCTTGGGGTTTACTTTCTTGATGAATTAGAGGCTTTTAATTGGCAAGAATCTTTCCCTAAAAAGTTACCTTAAGGTTTTACATATTTTGAGTTAGATATGATGACTTTTTTTATTTATTTATTTTAGACCTATTATGATTTGAGGTTTGATTGTTGAGTTTTATAGTCTCAACTAGTTTCTATGAATGTTTTGCATGTCGAAAAATAATCAATTTGATGGTTGTTTTGGAGATTGAGATTTGAGTTAATCTAGGGTTTGAATGTGATGTAAAAATTGAGAATTTTGGTGTTAGGAAATTTATATGTTGAAATTGATTTGATAAATGGTGGATTGAGTATCTTTATGTTCCATAAATGATTTTGGAGGAATTTTATAAATGATTGAAGTGGTTTTACCTAAATTGTTGAGTTTATGAAAATGTTGATTTTTGACTTTTGTGGTTTAATTGATGGTGGTATTGAGCATACAAATTGGTTGTATATTTAAAAAGTTAATAACTCAAAAATGTACAAAAGTTGGGTGTTGTGGAGATTTGATAAGTTGTTTTTGGGTAACTTGAAGTTGGAGGAGTTTCTTACCTTGGTTTTAGCTCTCATTCTATAGCATATTTAGGATCAATTTTATAGATGTTGTAATATTCATTGAAGCTTTTCCTTAATTTTAGATCTTATTTACTAATTGTTAGGATTGGAGGAAGGCATCTCTACACTTCTTGGGAATTAACTCATAGAGTTTCAAATATACTATTTTGCTATTATGGAGATGAGTATACTTACCATAGAAATTTACCTTATCTCTATCTTTAATACAAAGTTTGAAAATAATTTAAATTAAAGGAAGTGAATGACACATTTTATCATGATATATATATATAAAGAGAATTTATAAATTTATTGAGGTCAAAAGGGTTGAATTTAAATAAATGTTTTCATTTGTATAATGAAGTATTAATTTTTTTATGAGAATTTATTTAAGTTGAGTTTTTCAAATTTTATGATATTAATGATTGAATGACAATGAAATGTTATGTTAAAGTATTTGTTTTTATTGATCATATAACCGCATATAGCCTATGGGGCCACAAGGGCCGGAATGCTTTGGGGTCTTGGGAACCGAAATGTTTTAAGGACTATAAGGATCGTTGTACATAAGGGGTCCTGGGGACCGAAATATTGAAATGAAAATTGAAGTGCTATGATGACATGAGTTATGTTCCTATGGATATGTTTTGGGTAACGGTATCTTCACAACCTAAGTCGCGAGGTAACGAAACCCTAAGACTATGTGGTGGTTCGTATGATGGACATGAGATCTTAATGTATTGAAAAGTTGTATTTTTTTTATTTACTTTCCTTATTCAAATGTATTTTTCCTGCACTATGAAAATTTTTGAAAAATCTTGATAATAGTTTATGCAATTTTTATTTTGTATAAATTTCAATTCAATTAAGCTCTTATGTTTATTATCTTTATTTTGAACCCATTTGGAAGGAACAAATTTTATAACTCTATGGGATTCGTATACTCACTGGATTCTAACTCATTCTTTTTAAATTAATTTTTTTTTCCAGATTCCTAGACTTTAGAATGGCTCGCCTCAACTTAGAATATTAGAGTCAAAAATGATCGGTAGCTCGAATTTATTGGCTCGAAACTGGCTCGAATTTGGGTATTTTTTTTTTTCTTTCTTTGTCTGTAACAGAGGGAGAGAAGAGACGAGGGGAGAGAGAGAGAGAGAAGACAGAAGAGGAAGAGGAGATGAGGAGAAGCTCCTTCTTCTTCTTCTTAATTCTTCACCAGATCCAGCTCCTTGGTTCGATTCCGGATCATCAGACCCATCATCATCAGACCCAGCTCCTTCTTCTTCACGGAGAAGAGGAACCGAACCAGATTTGGATTTGAGGATTAAAGGTAATTTTTTTTTTTTTTTGTTGATGAAGATGATGATGACATTGAAGATGATGATGATTTGGATTTGAGGATTAAAGGTAAATTTTTTTTTTTTTGTTGATGAAGATGATGATGATGTTGAAGATGATGAAGATGATGATGATGTTGTTGCTGATTTCAAAATCTTGAGGATGAAGGAAAAAAAAAAATTTGTCAAACCCAGATCTGATGATTTTGATGAACAAAAAAAATTTTTGTTGATGTTGATCTTGATGTAGAGATGGCCTTGAGGGAGAGATGGCTTTCTAGAAATAAGAAAATTACTCAGAAGCCACATGGGCAATTTTCTTTTCTTTCTTTCTCTGTAACAGAGATGGCCTTGATGGAGAGATGGAAGTTTGTTTCTCAAAAAAACGATGGCACTGGAAGTTTGTTTCTCAGAAAAACGTGAAGAAGAAGAGAAAAAAAAAAAAAAAAAAAACCAAAACTGTGTCGTTTTGCAGTCGAGCCACACTCGAGCCGCACTCTCTCGAGCTACCAATCGGGATTGTATTAGAGTTTTTGAAGGATCAAATGTAGGCATCTTGTAGTTGAGGTTTTGCTTAGGGTCACTCTATGATGTAGTTTTATCCTTTGTCTTTATGAAGGAAGTTGACTGTAAATATTTACTAAAGTTGGATGTGATGATAGATTCAAGAATAGTATGTTTTTTTTTTGAATAGTGGTGCATGGGAACTATCTTAGTAGAATGATGATATTTTGTTTTTGAATGAATCATCTCATATATATTAGCCAATCAAAAAGTCATATATACTATTGGTAATGTGAATATAAAAATTATATAAGTGATTATTATGTACATGTGCTATAATGTTTGAAGTGCGCCTTTTTTAGGAAAATGTCTCGTAGCTCAAATTTTTGTGGC
>CM069912.1:78466919-78647925 GCA_036172215.1 Camellia granthamiana | reverse complement strand
CAATGGACTGTGCACATATTTCCTTAGTATAGACACGTGAAACACATTATGCACTCCTACTAACCTAGGGGGTAAAGCAACATATTACACAACCTCACCAACCTCTCCAATTCCTCAAATGGCCCAATGTATCTAGGACTCAACTTTCCTTTCTTTCCAAACCTGATAACTCTTTTCCATGGTGATACTTTCAAGATACCATATCCCCCACATGAAACTCTAAATCTTTCTTATGATGATCAGCATAACTTTTTTGTCTACTATGAGCAGTCAATAATATCTCTCTGATGGTGATAATTTTCTGTTTAGCATCATCCACCAAGGCAGGCCCCAACAATTGCCTTTCACTAACCTCATACCAACACAAAGGAGATCTACACTTCCTTCCATACAAAGCCTCATAAGGAGCTACTTCTAAACTAGAATGATAACTATTATTTTATGCAAACTCCATGAGCGGAAAATAATCATCCCAATTACTTCTCCACTCCAAAACACAAGCCCTCAACATATCCTCAAAGGTCTGAATAGTCCTCTCCGATTACCCATCTGTACCTAAACTAAAATTTAAATGAGTACGCATAGCTGACTGTAACACACCCCAAAACTTAGACACAAAACGAGGGTCTCGATCTGACACTATCGACACAGGTGCACTATGTAACAATCTCCTTCACATATAGCTGTGCAAAACGAGCTACACAATAGTTCATCTGTACTGCAATAAAATGTGTTGACTTGGTTAATCTATCAACAATTACCTAAACTGCATCGTGATTACTACTAGTACGAGGTAATCCACACACGAAGTCCATGGTAATATGATCCCACTTCTACTTTGTTATAGATAAGGGTGTTGTAGTTTCCCTACAGGCTTCTAATGTTCTACCTTAACCTGTTGACATACCAAACACTGAGCCACAAATTCTGCAATATCTCTCTTTATACCATTCTACCGAAAATTTTCACGAAGATCTTGATACATCTTAATGCTTCTAGATGAATGTTGTAACTAGAACTATGTGCCTCCATCATAATCTCATTATTCAAATCACCATCAACAAGAACACTAACTCGGCTACAAAATCTAAGCAATCCATCATCACTAACCCCAATGTCTATATTGCTTACCCTCTGCTATCTCTCCTTTAATACGCTTGCACTAGGGGTCAATCTCTTGAGCTAAACGAATTCATTCTCTCAAGTCGGCTGAACTGCCAACTAACTACAATAAGCCCTATCGTTAGGTGTAACAACCTCAAGCCTCAAACGTCTCATATCTTCCACCAAAACAACTCTCAATGACAAAGCAGCTACATCTCCAACTGCGACCTTCCTACTTAAGGCATTTGCTACCACATTTGCCTTCCCCAGATGATACAAAATAGTTATATCATAATCTTTTAGCAACTCAAGCCATCTACTTTGTCTCAAATTTAGCTCATTATGTGTGAAAATATATTTTAAACTCTTATGGTCAGTGTAAATCTCACATGACTCTCCATACAAATAATGTTGCCAGATCTTAAGAGCAAAAATCATTGTTGCTAACTCCAAGTCGTGCGTAGGATAATTTCTCCTATGTACTTTCAACTATCGCGATAGATAAGCAATCACTTTCCCACGTTGCATAAGCACACATCCTAAACCCTGCCGTGAAGCATCACTACAAATCACAAAACCAACCCCATCAATAGGTAAGGCAAGGATTGGAATTGATGTTAATCTCTGTTTAAACTCTTGAAAAACTATTTTCATAATCATTATTCCACTCAAACTTTACCCATTTCCTGGTGAGATCAGTAAATGGCAAAGCAATATAGGAGAACCCTTCTACAAACCTTCTATAATATCTAGCAAGCCCTAGAAAGCTGCGTACCTCTATCACAAAAGTAGGTCGTGGCCAATTTGCCGCCACCTTCATGCTATCCATAGATACCCCATCTGAACTCACCACATGACCCAAAAAGGATACACTGCTCAACCAGAATTCACACTTCTTAAATTTTGCATACAATCTCTTATCCTTAAGGATTTGAAGTATTACCATCAAATAGTACTCATGCTCCTCCTTACTCAAATAAATAGGATGTCATCAATAAACACCACTACAAATTTATCCAGCTGAGGTTTAAATACTCTTTTCATCAAATCCACGCATGCAACTGTGCATTTGTAAGACCAAAAGGCATCACTAAGAACTAATAATGCCCATAACAAGTTCTAAAAGCTTTCTTAGGAAAATCCTCATCCCTCACCTTCAACTGGTGATAGCCTAACCTCAAGTCAATCTTAGAGAATACCTGAGCTCTCTGCAATTGGTCAAATAGGTCATCCATGCATGGCAAAGGATACATATTCTTCACTGTAATTTTGTTCAGTTCCCTATAGTCAATACACAACCTCATAGGCCCATCCGTCTTCTTCACAAACAACACAATTGCTCCCCAAGGTGAAACATTAGGCCTAATAAAACCTTTGTCTAACAACTCCTATAATTGAGTTTGTAACTTCCTCAACTCTAATGGTGCCATACTATAGGGTGCTCTAGAGATAAGTGTTGTATTGGGGACCAAGTCAATGAAAAATTCTACCTCACGGTCTAAAGGAATAGCAGGTAGTTCCTCTGGAAAAAAAAAAAAAACACTAACAAATTCCATCACCACAGGCAATTCCTCTAACTTCTGCTCTAATTATTTGGTGCTAACCACACAAGCTAAGTAACCCTGATACCCTTTCCTCAACATTCGGTTAGTTAGAAGAGAAGAGATAAAACAGTTAGAAGACCCTTCCTATCTCCTTAAAAGAAAACTCATGTTATCCTGGCATAGCAAAAACTACCCTCTTTCTAAAATAATCAGTAGAGGCATGATGCTTCATCAACCAATCCTCCCAAAAATCATGTCAAAATCCTTCATCTCTAAGGAAATCAAATCCACAGGAAAAATCATACCATCCAAGTCTACCTCACAAGATCTATAGACATCTCTCAATACTACTATTTCTCCTAATAGAGTAGACACGGGGATACAAGCATCCAAAGGCTCACAAGGAATAGACAATCCATGTAGATATCTAGGTGCTAACTTTTAACCTTTAAAATGAAATCAAGAAAGATTCAACCAAGTTTAAACAAAACTAACTAAACCACACACTACTAAGGACTCAAGGAATTCAGAACTCGTCTAAATGATGAAATACAAGCGATGTAACTTGGTAAACCTACGGCTCTAATACCACAATTGTTGCACCCAAAATCCAGGCATAACCGGTTGTGGCCCACAGGGATTTAGCCCAAGGCACACGTAACGAACACAAAGAATAAATGGCAAAACTATGGTCAGAAAAGAATAAATCAAAATCCAATCCAGTTACAAGTCACAAGTATAAATGGCAAAACTAACCCTAATCAATACCATCGAAACCAATGGGAATAAACATCCCACATAACATAATAATCCTAAATGAATCTCAATAAAAAAATATATTGACATAACAATCTGAAAAATAAATATAATATATATATATAAATGTCTAGAGGTCCATGTAATTGAGTCCCTACTATGCCATGAGTCCACTCTAAGTCCTTCTATCACTTGGAAATGAAAAAAAATTAAGTCAGCTGATAGCTCAGTGAGTAAAAGCATAGATAGTAAATACAGTTTAAAAAAATAGGGTTCAAGTCCAAAATAAGATATATATCACAGAAACTAGATTGATATACAGTTTTATAAAGATAATCTGTTTCAAAAAGAAGGTTTCACAGTTCAACAATTAAAATACGTATGTCTCTCAAGAATATAACAAATGACATTCTCCACTTAAAAAAAATTACAACATGATCATCAATAATTTTCTGGGTACCAAGAATAACAAGTAACACACCACAAAATTCTCAAGATAATAAGCCCGTTGGATTCAATATCTAACCAAGAGTCATCCTCAGGGTGGTAGCCCGACCTTTTCTCTAAGACGATCCGATGAAGGTCACCTAGCCTAACCCATGTCTTTTCCTTACAATCATTGAGCACTAGAGTCATCACAACCGAACCTGGATCTGTTTCCCAATGGCCAAAGTCACCACACACAGTGGAATAATTTCTCGAGACTTTTATATACAGATGGTCTTAATAATTAATACAATTCAATTTCACAAAACATGGTAGTTCACCATTATAAACATGAGATCATAGCAAATAGTTTACAGTATGCCAAGTTTACACATATTTCATAAATAATTTAATTCTATTAATATTATAATAAATTTATCAAAACAATTTAGTCCTGAAATAATAATTTAATTTTTCAATAGTTCAGGGTGGGGGGAACATTTATAAAAAATATGTAGCATGCAACTAATCACCTGAACACAGTATAATATAATCCTCAAACCAAATAGAAAGTCCAACTAGTACCCTGAACCAAGTACGAAAACTACATGTCACTAGTAACTCAAAAACACTAAAAAAGAATAAGAAACTAAGTAACTCCAAGCTAAATCACACTATCATGGCTCATTCAACTCACCGTTACTATTAAATAATACCTAAGTTCATGTTCTTCAATGTCTAAAATTACCCAAGACATGAGTTCAGATCGAAAATTAATTAAAAGTAACTTTAAGATAAAACAGAATTTTAAACAAGTTTTCCCAATCCATTCGCTAAATTTGAAAATTAAAAACCCACTCCACATTATTAAAAAAAATTCCAAAACCCTCTAGATATCAACTAATATATCCTAAGTTTCAAACCCAGTTGGTTTTACTTGATTTGTTTTTCAAAATAATTATTTACAATTAATTATATCCAAACACGTCACTTTCTGTAGCACTTTAAAGAAATTAATGGTTCTCTTAGTATGCCCAAGCAATCAATGCAAGACCAAAAATGTAAGAAACAAGACTCATAACTGGTTCTAATGACACTGATTTGATAATTTTTGGATTTATACCTAAAAAAAGTAACACTTCCGAAGTTACTGTTTTGTACTAGTTTCCTAGATAGATTTGAATGCATCCGTTTGTATGGATTTTGACTCCCAAAAATTATGAAAAAATTTCGAATATGAAATACAATATGTGATAAAGTTACAGTAAAAATTTTAGTTCAAAATTCATTCGTTTAGTATGGTTTCTTGATTTCTAAGGTTTGTGATTTTGTGTAGAATTTTTAGATGAAGAATTACACCCATTATTTATGCACAAATTAGCTCCTCAGGTTTCTTAACAATATATATATACAAAATACATACACCTACAACCTCTACATAAATGAATTGAATAAAAAAAAATGAAGAAGGATTGAAAAACAAAGCAAGAAGAGAAGAAAACCTAGGAATGACAACATGAACCCAGCTCGATAGGGACCTTGACCGCCTCGGCCCGATAAGTCGGGTTTTCTCTGAGAATTACCCCTATAGGGTGGGGGCTGGTATTGAAAAATGGATCCCCGATGGTTTTTGGGCCGGGGATGATGATAGGTTCCCAGGCCCCAGTTCTGCCCTGAATGTTCTCTGAACAATCCCCATATATATATATGCTTAGGGCTTTGCTTTTCATCACCCATCTCTCTTTTTTTTTTCTCTCTCTCTCTCTCTCTCTAACGATGTATTCAACCCTCAACCCTCTTCTTCATCTTCATCTTCATCTTCCTTACTCTCTCCTCCGAAGATGACCCCCAGATCATCTACTATCGCTCCTACTCTTTCATCGTCGGCTCTTCCTCCCGATTCACCTGCTCCAATTCCCTCCCTTTCAAGTCCTTTGACCCTATTCTCTATTCCGATAGCTCCGAAGAAGACGAAGACGAGATTATTGGAGAAGGAAATACGAAGATGAAGACGATTCTAATAGCTTTGAACCATTCCTGTTGATTTTGGAGATGAAATCGGCTTCGATGATCTTAATATATTGTTGCTGTTGTTGCTATTTTCTTTCTTTTTTAGGCCGGGGAATGTTCAAGGTTGGGAAACCCGATCTTGTTAGGGGCGGGAGCGGGGGGCGGGGGCGGGGGCGGGGGCGGAGACGGGGACGATGATAGGTTCCCCGTTGGGGGATCGGGGTCGGGGATGAAGGAATTTTCACTATTGGGGATTGGGGACGGGAAGTGTGATCCCTGGCCCTGCCCCTGCCCATTGCCGTCCCTAAGAAAACCTAAGAGGCCATATGACACAACACACCCAAAGCTCTCCTTCTTAGCTACAACAATAATCTTGATGATTGAATTACTCCTCTCTTTCCTTCATAAACCCACGACTGCTAGGCTGCTAGTGTTGTGGAAAATAATTATAATAAGAGTTAGAGTTTTTGTTATCTTTATATACATAACCAGCAATCCATTTATTATTATTATTATTATCTAACATTATTACTATTATTTATTTTAATTGTAAATCTTGCCTCTAAATTAAAGATTTCCACCGTAAATTTATTTTATAGTTTAGAATTAATCAAAATACCCTCCAATAGTATTTAATTTGCACTTTAAGATTCACAAGCAAAATATTTGAGATTGTAAAATTATTATTATTTTATTATTTACTTTATTTTTATATTCGGGTTCTCACAGTCCAATCATTTGTAGCTATATAATGGCCATTCGGTTAACTCATTACAGATAATCAGACTTATCAGATATTCAGAACGACCTTGTGTCCATCTCGTGAAATATACGAAACGACCTCGGGTCCATTGCAGATATACAGAACGACCTTAGGTCCATCATACACATTCGTGTCACATCAATCATATTTATAGATATCATGTTGATTGGACAAATAGAAACTTGTTCACACTTACAAAATCATAAGTTCGGAAAACATACCATAGTAGGATATACAGAAAATAGAGTACTTAAGAAAATATCTTTACTAAGATATTACTCACAGTGATTCGGTTGTTGACTCGTCCTCGTAGATGATCCTACATAATTCATAAATGTACACACATTGAATTATATTGCTTAACCGGATTGTCCTTTAACTTATTCAATTTTTTTAGGCTTCATTCTAACTCTTTAATTCATTTAGGATGTTCAATTCATGCCTAAGAACGCTTAGAAAGGAATGAGAATGTCAAAATGAGTAAAACATTTAAAATATGTTGAAACAGGACAGTTCGCTCGAGTGCAACATTAGTCGTTCAAGCAGACCACATGGTCTGCAAAAGTACTAGATGGTCCGAATCTAGGCTTGATGTTTGCTCGAGCCAAGGTACAAATTAAAAGGCAATCACTCGAGTGGTGACTTGGTCACTAGAGCTAACTGCAAATCTCTACAAAACTTCTGGATGCATGAAATGTGCGCTTGAGTGATAGGTTGTTCGCTCGAGAGGTGGAGCAGAATTCTGGCATTTCCATAACAGAATTGAACCTCCAAAACTTGTGTTTTCAAATCAAAATCTTGCATGGCTTGTATACAACTTCACAAACACTTAAAACTCATCTATAAACATGGATTCAAGACTAATTCTCAAGCCTCGTAGCCAAATTTCATGAATTCAACTCAAATGATCATGCATGTATGATTAAAATTCAATTTTTTTTTCCCAAAGCTTCAGAAACATGAAATTCACTTTCAAAACTATATAAATCGTGGAATTAAGTTCTAAAACTTCATAATTCATGAATGCATGTAAGGTATGATTCTTAATTTCAACATGGATGACAAAAATCATGCTCAAAATGATGGAATTCAACAAAATTGTGCATGCATGCATGAATTGACTCTAAATTCATCATCTTTAGCTCATTTCTAGCTCAATACTTGTGATTAATCTTCTAATCTTTAACAAATCACTAAATACATAACTTAAATTCATGAATTAGAAGTCAAATTCTTAACTAGAGTCCAGTACTTTGCTTGATTATGCAAAAACCTAGCTTCCTTTAGCCAAAATCTAAGTTCTCTAGCTTCTTCTCTCTATAGAATGGTCTGTCTGTCTCTCTCTCTAACTTGCAAAATTTCAGCCAAATGAAATGTTTGAGCTCAATTTCTTAATTATAACATATATATATACATGTTGATTAGATTATGGTGCTAATTAAGGTTTAAAATTAACTAATCACACTTAATTTTAATTAATTTAATCTGAATCAAATTTTAATCAAATTTTTCAATAGGCTCTAAAAATTATGCCGATCTCAATAAATTAACCTATTTCAGTTTCTAATGCCATTAAGGCCTTCAATTTTCAGATTATAACAGAAATCACAATAGTTATTCCTATGGTTAACATATATGAATCCAAATATCACATTAAACATATAATTAGCATTCAAATCCACACATAGCACATAAGCACATGTGTAATTAAAGAATTAAAAGCATAATACGTGACATGGTTGTCACAGTTGCGGTCCTCACTAATCTTATCAAAGTCAGAGTGGCTCTTTGGATGAAAACCCATGGTATTGGGTGTGATTACTTTATTAATGATATTGTACAGCACATCCAACTGGTGATTAGTGTTGCTGAATTTATATTTGCAGAGGTTACTATAGAGGGAAGCTTCCAGATTAGTTGAATTTGATGCCTTGTTGGGGTTGGCATTATGGTTTGTTGTTTGGTGTTTCTACTTAGCAGTCTGGCTGATGGTTTTATAATTTTGTTTTGTGCCTTTTGCTTGTTGTGCTGGTTGGTCACTCACCAACTCTGATAGGGTGATAGCAAGTGATTTGGCGTTCATTTTGGTGCCAACTTAGTTAGGATTGGTTTGTTTCGTTATGATGCTATTTTTTCCCATCTTTATCTTTATTGATGTATTTGATTCTTCTTTCATCAATAAAAGATTCTTTTGCTGATCAAATATATATATATATATATATGTAGGGAATTTCTACAATACACTACCTATTTTGGAGTGTGTGTCATATGTCCCAGTTATGACAATTGTGATTTTTTTTATTATTGTGGCATTAGTTATGACTTAATTATGATTTATTATAGTGTTAGTTATGAATCAATATGATATTGGTTATGACCTATTGTGATTATTATTTTGGTTATAATCGGAATTTTTTTTGGTTATTATGTGGTGTTTGGTTATTTTTTATGGAAATAAGAATATGATTAATAAAATTGTTTTGTAAAACGACAAATTATTGTTTTGAGTTTTTTATTTTTACCCCACTATCGTTGGATTACTGTTAGACACAATTGGACTGACGTCGGTGTTGAAAAAGTCACTAGAAAAATGGCCAGAAAAGTTGCTGATAATGGTAACTGGTGGTGGTGGTGGTGGTGATTAGACAAATAAACAAATTTGGTAGACATATAAGTGATATGTGAATAAATAAGAGATAACATGTGAACAAATATGAAATGACACATAGATAACTAGATAACAAGATAACACTTGGATAAATAGGTAGACAAATAAATAATGTGGACAAATTTACAGATACATCGAAGTAACATAATCTTTAAAATTATTTAACTCTTTTAACACCAAAAAATAGAGTTTGAGGTTATTATCTTGAAAGCTATAAATTTGCCTTATGATCCAAATTCTTTTAAGATATGTCATATTAAATAATAAATAAGTAATAAAAAAAATTACTATTTTAATATTATTGTAGATAACAAATATCATTTCTGTAAAATTAATGACTCATAAACTAAGGAGTGCTTTAAAATTTGCTTATTTAGTGAATTTATAATTTTTTACGAAAAGATATATAAAATAAATAAATAAAGAGATGTTGTGATAATTTGTAACAAATAAATAAATTATTAATTTAGATTATTGTGAAATGACTTCAATTATTAAAGTTGATAATTAATTTTGTTTAGTCTTTCCACTTAATTGTAATTTTTCTAATGAAAAATGCTTAGGAGCACTAATTTGGCACCACCAATCCATTTCATTGGATAATTATTCAGTAATTCCGGAATATAGACACGTAATACTTCATAGTATTGTGATTGGTAGAAAATGTGGGTAGATGAGGTATTATATTGGGTGATTGAGAAACATGAGGGGGGCATAATGAATGATATTGATTAGGGATTACGGACAAGTGATATTTCGAGAATATTTTATAATTTCTCCATTCCTAATGATAGTTGATAGACTATGTGAAGGGGGTTGACCCACACTCCTTTCTGTATCTCTCTCTTCCACTTCATTATGAGTAGATTAAAAGTGCTATATTAATGCATATATTGGGGTGTAAAAATGGCCCGCGGCCCGAGCCTAGCCCGAACCCTTAGGCTAAGGCCTGGGTTATCGTTTTGAAACTCGACCCGACCCATCAACTCGCTTAAGGCCCACTTAGGACTCGCGCCGAGGCCAGTGTATTTTTTAATGAAAAATAATAAAATTTTTGTAAAAAAAAATTTTAAAAAAATAATTAAAAAAAAAGTCAGGCCCGCCCAAGTCAGGCCCAAGCCCATTGGGCTCACCCATCGGCCCGAATACCCATGGATTTGGGCCTGGGCCTGGGCTTAATTTTTTGGCCCATGGGCTGGCCTGGCCTGCATTTTGGCAGGAGCCCGCGAGGCCCGACATAGGCCAGGTCAAATTTACACTCCTATGCATATAGTGATTGTTTCCCGAATAATATATGTTATATACATATATTATACATATATATGGGTTGTGTATCTGTAGATTTATAATCTAACAATGATAGTGTTATAATTTTGGAGTTCTAAAGAGAGTTTGATATGACGAAAAAAAAAAATTTCAAAAATATAAGCATACACATCATATCGCATATGAACCCCACTTCTCGCCACATTATTAGGACTCTCTTTAAAGTCCTAAAATTAAAGTTTCAATCTTTATAATTCGAAAGAATATACACATACAACATATATATATATAATTAAATAAATCTAGTATTTATTTGGTCACGGCATCAGTGAGACAGATTTGTGATTGGGCGAGGCTTGAATGTGGATGTCCGCGTGTGGAGGCTTTTTATATGTAAACAAAGACTCACTTTGTTTTCATTCTCAACCATACCTCTCTACCTTTGTTCAAGGAGATCATTGTTTGTATTGAGAGAGAGAGAGAAAGAGACGAACCACACCAATGGAGGAAGAGACAAAATCAAGATTCAAGAGAATTTGTGTATTCTGTGGAAGCAGTTCTGGAAAGAAAGCTAGCTACCAAGAAGCTGCTGTTGAGTTGGGGAAAGAACTGGTAACTGTGAACCTCTCTCTCTCTCTCTCTCTCTCTCTCTCTCTCTCTCATTCTTATGTTTTCATCAAAAACAATGTAATCTCAAACCCGTTTTGACATTTAAATTCTCATGTTCTCTTCGTTCACAAAAAATTCAAGCCTGTCACAAATCCATTATGGATTGGCATTGATATGTCCTGGGATTCAATTCATCTTGTTTGTATCGTTCTTTTCCTCCCTGGGAATCGGTATCTCATATTGCCATTTTGCAAAAGTGCAGTTTTGTCGTATTTCCTTTCGGATATTTTCTTTCTGGGGAAAGTAATTTTCTTGTGCATTTTCTTTCCAGTTTCTTTCAAGTCTCCAGTGGGTCGGGAGAGTGGTGGTCTCAAGTCTCTCAACTATCAAAGCTTTGAACGTGGGAATATGATTGTTGGGAAGTTAGGAGCGTAAGGTTTAGACTTTAGGGTTTATGTTTGGCATGAGAGAGAGAGAGAGAGAGTTGCTAGCTGTAACCTGGCTGTCAGTTGAGAGCAGCCTTCTTGCATGATCTTATTGTAAGTTTTATTGGGGAAGAAGGGGGGGTTTTAAAATTTAAAAAAAAAAAAAAAAAAAAAATTAGAGTGGCTATGGATGGGGGAACCAAACGTGCCACCTTGGCATGATGACTCTCCTTCAAGCGTGTTCTCTCTTCTTGGGCACTTCCCACCACCCTCCATCACCAACCCCCCTTCCCCCTCCATGATTTTTTTTCATTTTGCTTGTTTATGAAGAAGAGGGCTTTAGTTTCCATCAATTTTATATTTTTATATTAATTGTATATGTTATTATATGTTCATATTACCCTCAACTCAATTGCTTTGTAGGGTCTCCCAAACCTCCATTTAGGGTTATTATTATTGTTGATTAATTTTATACCAATAATGATGCATTCTTTTAATTTTAAAATTTTAATTAAACTTTAATAACGTAATAAGAAATAAAAAAAATATAAAAAATAAAATCAAAACTAAAATGTCATATTACAGTAGGTTTATTTTCATTAAAACTTATTAGAATTCTTTTATTAAAATTTTCAATTATTTTCTGTTTTATATATAAGTTTTTATTGTGCTGTTAATTAATTATATAATAATACTTACTGTCTGATGATGGGTTTCTGACACGTGTTCATGGGGTTTTGTTTTTTTCGATGTGTTTTTTTTTTTTTTTTTTTTTGAAGGTGGAGAGAAGGATTGATTTGGTCTATGGAGGTGGGAGTGTGGGTCTGATGGGTCTTGTTTCTCAGGCTGTTCATGATGTGGGCGCCACGTTCTAGGGTAATTCTCTCCCTTTCTCTCTCTCTCTCCAGCCCCCATGTTTGAATGAATGTAGGTAAGAGATGTGTAGTGTCCCAAGGCTACCATCATTTCCCCCCTCATAATTCACATCTTTCCTTGCTTCTATGAAATCCGTTCTTTTTTATATACTGTCCTTCCTCCGCCCCCACCTTGACTCTATGTAAGTTTTCGAATTTTCTAGCAAATGGTTTCTCAAAGCATCTACATCAAGTTTTTCAAAATTATTTTTTTATTAAAATTTGAAAAAATTAGTTTCATCAAATTCACTCATACCTCGTCAAAATTTACAATAGTTTTAACAATTTATTATAACAAGCGAGGCACTGTTCATCACTATTTGTGTATTACCGGATGTCTGTCAGGAAATCCGATCGGTCAACCGGTCAACGACAATTTTTTTTTTAAAGAATTATTTGACTGTTAACTTGTCAATTTAATAAAAAAATGAAGACTAACAAACACAATGAGAAAATAATATTTAATAAACACAATGAAAAAATAATATTTAATAAGAATACGTTAGAATAAAGAGCTTGATACAGTAAGTGCTAAAATGTGACTAGCTAAAATAATGAAATAGTTTTAATTTGACTGAAAAACTGACGAGTTTGGTGTGAATACTCTTATATATATAATAGTAGAATTTTATCACACCTTTACTTCATGCATCGTTAATTATATTATTATTATTATTATTTTTTTGTTACGATCAGTGTTTTTTATTTTATTATAACATTATTTTAGTTATAACTCATAAATCTTTAATTATATCTCATGAGATATTTGGTTATGATTTATATTTTTTTAATTAGGATTCAAAAAATATAAAATTATACTATTTTCTTTTTTAACAATGCATATGATACAAATTTTTTGAAAAATGTATATTATAATCTTTTCCTATGTAATATAATATATATATATACATTCTTTGCCCAAGGGCACACATCATGGGATCAAATGCTACTGCTTATAATATTGAAGGATGGCTATGCTAGGAACACAAAAATCATTTATAGAATAAGGTCCCGTTTGGGGACTTACCTTTTTAGCTAATTAGCTAAAAAGTTACTAAATTAGCCAAAAAGCCAACAACTCATACCAAAAAGTCAAAGATTCTCTTTTCTCTCTACTTTTTGCACATCTTTTCGTAATTAACCAAAAAGTCATCCCAAACATACAAGTTTTTTTTACCTACCTTTTTAGTCAAATAGCCAAAAAGTTACTAAATTAGCCTATTCCCAAACGAGGCCTAAGGTAAAAATCTCTCATAAGGGGTGTGTCTACATGTGAGTTTAACACACGTGGATTCCACCCTTGCTCATTCTGTGAATTATTTTTGTACACGTAAATTTATTTTTTTTGGGTGAATAACATAGACTTCTTTTGTGGCAAACAAGTGCAAGTCTTTTGGTTGGAGTGAACGTGATTTTGAAACATAAAAAGACATGTATATCTTGTCTACAGTAGAAGAGTAGAAATCTAAAATTGTATCTTTACTTGTTTTGTTTATTAAAAGTGAATTCATTTTAGTCTGTGCAATGTCAGTGTCCATACTGAAAGTTATAGTTAGAAAAAGAGAGAAAAAAGTATGTTGTAGAAAGTATGAAACCTTTTCTGCCCCTCAATACATTTTGCCATGTTCTTTTCTTTTCTTTCCTTTCTGTTCCTTTTCTTATTATTGTTAAGAAACGTTAAAAATGGGTAAGGATCCGCAACAAAAAAAATTAAGATTTTATAGATCAAAATTTAGAGATAAAATTATTTTTTATGAACCAAATATTTTTTGTTGTGAAAAGTGTCATTATTATATTTTTAGTAATGAAAAATTGATATTAGTGATGAATTATTATCTTTTTGTGATCAAATTTTTTGTTTTAAAAAATAAATTATTTTGAGACCAAATTATTTTGTCCCTAAAAGTCTATTTATTATTGACATTTTTAAAATTTTGTCACCAAAAGCTTTATCTTTTAGTTTTTGGAACGATTTTTTAGTGATTACCATCACGACGATAGAAATTAATTCCTAAATGTCTTTTGTAACTACTTTTAGAGACCAAAAAAATTTAGTTTCTAAAATTCTTATATGGTATACATATCTCTCATTTTTTTTCAAATGTTTTTTTTTTTAATTTTTATTTATTTATTTATTTTTGTTTTTCTTTTTGATTTGTCACTTTATGATTGGCCTGTCTAAGGTAATGACACGTCACAACTGCTATATCAGCATATGGTTCTCTTTCCACAGTTCCACCGCCAAATTTTCCGTCTCTGGGTTCTTGTCTTTTCCTGATGCATTATTATTTCACAGTTATTAAAGCATAACTCGTGATTTATGACATTGAGATTCTTGGCTAACAATTCCATACCAACAGGCTCCAATTAAATAGACTAAGGTTAAGTTGGGCAACTTAAAAATAATTTATCTTTTTATTTTTTTTTCATCATACCACCTCTCTATTTTTTTACACATCTTTTCATAAAAAGACAAAAAGTATATTTATTTAGGTCATTCCAAACAATCCCTAAATCTTATAAGATCAAACTGGATCGATTTCATAGAATTTTGGGACTAAAATTTGAGAAAAGTATACCATCTCTAATTGATTCGTGTATTGATTTTTATACAATATCGAACTTAAAAAAGTTGTGCTACATGCACAAAAACATACAAACACAAAATTATAGATATGAAATAAAAAATGTTCGCATCTTAGTTGCAGATGTGAATATATGTGTCACATCTGTGTAATCTATGACTTCGGCTACTTTTGGGAAGAGATAATGACGCCGCGTCCAAGATAAAGACGCAGACGCCAGACGCAGCGTCATGAGGCACAAAATTCATTTGGCATGCTGATTATAATCAAAAACGTAAAATTACGATATTAGCCTCACGTTGAAATTGATGCCTTTATCATGCATGGTAATATATTAAATTGGGTGAGGGCATTTTGGTAATTCTATAGTTTTACACCATGACATGACAACTAAAAAAAATATTATTTACAAAACTAAAAAAGTTGATTTTTACCAACTTCCCAAGTCACTTTATGAAAAATCTAAAAATCTTGGTTAAAAGCAAAAAAGCTGATTTTTACCATCTTCTCAAAATAGGCCTTCGTTTGAGAAATGAGTTGATTTTTTGACTTTTTGGCTATTATAGCCTGGGCTCAAAAGTCTTATTTAGATTGGATTTTTTCATTTTTGTGACAGAAAAAGTGAAATAATTATGATTTAAATATAACAATTTATGTTATTGATTTTTTAACTTATTTTAACCTTTTAGTCTCCCCACCCAACATGCCAAACGGGGGGCTGTGTTTGAAATCCTTTTGTGTTCCTAGACTTTTCCTACTTAAAAATAGGGGCTCATGGAATGAGCTGAGTTCATGCTAGCTTTTTCATGTCTCAGTTTTTGTAAGAAGGGATGACCTTGCTGATGAATTTGACCATTCGGTCCGTGTACACCAAACTGTAATATGCTTTAATAACGAAGAAGGGCATGCATTGTGGAATTTCATTTTTCCAATCCATTCTGGTTGTGGGTTTTTGCATCTTAGAGCATCTCCAACGCTTCACTTCTTTTTTCACCAAATTTGAGTCGAAAAATTACCTTTTCACCAAATCTGATACGGAGCTCTCCAACCCTTCACCTTTCATCAAATTTGTCCCGGGACAACCGGGTGGTCGACCGGCCGGTTGACCGGTTTGCCCAATTTTTTTTTTTTTTTTGAATTTTTTGAACCTTTTTTTTGAACTTTTTGAACTTTTTTCGGGACGACTGGGTGGTCGACCGGTTAGGCAAATTTTTTTTTTTTTTTTTTTTTTTTTTTGAATTTCTGAATTATTTTTCCTGAACTGTCTGAACCTTTTACTGGTTGACCGGTTGGTCAACCGGGTGGGCAACCGGTTGGTCGACCCGGCTCCCCCTCCAACGGTCCGCAACAGTGTCCGCTACAGTGTTTTGATGAATTCATTACTTTGTCCGCGATCTGATGAAATTTTTGATGAAAATTCAATTTGATATCAGGTTTGGTGAACGGTTGGAGCCATGAACAGTGTCATTTTCATCAAAATTCAAATTTGATATCAGATTTGCTAAAGCGTTGGAGATGGTCTTACTTATGTGGTATATATATTCATAGCCCATTTCCTCATTTTTGGAAGGTCACTGATTTGTGTTTTTCGTGGGGTTGTTTTGCAGGGTTATTCCAAGGACTCTCATGCCCAGAGAGGTATAATAAGTAACTTCAAACCATATCCCTCTCCTCTTTCTTTTTTTGGATTGTTAGGTGAAATGTTTTAAGAATGTGACAATAAATCTTAATTGAACTTATATGTGGGACAAGAAATCTTAATTGATCTTTACCTGTCATGGGATATCTAGTCAACGATTCCATTTTCTTATCATCTTTGTTCCTTTTTTTCTTCCCTTGTTTATTGGGGTTTTTTTAATTAATTAATTTATTATTATTATTTTAAGGGGCAGTAAAAATCTATTTGTTGTAAATGGAGTCATAAATATAATTGATTTCAGCAAATTCTTAATAGTATAATCTTGAGATGTTATGCCTAAGCTATTATGAAGTTATTTTGACATGGAAGTGTTACAGATAACTGGTGAAACTATTGGTGAAGTGAGAGCAGTATCTGATATGCATCAAAGGAAAGCCGAGATGGCCCATCAAGCTGATGCCTTCATTGCCCTTCCTGGTATATAGATAAAATTTCATTTCTGTTTGTCGAAACAAAAATTATCGCATCGCATAAAGCTATGAATGCTCATTGCATTAGTATTGTATAATGATAGGTGGCTATGGCACGCTAGAAGAATTGCTGGAAGTAATTACCTGGGCTCAACTTGGAATCCACCATAAACCTGTAAGAATCACTTGCTCTGGTCTCATTTCTTCAGTGAAGAAAAAGTTGCCTTGTAACTCTTCTCTAACAATATGACTTATATGATAACATCAAAGATTGTTTTCAATAGAAACAAATTGAATTTTATATGCACTTCTATTATGTTTCATAATATATGTAAAGGAAAACCTACCAACTACTATCTAAGGTTGCTAGAACAATGCTTTTTAAATTGGATAGCAATCATTGTACAATGGAATATGTTGCTCAGCTATAAAACAATTTATATATGGACAAGATCATGGCAAAATATCATCTCCTTAGAAAATAGAAAAAAGAGTTGATTACAAACTCAACAAGTTACAATTTTTTTTTCAGTGCTTACTATTTACCATTTTCACCTTTGAGTGTAACTTATACGTTGGGATAAAGTTTGAAAATTTAATGTGTTGACATGGTATGTTGCCATGTGTTTCTAGACATTGCCTTATCTCTTTTAAGTTCAATATGCTCAAAAAGCATATTTGCTGAGATTTTGGTCAATTGTTGTTATCGAGTGGAGATTGGATGAGAAAGGTGGTAAAGTTTGGAATCAATGCATGTGAGTACTTGTATTGGTTCACATGGAAAGATAGTTGAAGATTTGGTGTTTCAATCATAGTCATGAATCATGAAACATGATTTGGAGTTTGGATTGGGGAATCTCCGTTTGAATGGGAGAAAAAAGAAAAGTTAAATGGAATAAGAAAAAAATGAAATGTTGGTCAAAAGAAGGTTGTTTGTGAGTGTATTATGCTTTAGTCACGTAATGCTTTGACATTAATTTAATCACACACGATTATTTATGCAGGTGGGTCTATTGAATGTGGAAGGATACTATAATTCCTTGCTCTCTTTCCTTGATAAGGCCGTTGATGAAGGCTTTATCTCACCAACTGCACGTCGCATTATCGTGTCTGCTCCGACAGCCAAACAGTTGGTCAAAGAACTTGAGGTATATATCTACTATTTACAACAGTGATACATTCCTTTAAAATTAAAGTTATAATTAAGCTCTAGTGAGATAGAAAGTCAAAAAAATAAAATAAAATAAACAAGACCAAAACATCATATCAGATAGACCCTATATACACATTAGAGCTATTAAAGCTCACAAATTAAAGCTCCAAAACATTTTTGTACTATTTATATATATAGAATGGATTCATTCTATAAGTTAATAAAGTAAAATAACTTGACAGACACACTAGTGAACAATCTCAGGCATAATTTTAGAACTAATTTAAACAAAAGATATGCACTAAAAGGCTCCCTATATATATTAGAAAGAGTATGACCCACTATAAGTATATATAACCTAGAATGGAATTGTCCCTAGAATGAGACTAATCAACTACAACTTTTTCTATTTTGCCTTTTGATTTCTAACTTTGAGTGTTCTAAATTTTAATTTTGTTTGCTCGGTGTTGTTGTCGGCTAAGCTGCATTGATAGGTTTATATTGGTGAACTGGATATATTTTGTTAACACTCAATTGTCTTGAAAGGTCAATGAAGTGATCTACTGCTCACAGGACGGAACTAGAAAAAAATTATAAGGAGTCATGACCCTTCCTATGTTTATAAAAAATATGATTTGTCATAATATTTTAAAAATATATATCTCATTTTATACCTAAAATGGTCTCTTATCTCATTCTTATCCAATCTTGCATTCTTTATTTATTTTACACCAAAAAAACTTTTTCATCTTATTAAAAATTGATTCTATAGTATTTGAATTTTTTTTAATGTGTATAGATCTAATTTATATATCATATTGTACATACATGTATGGTTATGTATATGGTGAAAAATTTTATTCATCTTTTAGCTCCTCCGGTGATGAAATCCTGGTTACGTTCTTGACTGGGTGTTTTGAGAAGTTGGTAAAAAATTGATTTTTTAGCTTATTTTGTCTTTTTGTGAGTAAGTTATGTGAGAAGTGATGTGACCAAGAATTGATAAAAAGCTAAAAACTGGTTTTTTACCAGCTTCCCAAAAGAGCACGTTAAACAATAGCTTACACCGAAAGCTAATTGCATATTTGTGCATTTACTTTAGTACATTGAAAAGTTTAATGTAAAAAAAAAAGTGTTATATATTTTTGGGGGGGCCGTATTTGAATTATTTTGTGTGGCAGGAATATGTGCCGGAGTGTGATGAAGTTGCATCCAATTTGGTGTGGGAGGAGGTGGAGAGATTAAATTACGGGCCTGGATCTGATGTTCCCACATAACGTGCAGCATGAAGTATACACGTATTTTTGGGTTTAGAACACTTGGTATATATTAGGTTTATACGGTCTCTAACACCGTACATCTCCATTTCACACCAACTTTTTTGTTTTTTGTTTTTTTGGAATGTACCCTCAAAATACTCAGTTCCATATACGCCTCCTGGAGATGATTTAACTTTCCTTTTTGGTGGATATATATCTGAAGCATCCATTTTGTCCAAGTTTGTTTGACGGTGCCTACCTAGTACCTATCTTCTGATTCTGAAAAGGCCCAAAAGAGCAATGCCTGTAATGTGGAAACGATTAAAGAAAATTTGATAATATTGAAGGTTTGAGGTGCTCTGATTTTGTTTTGTGTGTTGTGTCTTTTTATTTTTGATAATACTACGAATTCAGACTTAATTATTTAAAAAAATTTCATAATTGTCATCTTAATTCAGATTTATCTTACATATATAAATTTAATCTCTACCATATAGTTATCCACCCAAAAAAATCTGGGTGGATAAACCTAGGTTCCCATATTTATTCTTTTGTTTTTGTTTGGGTTATTTACACAAAATCTTCCTAAATTATTAAAAAATATCACTTTGATTCCTTAAATTATAAAAGTATATAAATAGATTTCCTAAACTACTGAGAAGTATTATCTTAATCCCATAAATTATATATATATATAAAAATAGAAATAGACTCCATAAATTATAAAAATGTATTAATTGGACCCCTTAATAGAAAGGGTTAGAGTAATACACGTTAATTGTTTAGGAGGTCTATTTGTATGGTTTTATAGTTTAGGAAGTAAAACGATATTTATTAATAATTTAGAGAGTCCATTTATACGCTTTTATAGTTGGGAAGCTCAAAATGATATTTTTTAATAATTTAAAAGATTTCTATGTAAATAACTGTTTTTGTTTTAGGAGAGTACAGTGGCCGTGCTTCCGTGCTGTGCTTGCTAGTTCTAGTAATTAGTTGTGGTTGGTTTGGCTAGGGGTTAAATTAAATAATTTATTTATTTATTTTATCAACGAAAAAAAAATTATTGACGAAATTAAAATTATAAAGGAAAAAAAAAAAAAAAAACCTCAAGATTTGATCCATGTTACAAATCATAATTGAATTTTAAAGTTTTTTGATTTAAATATTAAATTTTCAAATTGGTTTCAATTAGTCTTCGTTTGGCTAACTTATCTCGTTTGACACATCACTTTTTAGTTTAAAAGGCAAAAAATTATTAAAAAAAATCAAAAAGCCAATAACATATACTAAAATGTCAAAGATTCTCTTTTCTCTCTACTTTTTGCATACCTTTTCCTAAAAAATCAAAATGTCATTTTAAACATACTATTTTTTTACATCGTATTTTAGTCAAAAAATCAAAAAGTTACAAAAAAAACTGTTTCCAAACGAGGCATAGTTGGGCTAAAAAAACACAAAAGATAAAATAGGTTAAATAAGCTAATAAGACAAAATGTTACATTCAAACCATGGTCATTTTACTTTTTCTCTCACAAAAGTCAAAAAAATTTAAAAAAGTCAAACCAAATGAACTTTTTAGTCCTAAACTAAGAAAATCCCACCTCAAAAAAGCCAACTAAAAAAATTAATGCCAAACAGCAACTTATACTATCCGTCAATCTCTGTTAAGTTGTGTAACGGAAGAAATTTTTTCATGTACAGATGGCACTCTAAGACTTGCCCTTTAAATTAATATTAATTCTAAATTTCAAATTAATTACACCAGATTATTATCACCATTTATCAATCATTAATTTAACTAGAACCATTTATTCTCAGCCTATCTGCGATTTCTGTTCCATGTTCTCTCTCTTGCTCACTCTCTCATCTATTTTTATTAAATTTGTGTGATTTTTGATATTGCAATTGTGTATTTTATTTATTATTTTTTTCCTTTTTTAACCTACTATTTATTGAGGACGGTGGAAGATGTGTAGCTATGGGTAGAGCCGATGGTAGATGGGTGAAACCAAGGGGCTTTGCGTTGCTTGAAGAAGAGGAAAAATGAGTAGCTATGGCTGTGGGGTTGGAAAAGAAAGGAAAACTTGTGGAAAACCTGGGTGTGGTAGTGAAGATGGTGGGAAATAAGGTGGTTGTGAGGTTGTGGAGAAGACGGTGGTGGATTGACAAGGGAAAGAGGATAACAATGCTTGCGGAAGTGGAGAAAGGGATGGGCGACTTTGGTTGTGGGTTGGAGAAGAAGATGGATGGGGGCTATTAGGGGTGTAATTTTGGCCCGGCCTAACTCGGCCTGGCTCATGTCGAGCCTTACGTGCTCTCGCCAAAAATCGAGCTGGGTTGGTCCACAGGCCAGAAAACTAAACCCCAGCCCAAGTCCAGGTCCAAGGGTATTCGGATTTTGAGCAGGCCAGTGGGCCGGGCCTCGGCCTCGGCCTAGGCTCGAGCTTGGACGGGCTTGGGCGGGCCTAAATAATTTTTTTATTTTTTCCAGCAAAATTTTATTATTTTTCATTAAAAATAACACTGGGCCTCGGGCGGGGTCAGGCTTTCGAGTGGGTCGGCGGGCCAGGCCAAGCAGGTCGGGCCGGGCTTCAAAACGATAGCTCAGGCCTAGGCCCAAGGCCTCGGGCTGGGCTTGTGCCGGGGCCTAAATGGGTTGGGCCCACCTTGGGCCACGGGTGGACTTCAGATCGCGCACGGGCTACAGGCCATTTTTACACTCCTAGGGCCTGTGAATTGTAGGTTGAAAAAGAAATTGGAGGATTGCTTGTGGTAATAGGATTTGAGAGATGGAGGAGAAATTCAGGTTGAGATGGAGGTGAGATCTATTAATATTGTATTTGTTTTTAGATATGGAGAGGAGATTGAGATAGGCCTCCGAATTAAGATGTGTTGTGGAGAGGTGATTGAGATGGAGGTGGGAGAGTTGGTATTAAAAGTTAGTCATCTAGCTTAGTTTTATTTTATTTTATTTATTTATTTTTTTTAACATGTTGGGTATTTTTTTTTTTTTTTGAATATTAATGTTTAATGTTTTGTATTTTTTGTTATGTAAAAATCATAGTTTTATTTATTTTAATATTTTATATTTCTTTTATAGGGTAATAATTTAACAATATCCATACTAATAACTATCATCAAAACAAACACAATTTTATTAATCCCTTCATTATCAACCCCCTTACTAACAAACACAATTTCACTTAATTCCCTCATTCACAATTTCCTCACTATTAATTCCTTCACTATTAATCCCTTCTATTCTACTTCTGAAAACAAATGGGCCGAGGGTGAAGCTGGATCGATTGGGAAAAGTGTTAGATAAATTGAAATGCTCCATGTATATTATATATGTATATGTGTAGATAGGAAGAGGGCTGCTAAATGTCCCTACCTTTTTATTGTAAAGATATATAGAAAAGTTGTTGTAATGCCCTGAAATAATTATAATAAACCATCCACTACGATAAGTAAATAACAATGCAAATCAAAGTATAATATCATTCCATTACATAAGATTCAGTTGTACCAAAGGGTGACACATGCGAATATACATTCATAAGTCCTAACCTTGAATCTACAGCATGTGTCAACAACAAATAAGTGAAATAGAGGTTAAATAGATAATAGAAATGCCCTGAAGGTTACAACTTTCCAAGACTATACTTGGTTACATTAAAATGGATTTAAATTCAATACATATAAAGTCCTAGACTTGTACAAAATAATAACAAATAAACAAAATGAAGCTTTTGCTCAAACTCTCCCAAGCTATTGCCTTAGCAGAGACATCTCACCAACACTTGAAAATAGTTTTCCTATATAAGATGAGCCAAAACCCAGTAGAAATAATCCAACACGATGTATGAATCTTAATAAAGACATAAGAGTGAAATGCACATGCAATGCCCATGTCAAAACGTTTTACATTTCTTTTCCAAAACCATGTCACGCTCAGTTTATATCTCAATTCTCAAGTCATGTTTTTTACAATAGAAAACAAGAGGGAAATCTCAACCGGTACAACCTTTTATGGATATTTTGTCCGCAGGAAACAGTCAAACGACACCCATATAAACGTAGTCTATACAAGCATTACTATTGCCATTTTATGGATATTTCGTCCGCGGAAATCGGCACCCATGTATACACGCATTTTTTGGGACTTTCATCCTGGACACACAAGCTAACTTAATTTGGTAATACACACCCCTTTCCCACTTCCACGATTTTTTCTCAAAATCATATACATTTGCAATGTGTTAAATGAGTTACAATGTTCAATGTACATGGATGAGAAATTAGTTTCAATTTACCTAATCCTCATGTAATTTCTACAATAATCATAGCTATCATCCACCGATAGGCCAAAACATATATTTCTAAACAGATATAAAATCTCTAATACAGATAAATTTTCCAAAATTCAAGATGTGAACGATAATGCATATTCAACTCCACCCTCCATATCAATATCTATCCAATTTCACATTTTCAATATTATTTCCATTTATTTATACCAAATAAATATTTGAGACATTTAGGGCAAAACCCATTTTTCTTTCAAAATTCACTCCAAGTACCAAACCAACAATTCTAACACAACTCAAACTCATTTCCAATCCCACAACCATTTTCAATACATCCAATTGAAAACCCCTCTTTTGATTTTAAACAAAAACTCTAAGTTTGTTCAAAATCTTCCAAAATTACAAGATTGTTTTATAAAAACAAATAGCAAGTTAAAAATCATAAAAAAGTGTAGAGAATTCCTATCTCGAAGCTAAAAAATCTATGAGGGAATGGAGAAACCTCAAGGAAGCCAAAATCCAACTTTGCTTGGATGAAAATGAACTCTAAGTGAGCTCTATCATTTTCTCAAAGGGAGTAGGGTGGAGAAATCAATGGATCCAAGTGTTTTAGAAGAAAGAATGTGAGTTTTAGAGAGAGGGTCTCAACTTAGAGTTTTTAGAAAGTTTAGAGAGAGAGATATGAAAAAGTGATATAAAATGGCCTTTTACGAACTGATATACGCACAGCTCACTTGAGCGCAAGACTTGTCGCTTAAGCGACTAGACACAATAAGTTGTTCTGCTCGATCGCAGAATACACACTCCCAGTAGTTTTGCAGACAGAGGTCGTCACTTGAGTGTAAGAAGCTTCGCTTAAGCGAAGAATACAAACTCCTAGTATTTTTTGCAAACCTGCAAAAGTACTGGAGTTCCACAAAAAATGCTCGATAGGCGGAACAAAAATCTAGGCAACAAAAGTTTGAAAAACAAACTACTAACCTATTCCAAACACAACCACCACAACCCAAAAGCCAAACTCAAAGAGGTATAAGTAGAAACAAGACATGAATAACTATAAAAGACAACGAAACTCGGATTCAACACATATAATGGGTCGAGTCTGAATCAGAAACGATATAACCTCCCCCCTTAAGGAATTTCGCCTTCGAAATTACAAATCAAACCTTAAAACCATGTTTAAACAAATTACAACAATGATAATCAATCAATTCCAATACCATGACCCATCTACCGGTCATTCATTCTCATCAACATGAAAATCAAGTTCTCAATACTAAATGTATAATTCACATTTCCAAAACATCAGCTCATGTTCCCAAGTTGCTTCCTCAACTCCGTGATGTCGCCACAATACTTTAACTAAGGGAATTGTCTTGTCTCGCAAGACTTGGTCTCGAGTATCTAAGACTCTTACCGGTCTCTTCTCATACAAGGCATCCTCATCTACCTCTAATTCGGTCCAATCCAACACGTGCGATGGATCTGGCTCATACTTTCGAAGCATACAAATATGAAACACATCATGAACTCCGGAAAGCTGTGGCAACAAGACCAAATGATAAGCTACCTCTCCAATCCGCTCAAGGATCTCAAAAGGCCCAATAAATCTAGGGGACAACTTCTCACTCTTCCTAAATCTCATCAAACCCCGCCTATGTAATATCTTCAAAAAGACATGATCTCCTACCTCAAAAGATAAAGGTCTCCTCTTACGATCGACATAACTTTTCTAGTAACTCTTGGCAATAGCCAACCTCTTACGAATAAGAGAGACTTTCTCAGTCATTTTCCAAGCCAACTCAAGGCCTAACAAAGGTGCATCACCCACCTCAGCCCAACACATAGGAGATCTACACGGTCGGCCATACAAGGCCTCAAACGATGCCATGCCAATACTCGATTGGAAGCTATTATTATAGGAAAACTCCACAAAAGGGCAAGTGCCTCTCCCACGACCCCTTAAAGTTAAGAACACAACCCCAAAACATATCTTCTAGAATCTAAATTGTGCATTATGATTGCCCGTCAGTCTGAGGCTGATACGTGGTGCTAAAAGTCAATCTCGTGCCTAAGGCATTCTGTAGGTTCTGCCACAACCAAGCTGTAAAACACGGATGCCTATCCGAAACAATCGTTATAGAGACCCCATGAAGCCTCACTATATCCCTAATATAAAGGTCGGCAAGATAATCTACTAAGTCAGTCATGCGCGTAGGTATAAAGTGCGGTGACTTGGTTAACCGGTCAACTACCACCCAAATTGTATCACTACCCTGTTGAGTCCTCGGAAGACCCACAATGAAATCCATCGTGACATGCTCCCACTTCCACTCGGCCATAGGCAGGGGTTGCAACAAACCCACAAGTCTCTGGTGCTCAGCCTTCATTTGTTGACAGTAAGGCACTTCGACACAAACACGGCTACATCCTTTTTCATTCCCTTCCACCAAAACTAGCGAGTAAGGTCATGATACATCTTTGTGCCTCCCGGGTGCACCGCAAGACGTGAATGGTAAAACTCTCAAAGTACTTCCTCTAGGCAAGACTCCAATACAAAAAGATGGTCAAGGTATCTAACACTCGAGTCAGAATATACGTTCAAGCCCTTCTCTACCTTTCCACTAGAGATCTTTTTTCGGAGAGATTCTACCTCAAGGTCACCTCTCTGTGCTTCCATCACTTGACTCACAAGTGTAGGTTGTGCCACTACTAAAAACAAGGTTGCAGACTCAATGGACTCACCAATGTGCAAGTCAATCTCACCAATAGCACCTAACATCTCCCATTCCTAAATGGCGATACTAGCTACACTGTTGATGGATTTCCTACTTAAGGCATCGGCGACAACATTGGCCTTCCCCGGATGGTAATGCAACTCAAAGTCATAATCATCTATAAACTCCATCTACCTTCTCTGCCTTAGATTCAAGTCTTTCTATGTAAGCTGATATTTCACTCTTGTGATTAGAAAACACTTCAAACTTCTTACCATATAGATAATGCCTCCAAATTTTTAAGGCAAAGATCACCACTGCTAACTCAAGGTCATGAGTAAGGTAGTTCCTCTCATGTGTCTTAAACTACTGTGAGCCATAAGCTACTACTTTCCCCTCTTACATCAATACGCAACCCAAACCCTCCTGTGAAGCATTACAATACACTGAATAGCCCAAACCCCTCTCCGGAATAATCAATACTGGAGCAGTAGTAAGTCTAACCTTAAGTTCTTGGAATGACTTCTCACAGGTCTCACTCCACACAAACTTAATTCCTTTCCTCGTCAGTCTAGTCAATGATGAAGCTAATCTAGAAAAATCTTTTTGTAGACACCCCATTTTTGACCGTCCTCAAGACTTGGACGTCACCACTTGAACACTCGGTGATCATCCATGTTTGTGTTCGTCTTGAGTTCCCGGAGGTCTCGACTACGCGCCTTGCCTCAGGATCTCTCGACTCGACTGTTTCGTGTCTGGTTTTGCACCAAACACTTGTGCTTTGCCTTGGAGGGGCAGGGAATGGTTTGTGGGCCATCCCTACACTCCACCGGCCATGGCTTGAGGCCACCGGCTATGTTTTGTTGCCACCGGCCAAATGTTTGGCCGGCCGGCACTATAGATGGCCGGCCGGCTATATTTTTTTGGTCAATTGCGCTTTTGGCCGGCCGACTAATGTGCATCTGCTTTTGTAGATATTTTTGTGCAGCTGGCATGTACTTGACTCCTCTCCATATACGTGTATGGAGGGGTCTCCCTCTTGTTTAGCTTGTCTTGTAAGCTTACAAGATTGAGCTCTATAAGAGGGAGTCTCTTCTCTCTTGTTTAGGGTTAGCAAAAAATTTCAGAAGAGAGCTCTGATTTTTAGGGTTAGCATAGTTGTCTCTATACTATCTCTATTTCTCTCCCTCTTTTGCCCTTAAGGTGTTTTAGTCTTAGATTTGCACACAAACACATAGTATTACACCTTCTCTTGGTTGCTGAGGTGCTGAGGGCTTGTTCTTAGAGGTTTTGGACTGATTTGAACCTAAAGAACCAGTTGGTCTTCCATTTTTGAAGAGGATCTACAAGGGTAAGACTTTTGTCCCTTTTTACCCCATTCTTGCATTGTTTTTTTTCCTACCTTACAACTATTTTTGAGCTTAACATATAACATATAAAAGTCTTGTTTTTGAGCCCTCTAGATAGTTGGTTAAGGTTGCTTTAAGCTTTGGGGTTGTTTGACCCCTCTTAAGGCTTGTTTGGCCCTTGTTTTGTGCCATTTTGGTTGAGCTCCGGGACCATTGTGTTTGGGCCTCCTCACCACTAAAATCTTAAGGGATTTTAGAGGTGAGGATGGTGCCTTGAGGTCCTAGGAAGGAGAGAGCCACCCCCTCTCCTTGTTGTCCTTAAAAAGGGCACTTTTTTTGCCTCATGTTTGAGCATCTAATTTAAGTGCATGTTGGCCATGTCTTAAGTGTTATTTGGTAGTATTTTGCCATGTATTACCTCTGTTTTTGCTTGGTTTTGGTACACCATGTTTGTTTAGCATATATGCCTTGTAATGCCATGATTTGCCTCAATACATGCATAGCATTTAGACTACCATGCTCATGTGTTTTGGCCAAGCTTTGTGAAGCTTATATGCTTATTTTGATGTGTCCAAGGTCTGTTTTTGGTCATTCGGGTCATTCATGTTTTGCTTTGCATAGCAACCATGTAATCTCCCTTTGCATGCCTTGATGCATTGACCGCAAGCATGCCATCCTTGCATCATTTCAGTGGTTTGGAACCACTTACCATGTTATTTCAGTCCTTATAACATGCTTGCATACTTGCATTTGATACTCCTTTGTTGCTTTAAAAGGTTGTTGTCTTATGCCCCTTGTTTAGGCCTTTGGGTATGCTTGCATGTTTAAACCACTTAGATGCCATCTAGGTGTGTCCCTAGCATTGTTTAGGCCTGCATTGGACCTATTTTAAGTCCCCTTAGCCTTGTGAGGCTTGGTTGACTTAGCCTTGGTTTAAGCCTCCTTTACTTACCTTAAGTACTTGGATCAATTGTATGCTATGCTTGTCTTGATTGCTTGATTTGGCATCATCTTTGACATGATTTTCAGAGCTTACATTGCATGCTAATTGTCCATGTTTAGTCTCTTTTAAGTGTGCTTAAAAGTTACTTGTTTCATGCTTAAGTGTTGGCCCATTTGCATGCATGTTTGTGTGCACATTAGCCTTCATTTCCTTGGCATTGGCCACTGTTTTAGGCTCGTTTGAGGGCTGCCTAATTTAGTTTAAGTCCATCCCTTTGCTTGTTCGCATGCTCACCCTGTATGCTTCTTTGCATTTCCATGGTTGCATGCTAGCTCACATACTTAGGATTGCATTGCATGAGCATGCATGCTTGACCTCTTGAAGTGAGTATGATAGAGGTTGAGCCTTCTTGTGTGTTTATGTGCATTGCATTCCATATCAAAATGCACACTTGATTCTTTGGGCTATCATGCATGGAAATGCGTGATTGGTGGTCCGAGAATCGAGGCCCATCCTCCTTTGAGTCATACACATGATAAGGAGTGTGGTTGGTGCATACATTGCTTGAAATGCATTGCCATGCCAAGTATTATCCTCTGCTGCTGTCAAATCAGTTTCTGCAGGGAGATTTGGCCGGCCGGCCATCTTCAGTGCTGACCAGCCATCCATTGTTGGCCGATGGAGTATTTTGTGGCCGGTGACCATTATACATGGCCGGTGACCAATCCCTTTAGCCGGTGGGGTGTTCTACAGCACTCATAGAAGTAACCCTGGGACTTGTGCAGTCTTCAGAGGAGGATAACAGCCAAAGCAGAGGCATCTTGTGCATGGCAGTGATTTCCGAGCAAACCCGAGCACCCGCGCATTGGATCCTCTTCCCGAGGCCTTTACTGCTTTCTTAGCTTAGTTAATTTGCTTAATTAATTAGGTGGTCTGTAATAATTAATTAGCTTGTAGGTTAATTAAATTGTATTATTCTTTTGGTCCCTCCGAGCGAGGGCGAATTTGTAATAAGTGTGGGTGCGTGGGTGCATGTCTTCCAAACCCCCACTTCTTTCTCCCTTTTACTTACCTGCTTTTGATGGTTAGTATTAGGGCATATTTAAATTAGCATACCTTATGCTATGCATGCGTGCATCCATGCATTTGTCTTGCATGCACCGGGCTCGGCGCATCATGCTAACTGCATAAGTATTTCAAATCTAACTTGAATACATGCTATCTGTGCATTTTCGCATGTCATTCTTAGATTAGCCGAGCCTATTCTAACGATATTCTGTATGCGTTGCATTAGCCATCTTAACATGAACTAGGGTCACGCATGTTTGCTAACTAGTTTACTGTTTTGGCACGGAGTACACTGTAAGTATTTTACACTTTAGCATCTCGCATGAGTGTGAATGTTAACATGACAGCATGCTTACCCTGTGGCTAGATGCTTATGAGATATAACTGCCTGAATGCCTGTGGGTGAAGGTTGGATTGTTTGAGTTGGAGCAACTCATCAAAATCTGTATTTTAGCCTACTTGCGAGTAGCAAACCATTTTTAAAACCAACATGAAATGTTTTGTTCCAATCTGGGCGATTTGGTCTATACTTGTTTACTGTGCGTATAACATAGTAAATCTAGGCTAATAACCGGAATAAGAACACATGATGTTTTCAAAATCGGATATCATGGTTAGTAGAGGCCGATTTTCGGATCGGGCGAGAGGGGGTGCTCATAGCTGACCTTCCCCAATCGTACCCAAGTTCCCGAGCCGAGGCAACTTTGGTGATGACGGACACATGGCCTTTGGCATCGAGTCAGGGTTTCCTAAATTCCCCCATTAAAAAATATTTAGGTGGCGACTCTGTATCTGGCAAAGCAGTCCATGTTTGGCACTTCTTTCAAAAAAATCTGTTTTCTCAAAACGATTTGCCGAATTTGGACTCTTTGGTTCAGATTTAGAACCGTGACAAATTGAGTCCGAACTGTAACCCATGAGGTCCCTCGCGGACTTGTTACAGTTTCACAAATCGACGGTAATACCCAACCAATCCCAAGAAACTACGGATCTCAAAGGCGTTCTTAGGTTGTTCCCAATCTTGTACGGCTTCTATCTTAGATGAATCTATAATCACTGCTTCCCTGGATACTGCATGGCCTAAGAACTTGACTTCTTTCAACTAGAATTCACATTTTCCAAACTTAGCATATAGTTTGTAGGCTCTAAGTAACTCAAGTACTACTCGCAGATGTTCCTCATGTTCCTCCTCAGAGGGTGAGTAGATCAAGATGTTGTCCACAAAGACTACCACAAAACGGTCTAGGAACTTAGGGAAGATTCGGTTCATCAAATCCATAAACATGGAAGGTGCATTGGTTAGCCCAAAAGGTATCACTAAGAACTTATAATGGCCATACCGCGTATGGAATACCATTTTTTGGATATCCTCCTCCTTTACTCTCAATTGGTGATAACCCGATCCCAGATCTATCTTAGAAAAGCAATAAGACCCCTTCAACTGATCAAATAAATCATCTATACGAGGCATTGGGTACTTGTTTTTAACAGCCACCCAATTCAACTTTCGATAATCAATACACAATCGCAAAGTGCCATATTTCTTTTTAGCAAAGAGAGTCGATGTTCCCCAAGACGAAGTACTAGGGGAGATAAAACCCTTATCTAATAGTTCTTGGAGTTGAATCTTCAACCCACTCAACTCAGCAAGTGCAAACCTATACGGTGTCATAGAAATTAGTGTCGTGCCAGGCACTAAATCAATAAAGAACTCGATCTCTTGGTAAGGTGGTAAACCATCAAGATCCACGGGAAAAACATACGGGTATTCACAAACTACCCTCGGCAACTCAACTCGGACTTCATCACACTCACTACCCAAAAAGTTGGCAAGAAGACAACTAAGCTCACTCTGCCTACGCGGATTATACATCGGTGATAAGACTCTATCGGCTCTGTCTCCTATGAAATAAAAATAATCACCGTTCAAGGTACATACAGTAACCCTCTGACGCTAACAATCTATGATAGCTCGATATGATGACAACCAATCCATACCCAAAATAATATCAAAACTTGACATGTCAATTAATACAAATGCAAAAGGAAGTCGGTGACCGGCAACATAACCCCGACACCCCTGTTCCAAAACAATCTCACCACCAATAGGTGACTCTACACTGAGTGGAAGTGCTAACCGAGCTAACTCTAACCCCAAAGTCGATGCAAATGTAGACGAGATGAATGAATGGATGTACCTGTGTCAATTAACACATTGGCAACAGAATTGCATAACAAGAAAGTACCTCTCACAACTGAAGGTGCTGGGTACTAGGTTTGGCACGGTAACAGCATAGACACGCCCTGTAGGTCTTTGCTCTACCTGCTCACCCCTTGAAGCATATGTCTGATGCACGGACTGAGCTGAAGAGGCTCCCTAATTGGCCTTTGAGGCTTGTGCTGACTATGTAGGCTGGTGGCTCTATGTCTGTCTCGAACCAGACGCACCAGATGTGCCACCCAACTGAGGCAAAACCTCTTTAAGTGCCCTACCTGCCCATACTAATAACAAGTAAGGGGCTACTCTCTCCCCTGACTCTGGCTCTGAGAATGAGCCGAAGATGATCCAGACCACTGTCCTCCTCCTCTCTGCAGGCAAGCTAGAGATTTATGGCCCAACTGACCACACTTAAAGCAAGTGAAATCTCCCTGACCACCTCTTCTTGAACCCGAACTCAGTACTAGAAAAGTGGACCTCAACTGAGCTCCCTAGAACTGCTATGGGTTAGAACCCCACTGCCTCTTACTGTCCCCCTGAACCTCTTGACCCCTCTTGGAGCCCCTCATTCGCTCCTCTTCCATTTGCATCACGGTCTCAAGATGAGCCGCCAACTCTACAAGTCGCCTGTAATCTCTAATCATTGAACTGGCTACTTTGAAAAGAAGCTCGGTCCTTAACCTTTTCTCGAACTCCACACAACGGCGCTCCTCCATTGCTTAGTAACTTTGGTGCAAATCTAGAGAGGCTAGTAAAGGTTGCCTCAAACTCGGCTACAGATGTGTTGAGCTGTTTGAGCTGCGAGAACTGCTCTCTCAACTTCTACCTAATAGTGGGAGGTAAGAACTTGTCCTGGAAGGCATCGACGAAAGCCTCCCAAGTTACTCCAATGCGCCCACGTGCATATTTCCACCATTGACCTGTATCTCCCTTCAGCTAGAAGGATGTCAAGGTCACTCTCGGACCACCATCTTCAATGCCGAGCATCTTAAACGTCTTCACCATTTGTTCGAGCCATTCATCCGTTTTCAAAGGCTCTTTAGAATAGCCCAAAAACTCGTCTAGGTTCAACCAGAAAAACTCTTGCTTTAAAAAAGATGGCCTTGTCTTAGCAACATGAGCCTGGACTTGATTCTCAGCTCTGAGAATGTCCATGGATTCCTGTAATGCTTCGGCTATTTCGTGGGTTAAGACGCCCATGGCCTGTTGACCAACTGGTTCGGCCACATTAGCCTGACCAACTCCCTCCTCTTGTGTTGGAATATCATCCGATGTCGGCACCTCCCGCCTTCTAGGCCTAGCACAACTACCACCATGATCACGTCCTAACATCCTAATAACAGTAATTCACTCTACATAAGCACGTAGTCACATAAACAGATACGAATTTCCTTCCTAGATAATGACTATCCCGCAGCGTTGCTAGAGTTCTAATTAGAAACAACAATGATCAAGTGCTCTTCTAATAAGACTTCTAAAAACCCATAGACCCAATCAATATCTTAGGAATTAAATCTCATAACCATATAATCACATAAACATTTTATCACATAGCATTACAAATATACAAACATCTCTGTCAAGCGAGTTAAACCCATTGTGGTAAGAACCACTTCCCACGTACTCAAAGTATTCAAACCCGATACGCTCTGATACCAAGTCGTAATGTCCCGAAATAATTATAATAAACCATCCACTATGATAAGTAAATAACAATGCAAATCAGAGTATAATATTCTTCCATTACATATGATTCAGTTGTACAAAAGGGTGACACATGCGAATATACATTCATAAGTCTTAACCCTGAATCTACAGCATGTATTAACAACAGATATGTGAAATAGAAGTTAAATAGATAATAAAAATGCCCTGAAGGCTACAACTTTCCAAGACTATACTTGGTTACATCAAAATAGATTTAAATCCAATACATATAAAGCCCTAGACTTGTATAAAATAATAACAAATAAACAAAATGAAGCTTTTGCTCCAACCCTCCCAAGCTACTGCCTTGGCGGAGGTATCTCACCAACACCTGAAAATTGTTTTCCCATATAGGGTGAGCCAAAACCCAATAGAAATGATTCAACATAATATATTAATCTTAACAAAGATATAAGGGTGAAATGTACATGCAATGCCCATGTCAAAACATTTTATATTTCTTTCCCAAAACCATGTCACACTCAGTTTATATCTCAATTCTCAAGTCATGTCTTTTACAATACAAAACAAGGGGGAAATCTCAACCAATACAACCTTTCATAGATATTTTGTCCGCGGGAAACCGTCAAACAGCACCCGTGTAAACGTAGTCTATACAAGCACTATTATTATCATTTTACGAATATTTCGTCAACGGGAATCGGCTTCCATGTATATGCGCATTTTTCGAGACGTTTCCCTGGATACATAGGTGTAGACACCCCATTTTTGACCGTCCTCAAGACTTGGACGTCACCGCTTGAACACCCGGTGATCATCCATGTTTGTGTTCGTCTTGAGTTCCCGGAGGTCTCGGCTACGCGCCTTGCCTCAGAATCTCTCGACTCGACTGTTTTGTGTCTGGTTTTGCACCAAACACTTGTGTTTTGCCTTTAAGGCGTAGGGAATGACTTGTTGGCCATCCCCACACATCACCGGCCATGGCTTGAGGCCACCGGCCATTGGTTTGTTTCCACCGGCCAAATGTTTGTCCGGCCGGCACTCTTTGTGGCCGGCCGACCATCTATTTTGGTCAAATTGCATTTTTGGCTGGCCGACCACTGTTCATCTGCTTTTGCAGATATTTTTATGCCAGCTGTGCTAGCTGGCATACACTTTACTCCCCTCCATACACGTGTATAGAGGGATCTCCCTCTTGACTAGCTTGTTTGGAAAGCTTTACAAGAGGGATTGTCTATAAGAGGGAGCCTCCTCTCCCTCCTTTGGGGTTGAACAATTTTTCAGAGCTTTGACTTTTAGGGTTAGGGTTTGTTCATACTCTATCTCTATATCTCTCCATCTCTTGAGTGTTTTGTGTGTGTTTAGTCTTAGTTTTACACACAAACACCTACCATTACACCATACCTTAGTTCCTGAGGCATAAGGGGCTTGTTCTTGGAGGTTTTGGACTGGTTTGAACCTAAGGAAGCTGCTGGTCTTCCATTTTTGAAGAGGGTCTACAAGGGTAACAATCTTACCCCTTTTTCTCCATTTTTGCATAGCTTTTTCATCTATCTTGCAACTGTTTTTAGACTCTGTGTATAACATATAAAAGTCTTTTTTTTGCCTGCTCTAAATAGTTGTTTAAGAGTGTTTTGTTGTTTGGGGTTGTTTGACCCCTCATAAGCCTTGTTAGGCCCTATTTTTGTGCCATTTTGGTGAGCTTCGGGACCACCTTGTTTGGGCCTCCTCACCACTGAGATCTTGAGGGATTTCAGTGGTGAGGATGGTGCCTTGAGGTTCTAAGAAGGAGAGGACTGCCCCCTCTCCTTGTTGTCCTTGAAAAGGGCCATTTAAGCCTCATGTGTGAGCATCTTGTCTAAGTGTATGATGGCCATGCTTTAGCTGTTTTTTGTGCTTATTATGTCATAATATATCTCTTTTTTTACTTGGTTTAGACACACCATGCTTGTTTAGCATACATGTCTTGTAATGCCATCATTTGCCTTAACATGTACTTAGCATGTAGATTACCATGCTTGCTTGTTTTGGCCAAGCTTTGTGAAGATTTTAGGCTTGTTTCGCCATGCTTAAGGTCTGATGTAGGTTGTTTTAGCCATGTATGCCATGCTTTGTTTAGCCTCTTTGCATTCTTGGCTTGTAAGCCTCAAGTGTATGCACCATGAGCATGTATTACTTGCATCATTTTCAATGGTTTAGCATCACTTATCATGTCATTTCAATCCACTTAACATGCTTGCATGCTTGCATTTAATGCTCCTTTGATGCTTCAAGAGGTTGTGTTGTATGCTTCATGTTTAAGCATTTGTGCATGCCTCCATGTGTAGATTATTTAGATGCCATCTAAGTGGTTTTTGGGGCTTGCTTTTGCATGATTTAGGACTGTTTTGATTCACTTTGGGCATTTGTTTTATGTGTCACATCATCATGGTTTAAGTCGTTGGGCTAATTCCAAGCTTTTGTGCATGCTTTGCTTGTTTTGATTAGTTGATTTGGCACCTCTTTTTCATGATTTTCAGAGCTTATATTGCTTGCTATATGCCCATGTTTAGCCTCTTTTAAGTGTGCTTAGAAGTTGCTTCTTTATGCCTAAGTGATGGACCATGTTTGCATGCATGATTGTATGTTTAGATACTTGGTTCATGACATGTTGTTGCCTTTGGCATGCATTTCTTGCTAAGTTGTCTAACATGTTATATGCCTTGTATGTGTGCATGTTGACATTACACTTTGCATGCTTGTTAGTTGCATCCTTGCATGTTCATTTGCATGCTCATGTTGCATGTTTAGATTGCATGCTTAGGTTGCATTTCGCATGCATGCTTTGCCTCTTGAATTGAGTACGATAGAGGTTGAGCTCATTGTTTGTTTGTGTGCATTTCGTCCCACATTAAAAATGCATACTTGGTTCTTGGGCCATCACGCATTGAAATGCGCGATTAGTGGTCCGAAAATCGAGTACCATGCCCCTTTGAGTCATGAATATGATAAGGAGTGTGGTTGGTGCAAACATTGCTTGAAATGCATTGCTATGCCTTGTTTTGCCCTCTGCTGCTGTTAAAACAGGATTCTACAGGAATATTTGGCCGGCCGGCCATCTTTAGTGCCGACCGACCAAAAATTAATGGTCGGTGATCATCTACTTTGGCCGGTGACCATTCACCTTGGCCGGTGGCACCCCACAGGGTTCATACAGTGTATCCTGTGATTTGTGCAATGATCAGAGGAGCAGAGCAGGGAAAACAGAGGCAACTTGTGCATGGCAGTGGACTTCTGAGCGGAGCCGAGCACGCATTGCATTGGGCCCTCTTCCAAGGCTGTTTACTGTTTTATTAGATTAGTTAATTGGTTTAACTAGTTTAATTTGTCTGTAATAATTAATTAGCTTTGTGGGTTAATTAATTGTATTATTCTTTCGGTCCCTCCGAGCGAGGGGCAAATTTGTAATAAGTGTGGGTGTGTGTGTGCATGTCTTCCAACCCCCACTTCTTTCTCCCTTTTACTTACCTGCTTTGATGGTTAGTATTAGGGCATATTTAATTTAGCATATCTTATGCTATGCATGCGTGCATCATTCATCAGTATTGCATGCACCGGGCATGGCGTATCATGCTAGCTGCATAAGTATTTCAAATCTAACTTGAATACGTGCATCAAATGGTTGCATTTCACATGCCATCCTAGGATTAGCCGAGCCTATCCTAATTGCATTCTGTGTGCGTTGCATTAGGCACTTAACATGGACTTGGATCATGCATTGATTGCTAACAAGTTCTTTGTTTTGGCTTGGAGTACACTGTAAGTATTTTGTGCTTTAGCATCTCGCACGAGTGTGAATGTTAACATGACAGCATGCTTACCATGTGGCTAGATGCTTATGTGATATGAACTGCCTGAATGCTTATGGGTGAAGGTTGGATTGCTTGAGTTGGAACAACTCATCAAAATCCGTGTTTTAGCCTACTCGCAAGTAGCAAATTTCAAAACATTTTCCAAACAAACGGATATGCGATGCTTTGTTCCAAATTAGGCGATCTAGTCTATACTTGTTTTGCTGTGCGCATCACATAGTAATTCTAGCTAATTAGCCGGAATAAGAACACATAACGTTTTCAAAATTGGATATCATGGTTAGTAGAGGCCGATCTTCGGATCGGGCGAGAGGGGGTGCTCATAGCTGACCTTCCCCAATCGTACCCAAGTTCTCGAACCGAGGAAACTTTGGTGATGACGGACACGTGGCCTTAGGCAAACGAGTCAGGGTTTCCTAAATTCCCCCATTAAAAAAATATTTAGGTGGCGACTCTATATCTAGCAAAGCAGTCCATGTTTGGCACTTCTTTTCTAAAAATATGTTTTCTCAAAACGATTTGCCGGATTTGGACTCTTTGGTTCAGACTAAGAACCGTGACACAAAAAGGGAGTCTGAACTGTGGTGGCATAAAGCCCGAGGGCGCGTCCACAGTAGGCTAACTTAATTTGGTGATACACACCTCCTTTCCACTTCCACCCATTTTTCTTAAAATCGTATACATTTGCAATGTATTAAATAAGCAACAATGTTCAATGTACATGGATGAGAAATTAGTTTCAATTTACCTAATCTTCATGTAATTTCTACAACAATCATAGCTATCCTCCACCAATAGCCCAAAATAGATATTTCTAAACTGATATAAAATCTCCAATACAGATAAACTTTCCAAAATTCAAGATGTGAGCAATAATACATATTCAACTCTACCATCCATATCAATATCCATCCAATTTCACATTTTCAATATTAATTCTATTTATTTATACAAAATAAATATTTGACACATTTAGGGCAAAACCCTTTTTTTCTTCCAAAATTTACTCCAAGTGCCAAAACAACAATTCTAACACAACTCAATCTCATTTCCAATCTCACAACCATTTTCAATACATCCAATTGAATGCCCCTCTTTTGATTTTAAACCAAAACCCAAGATTTGTTCAAAATCCTCCAAAATCACGAGATTGTTTTATAAAAAAAAAAAAGAAAAGCTAAGTTAAAAATCATAAAAAGGTATAAAGAATTCTTACCTCGAAGCTAGAAAATCAATGAGAGAATGGAGAAACCTCAAGGAAGCCGAAATCCAACTTTGCTCGGATGAAAACGAAGCCCTAAGTGAGCTCTACTATTTTCTCAAAGGGAGTAGGGTAGAGAAATCAATGGATCCACGTGTAGCATTTGTGTCCTTTAAAGCTTTTGGAAAAGTGTATTCGAATCTTTTATTTTTATTTTGGAAATCTTTGGTGTTGTTATGGGTTGATTTTGGAGGAGTATAATTCGATTTAAATTTGTTGGGTTTGGTTGTTCGCACTTATTCTTGTCAAAAGTTCCTTGGAAACTTAGAAATTCTATGCTAGGGTCGACCCTTATCTATTGGTAAAGTTTCTGGAAGTGTTGCTAGAAAATAGGGTAGACACCAGACTAGAGAGGGTCGACCCTCTTATGTCTGTGTGTTGGTTGCTGGAAAATAAGGTAGACACCAGACTAGAGAGGGTCAACCCTCTTATGTCTGTGTGTTGGTTGCTGGAAAATAGGATAGACACCAGTCTGGGAGAGGGTCGACCCTCTTGCATGGTGTCAAACATAAGTTCCATCATAGGGTCGACCCCTGTGCTGAAAGGGTCGACCCCTGCAGACTTTTTTTTCCAGATTTTAGTCCGTTTTGGGCCTACTTTTTGGGGATTTTGACTTGGTCTTTTGGGTTGACTTTGGGACTTCATTTCATTATGACCTAGCACTATAAATAGGTCCCTCACTTAACCTTTTCCTCACTTTTCTTCTCTTCCTCCTTCTCCAAGCCGTGAGTCACTCCCTCTCTCTCCAAAACCACTTTTGCTCAAAGATCTTTAGATCTACTCTCTTGGAAGCATCTCCTTGCCTTGTTCCTTTGAGATTAATGTGTAGAGCTTATCAAGAGCTTTGTTTTGATCCAAGTAGAAGTTGGTTTCAACAACTTTGGAGTTTCAATCTTGTTTTGCTCATCTTCTCTTCTAAGCTTGAGGTAGGGATTTTCTTTGAGTTATATATATGTTTTTGTAAGATCAAGATGATTTTTGAAATCATCCTTTGTTTAGTTTTAAAAAATTAATTGTTGATTCAAGAAAAAGAGTGATTTTGAAAATGGGTTTACTATTTGATCCTTTGAGATAGAAATTGGGGGTTTTTGAACTATGTTGATGAAAGAAAGATGTTTTGGTGAGATCTTCTCAAATATTTAAAGATGAATGGTTTTGGTGAGAAAACCTAGAAAATGGGAATTTTTAAGAAAGATGTTGAAAATCTTTGGAATATGTTGTTATATTTATTTTGTGTGCCAAAATAAATGATGTTTGAAAATTGTTTACTTATTACATGAAAATGATGGTTTTCCATGAAATAAGATAATTGTTGAAGTTTTGGAAATTGTTATTTAAAAGTGTTGATATAGTCTTGAAATGACTAAGTTGTTGGAAATGTTTGCAATGTGCGAATTATGTCATCCCTTGGATGAATTGAAATAAAAGTATTTATTCATCTTGTGAAATTACATTAAAAAGAGAAATGGGAATTTTGAATCACAATGGTAGTATTGTGTGGATGAATTGGAAATGGAAGAATTGTTGTAATGTATTGATTATTATTGCATTGGCATATCAATTCTTTTGATTACATTGAATTTTGAAAGTTGATTTGAAAACTTGCATTGAGAAAAGAATGTTGAGAAATGAGTTTTCATGAAATGGTTTTAGGGTAAATACGGTGGTAAGTCTTGACAGGTGGTATAGATAATAGATGTCGAGCCTTCCAGTTGATACTGGTAAAAATGACAGAGCATGGATGTCAAGCCTTCCAGTTGGTACTGGTAAAAATGACAGAGTATGGGTGTCGAGCCTTCCGGATGATACCGGTAAAAATGACAAATTAGTAGTACTTGTATAGTCTACTTGCAGACACTGACTTAGGGATTACCAGAGCTGTATTTAGCGCCCCTCAAACAAAATTTGATAAATGTTAAGCAGTTGAAATGGCATGACATCATTGAGCATGTTGGTTTTCAAAAGATGAAAGTGTGTTCTATTTTCAAAAAGGCATGGCATGGCATAAGCATTCCATTTCTTGAGACTTGTGTAAAATGTATATACTTTGTTAAGAATTTTCTACTGGGCTTTATACTCACCCTACGGGATTTTTGTGCAGGAAAGGATGTGATGATTTCGCCTAACTGAAAGTGTGGAAGTGTGTGCTGAGAGCATAATGTGCTCATTTGCTGTGACTCTGATTGTAAGCCAAGGGCTTTGTATGTGTGGGTTTGAATAACCGTTCTGTGTAACCAGGCTCAGGCCTTGGAACTTGTAAACCCTTGGGGGTATTTGTTGTTTAATTAATGGTTGTTGGATTAATTGTATTATCGCATGAAGACTATTTACATAATGTAATGCAAGTATGAGGATTTGTTATCAGTTTTACTTTAAAGAGATATGACTATTGTATTACCATTTGGGCATGAAAATGGGGGCGTTACACCAAGTGTTTTAGAAGAGAGAAAGTGAGTTTTAGAGAGAGAGGGTCTTAATTTAGGGTTTTTAGAGAGTTTAGAGAGAGAGAGATATAAAAAAAAAGTGATGTAAAATGACCTTTTTACGAACTGATGTATGCACAGCTCGCTTGAGCGCAAGACTTGCCGCTCGAGCGCAAGACTTGCCGCTCGAGCGCAAGAAGTTTTGCTCGAGCGCAGAATACACACTCCTAGTAGTTTTGCAGACAGAGGTCGTCGCTCAAGCACAAAAAGTTTCACTTGAACAAAGAATACAAACTCCTAGTATTTTTTGTAGACCTGCAAAAATATTGGAGTTCCACAAAGACCGCTCAAGCGCAAGAAACTTCGCTCGAGCATAAGGACAAAAATCTGAAAAATAAAAGTTTGAAAAATAAGCTACCAACACATTCCAAACACAACCACCACAACTCAAAAGCCAAACTCAAAGAGGTATAAGTAAAAACAAGACATGAATAACTATAAAAGACAACGAAACTCGGATTCAACACATACAATGGGTCGAGTCTGAACCAGAAACACTATAGTTGTATATGTATTTTTTTTATTAGGGTTTTAGTGAGTGTGATAGCGTTATGGCGTTATGGAACGGCTAAGAGTATCTTCACTAACCTTCAAAATTTGGTATGTCAAATTTTTTTGAAGACTTAGGTGACAAATTGACATATGCCAATTTAACATAGGCTACCCGATATATCAAATCTATTATTATATTATTTTTAAAATTTAAACTCTTTTAAAAAAATTAAAAATTAAAAAAAAAATCATCAAGGGATCTTCATGTCAAAATTAGCATGAAAGATTGATATCAAAAGTCATATCAACTTTTTGACACGCTGGGTGGAGTTGATATTTTCATTTCAAAACATGTTTGTTGGAGTACCACATCAAATTTGAAGCATTAGGTAGATGTGCTCTAAGTTGATAGATTCAAAACTTTCTCATCTTTGTTATGCATAGTGGATTTGATCATTTCTCCTCCATCATATATATTTTATATTTTATATTTTATATGTCTTATTTCTCTGTTTTTGTAATTCGAACCATTCAATTTTTGCTATCATCCATCAATTTTCATCTCTATGTGTATGTATATGGGTATGCATGTAAAAGCTTTTTAGGTTTATGAGGACGTGTAGATTCCACTACCAGGACAGTTTGCATTCCAGATGATTGATGCTCGCAAAGATTTCAATTGCCCCATTCATTCTTCTCACTTAAAAACAACAAATAATTTGTACACACACACACAAAAAAAAATAAATAAATAAAAAATAATTTCAAATCAGTTTAAAAGCTAAAAAATAATTAATTATAAATTTTATCAATATTAATAATTAAAGTTGTAAACTTTTCTATATATGTGTACTGATTTTTTCAACTTACATATGATGGGTTAAAAAATAATTACAAATTAATAGTAAACTTTATCAATATTAATAATTAAAATTGTAAACTTTTCCATATATGTGTAATAATTTTCTCAACTTACATAAGATGGATAACTTTTCCCAAAAAAAAAAATACATTAAAGAAAAATAAAATAAAAAAATTTAATATGTGATTCAAATTTATTTTCAGTTTCAAATTGCTTGTGCTTGCTTAAAATAGAAACATTCAATTTCTATGCAATTTTTTGATCACGTAACTTTTTTTGAAAAAAAATATTCAACTTAACTTATCCAAGAATTGAGTAGTTATTAAGTAATTATTATCCTATTCTAATTTTAGATACCGAATGTCAATTTTAAATCTTAGTAAATTTGTAGAATTATTTTACTTTCTAAATTAAAAGTAACCCTAAGAATAAACAATGCATCCCAATGAAATGTTTACCTTTTTTTAATCTTTTTACCAAGTCAATAAAATGTTTTTTTTTTACACGACTATTTTTTTTTTTTAATTACAAAAAAGTTAGTCCACTAAAGGGTATCTACATATTCTTAGTTAATTATATTTCTTTACTCTTACATTATTGTATTTCTTTCTTATCAATTTCAAATATTAATGTCAAATTTATTTTTTGTTACATTCAAAAAATAATCTACTTTCCGACTTAAATCTTATCGAGGACCCTTTACTAACTTGGCTTCTCAAAATGATTTATCACAGATTTTTATTTTTTATTTTTTAAAAATTTAAAATGAGGCCACCAATAAAACATGTTGGTGTTCTTGTCCTAACCCTATCCCTTCTCCTATGAAATGAATATCTACATTGAAATCTTGAGCATATCATGTAGGAGAACAAAAGTGAAAAGGACATAGAACATATATTTTGATCTAACATGAATCTTGTAACAAAAAATACTATGAGGTCATTGTCCACATTTAATTTTAATTTTAATTTTTTTTTTCTTTTTTTTTTTTTTTTTTGGTGCCAATTTATTGTTAATTTGCATCACATAAGTGATGGTGGAGCCGGGATTCCCATGCTGGCATGGCTAAAATCTTTTCTTTTTCTTCTACTACAATGATTTTATTTTCCACACCCTTTCTTTTGGCCTGGCCGAAAACTGGAACCTCTTTCCAGAGTAATCAAATAAATAAATCAAATATTATAATCATGCTATAAAAATAAATAAATTTTACCAACTTTTCTTATTTTTTGATGCGGCACTTATCATGTCATTGAAATGGGTTTTATTTCATTTTCCAAAACTTCATTATTGTTGAAAAAGTGAATTGCTTTTAGTAGATAAGGTGTTATTTCAGTAAGTGTAATGCTCAGGTTTGAGTCCATTGTTGTCTAGTGCTTATTGAAAAAATAAATCCCTTCCGTGCGTGTGTAGCTCGTAAAGGGAAGGCAAAAAAAACCTTCCCTCGAGATTGTTCCCAGCTTCAGAGTTTGGCACAAGTCTAACAAGATTCAACCACCAAGCTTCAATCAATTGGTGTCACCATTCACATGTCAATCAAAGATCACCAAGTCTCGGCAATCAATTGGTCACCATTCGTGTGTCAATCAAAGGTCACCAAGTCGGTAGCACAATCGTCACCCTAGGGTCAAAGGCAGCAAAATCGTCGAAGATCTTAATCTCATTGCATCTCTCTGTAGCTGACCTTGTCAATATAATGTACCAACCACACATAGCAAACATTGAATTGGGCAAAATCTCACTGAATGCTAACAGGCCATTCAATTTATAGTGGGTGATTTTCAGATGCCATCTGTTAATCCATAAGCAGTCCAATACTAGGTATAATGGCATCTGTTAATCCATAAGTAGGCTTACCCAACATCAAGAGTAAATAAATATTAGGTATAATGGCAATACGACGTGACGGTATGCCCAACACACTGATCCTGTTGATCACTCCATGCATAACCACCACCTGCAATTATGATTTAAAAAAATGAAGAAAACATGGCTTATAATTAATACAATCACAAGAAATATATCTGTAACAAGCCTAAGATAACCAAGAAAAACCCAAGGAGAAAGATAGAACTATATATATGTAACATTTTTATGTTTAGCAATAAGCACCGAACTGTGATCCCAACTTCAAGATTTAGTAAGGCAAGATAAAGGAAAAGGAAAATATAGATGAAATTACAACATTTTTTTAATAGCAAATGATACATGCCACAATGAATATCAAAATGTTTAGAGTTAAATTACAAACAATTTTTCAATCAATGAAAAACCTAGAAGAAGAAGAAGAAAAAAGTGCCAATTGCCTACAAAAAAAGACAAACCTTGATGTGGGGGAGACTGGCTTTAAACTTGCCGGAAAACCTTTTCAGCCGCTTCTATCGTCCGTTTGATATCCTCTGAGGTATGAGCTAAGCTAGTAAACCCGGCCTCAAACTGTGAAGGCGCAAAGTAAACGCCTTCCTCGAGCATGCCTCTGTAAAACTTCGCAAACTTTGCAGTGTCACTCTTCTTCGCATCCTCAAATTCATAAACCGGCCCTTCTGTGAAGAAAAACCCAAACATCCCACTTATATAACCGCCACAAAATGCATGCCCGGCTCTCTTCCCAGCATCAACAATGCCTTGAACGAGCTCACTTGTGATCTTATTTAAGTACTCATAACTTCCTGGCTCTTTCAACCGCTTAAGAGTGTGAATTCCTGCAGCCATTGCCAATGGGTTTCCACTTAGAGTCCCGGCTTGGTACATGGGTCCCGCTGGTGCAACCATCTCCATAATCTCTCTCCTTCCTCCGTATGCACCAACCGGCAAGCCACCACCGATGATCTTCCCAAGAGTGGTTAAATCGGGAGTTACTCCAAAATATTCCTGAGCTCCACCGTAAGACAAGCGAAACCCGGTCATAACTTCATCAAATATCAGAAGAGCGTCATTTTCTTTGGTGATTTTTTGGAGATCCTCAAGGAAACCAGGTTTAGGAGCGATGAAGCCCGAGTTCCCAACAACGGGTTCAAGTATAACCGCAGCGATCTCTCCCTTGTTCGCGTCGAATAGATTTTTAACGGTTGAGATATCATTGAAAGGGGATGTTAGGGTTTCGTAGGTGGCTCCTTTGGGAACACCGGGCGAGTCGGGGAGCCCTAGGGTGGCAACCCCACTGCCTGCCTTTACCAGAAATGGATCTGCATGGCCATGGTAGCAACCCTCGAACTTGATGATCTTCTCACGACGAGTGAAAGCACGAGCCAAGCGGATAACACCCATGCATGCTTCTGTGCCCGAGTTGACAAACCGGACCATTTCTATACTTGGAACAGCTGAGATGACCATCTCTGCCAGATCATTTTCTAGAAGACATGGAGCACCAAAGCTTGTTCCCTTCTTCATTGTTTCAGCCAAGGCAGCAAGTACCTGCAAGGTAAAAATTTGTCCAAGAAGATTTGTATTTAAAGTCATAACACAGTGTAATTCACATCAATTGTTTGTGAGAACTCCAAGACATTTTCTCTTTTCTTTTCTTTTCTTTTTTTTTCCTCTGTAGGGAAAACGACTGCAAACTTTGCCAACCCTGTTTCTGATGAAGGGATTTTCAATCAATAAAAACCAATGAAAAGCTTTCTCCATTGAAATCATATCCTTAAGGTGTGACAAAAGGTGTAATTATAGCAATTAATGATCTTATTTAAGAGGGTGTTCCCTTTGTCAAATGGTAAGTCTAAAGTGTCATTGTAAAATGCACCAACTTCTATGGAAGAAATCATAAAAACTGTTAACAAGTACACCAAGTCCCTTTCACTGAAGAAATGGAAGCACAAAAAGTAGAAAAACAGTAGAGCAAAAAAAATATGTAGCCCCCCACTTTGTGATACTTCCAGTGTTGGATATCCAGATTGCCTCTAGACGAACGATATCTTAGATTTTCAAATGCCAAAACAAAATTAGGGAATAGCAGTAGGAATAGAACCTCATCATCTGCATGACCAATGATGGCTGGCCCCCACGAACCAACATAATCGATATACTCATTGCCATCTATGTCCCACATTTTAGAGCCCTTAACAGAATCCATAATAATAGGTTGTCCACCAACTGATTTGAAAGCACGTACAGGAGAATTTACACCTCCGGGCATCAATTCCTGTCAGTATTAAATGAGTTGGTAAGATACTTGAAATAAATACTTCCATTTGACCTCAGTAAAAGATAAGACTAGAATATAAGAAAAAAGATAATAAGCTAAGAAGCATGGAAACTTTTAAGAATGTGATGCGTCAATGTCAACACTAATACTCATCAGACCCTCCCCAACACCGACACGTGTGGATACGCATTCAAATGTCCTATAAGTTTATAATTATTTTTTAGAATTGGACACTAGGGGGACAAATGTCCAACCATCACAATTTTGAAGGAATAACTTGGAAGCCAATAATTAAAATTCACAGAGTGTGGATTCGAGCCTATTAATCCTTCCTCATTTAGAATTTTTTATTTTAGGATCTTGAAAAACTTTCAATTTATTTATGAATAGAGCTTTCTAAAATAAATTTTAGAACATTTAACAATAAAAAAATAAAATTGATATTGCTTTTGTGTGCATATATGTAAAAATATATATATTTATTTCTTGTCTTGTCGTCTCTATCATGCCGTGTCTAGATTTTCAAAAATTGTTCCTTCAATGTGTCTATCTCATGTCGTATTCATGTCGAGAGTTCATATTTGTGCTTCATAGATAATAAGAGGTTCAATCTAGAAACAACTCTAAACACAAACCTAACTCAAAGGCTTATTAGTATGGACCATCAAAGATCGGAGTGCATAATCACGTAATCTAGTTCCGTCTACCTAAAAATCTGCTCTCAAACATAACATTACATTCACTCCATTCTAACTTTGAACAAGTTCGTTTCAAGCCTGCTCGATGTCCCTTCCACTTACAATAACACTTACTTTTTCTTAACCTCAAATTTGACAACGAAAGCCTCATTTTTTCAAGTTGATATAACTCACATTTTTTTAATAAACTCACCTCACTCTGAAGATAAGGTTGAATTTAAACACAAATCTAGAGACAAACCTAACTAGAAGGCTTTGTTATAAACAGTATGGACCCTTTGGAGGTGTAGCTGCATAATCATGTTAATCTAACGAACAACATGTTCTCAAATAGGATATTTCAATCTATTATAACTTCAACAATGTTCCTTTCAGCCTGTTTGATCTAGTCCCAGCCACTTTATAACTCGCATTTGATAAAGGAGCCCATTTTTTGTTTCATACCTTGCTTTGGATTAAGGAACCCCCTTCAATGTTCAGTCATTAGTAACAGATATAGGATGATTAGTTCTTTAATACACATGGTTAATTTAGCTCCAGTAGACTGAAAACCAAGTTATGTTTTAAAAATGTTGAACCTAAATATGACTGGTAGACTTCCTCAGCAGAAAAATTCCCAAAAGCAGCCCAACGAACTAACATGACTACTAGCTAGCTAAGAGGAGTTTATACGACTCATGAAAGCAAATTAAATGTAAATTAGTTTCTTGTAAACTTGTCAAACTCTTCACCGATATGGACCCTAAAAGATATATTTTCATTTTGTCTTACTTAAGAATATGCAAATGATACATTTACATGGATTATTATTGTCTTACATATTAAAAAGTTATTACTTCCTTTACTGGTTAACACTTTATGATATGTCACTATATACAAGTAATGTCATGTATTCTACTGTTATGTTAGAGCACATACTTCTAGTCACTATATTTTTTTGCAAAATTACTGTGTTAGATGGGGATATCTGTTTCTATGGTATGTTTGTATATGCTGAAAATAAACATGTTTTGAGGGCTCCTCTGTTTAAAGACATCCTTGCTGTCTCTACCCTTTTTTCCTCTGCTCCTCGTGTGTCTTGGGGATTTTAATGCTACTAGATATCCCTCTGAAAAAGCTGGTGGTTCCCCTTCCTGGTCTGGTACCAAAGAGGAGTTTAATAAGTGTATTCTCTGTGCCGAGCTCACTGACCTTTCTTATACTGGCTGCCATTTCACTTGGGCCAATAAGAGAGGGGATGCTGCTTTTATTGCCTCAAAACTGGACAGAGTTCTTGTTAATGAGGCTTGGATTACTAAATTCCAGAATTCTTATCCTAATTTTCTGCCTTTTGGTATTTCTGACCATTCACCTGGTGTTGTTGAGCTTGACCCCTAAGCTAAGGGCTTTCTGAAACCTTTTAAATTCTTTGATTTCGGGTGTGATCATGAGGAGTTTCTTCCTAGTGTTTCTGGGGTGGTGTAAATTTATTAGGGGCTCCTATGTTCAGAATTAGCCAAAAGTTAAAGACTCTTAAACCCATTTTGAAGGCTATCAATAAAAAGGAACATAGTGAGATCTCTACTAGGGTTGTCCTTGCCAAATCTACTCTTGATAGTGCCCAGCTGAAGCTTGACAAGGACCCTTTGAATACTGTCTTGCAAAATCTGGAGAGGGAAGCTTTTTGTAAATATGTGGACTTGTGTAAAGTAGAGGAGGGTTTGGTGCATCAAAAATCTAGAATCCAGTGGCTTGGACTTGGGGATAGAAACACTCGATTCTTTTTTAAGTCTGTTAAGGGCAATGTCAATAGGAATAGAATCAATAGTGTGACTCTTAGTTCTGGGGATAAGTTGACTAAGGCTGAGGATGTGAATACTGCTTTTGTTAATAATTTTTCAGATCTGTTTGGCACATCTTTTAATGATGGTTATCATGGGTTGGAGAGGGTGCATGCTCTTGTGGATAGGACTGTTACGCCTCTCTAGTCTGAGATTTTAGCTAGGGAGGTTACTGACCAGGAGATTAAGGATACTTTCTGGTCCCTTAAGGCTAATAAGGCTCCTAGCCCTGATGGTTACCCTGCTAGCTTCTTTAGGAAAGCTTGGGATGTGGTTGGTGAGGATGTGGTGGCTGCTATTAAATCTTTCTTCACTTCTAGGGAGCTTCTCCAAGAAATTAACAACACCATCATTGCTTTAGTGCCTAAAGTCCCTAACCCTTCAAAAGTGGGGGATTATAGGCTTATATCGTGTTGTAATACCATCTATAAGTGTATTGCCAAAATCATAGCTAATAGACTTAAGTTGGTCCTCCCCGATCTTGTTGACCCTGTCCAATCTGCCTTTGTCCAGGGGAGGAGAATTTCAGATAATATCTTCTTATCCCAAGAATTGATGAGAGGTTGCCGTAGAGTTCATCTACTCCTAGATGCACCATGAAAGTGGATGTTATGAAAGCTTATGATAATGTTAGATGGGAGTTTATGATTGATGTTCTGAAAGCTATGGGGTTTCCCCTATCTTTTATCCACTAGATTCAAGCTTGTATGACCAATCCATCTTTTTCAATTTGTATTAATGGTAGCTTGCAGGGGTACTTTAAAGGGGCTAGGGGACTTAGACAAGAGAACCCTATGTCCCCTTACCTTTTTGTTTTAGCAAAGGAAATTCTTTCTAGAATTGTGAATGAGTAGGCTTCCCTCCCTAATTTTAAATTCCATTGGAGGTGTAAGAAGACTAAGATTGTGAGACTTTGTTTTGCAGATGATCTTATGATTTTCTGTAAAAAGGATACCTTCACTGTCCAAGCTATTAAGAATGGCCTTGATGAGTTTCAAGCTATGTCTAGGCTCTCTCCTAGCCCTAATAAAAGTCATATTTTTTTCTCTGGGTGTGAAAGGAAGGTAAGGGATGAGATTATGGGTATTTTGAAGTTTCCCGAGAGTTTTCTTCCTGTTAGATACCTTAGGGTTCCACTCATTTCTAAGCTTAGGGCTGTTGACTGTCAGCAACTTGTTGAAAGAATTACCAAGAGAATTAAGAATTGGACTAACAAATGTCTTTCTTATGCTGGGAGGTTACAGTTGATCCAGTCTATACTCTTTTCTATGCAGGTCTATTGGTCTTCTCTCTTTATCCTTCCCAAAAAGGTTGTGAAAGAGATTGAGGGCTGTTTAGGTCTTTTCTTTGGTCTGGTAGTGAGCTTAAGAACCATGGGGCTAAGGTCCCTTGGGAGAAAATTTGTTCCCCTAAGAAGGCGGGTGGTCTAGGCCTTAAATCCATGGAGGTTTAGAATAAGGCTGCTGTTGCTATACATATTTGGTTCTGGTTTTCGCGCGCTCGCGGGCGGGCAGGAGGCCGGGGGGGGGGGGGGTGTTGCAGTCTATGTGGTGTCAATGGGTCAAATCTTGTTAAAAAAAATAGAAACTTTTGGAAGGTCAAAATCCCATCTGATTCATCCTAGGTTTGGAGGAAAATTTTGGATCTCAGACCTCTATTATTTATCCTTACATGAAGTATGTCGTCGGGGATGACACAAGCATATTTCTCTGGTTCGATAATTGGCATCCCCTTGCTTCCTTATGGGCTAAGTTTGGGGAGAGTATCCTGTATGCCACTGCTTTGAATGGAGAGTCTAGAGTGAGCAGGATTGTTTTTAATTTGTCTTGGAGATGGCCTTCTTCCCTCACTGTTGATATTTTGTAATCTGATCCAATCCAATCCTTTTCTTCCTAAGACTGGTCCCAATAAGCTTGTTTGGACTCATTCTCCTAATGGTCTATTCTCTATAAAATCTGCTTGGAATGCTTGGAGAATTTCTTTTGATAAGGTCTATTGGTCTGATTTGTTATGGAATGCTATCAATATTCCAAAATCCAGTTTTATTACTTGGTTGGCTATTCAAAACAGGTTGAATATTGGGGATAGGCTGAAACTGTTTGGCATTGCTCCTGTTGCTACTTGTCCTTTATGTCATTATCACTTGGAAGATCATTCCACTTGTTTTTTAACTGTCCTTTCTATGAGAAAGTTTGGCTATATATTAAAACAAAAATCAATGTGGCTTGGCATGTGCTGAATTGGTCTGATCTAGTAGCCCATATTGCCAAATCTGTTAGGGGTAAGCCTTTGGGTTCCATTTTCTCTAGGCTTGCATTCACCTGTTCTGTTTACCTTATTTGGCTTGAGAAGAACAATAGAGTTTTTACCAAAGAGAAAATCCCTAAAGAAGTGGTTGCTTTGAATATTTTTAACATGGTCAGGTTTAGAGTATTGTCACTCAAAAACCTGAAGAGGAATTCAGATGATGCATGGTTCTTGTCTACTTGGAGATTGCCAACCTCTATTCAAGTTCCCACTTTATGAAATCTGTGTATACTAATATCCTATGAAGCACGGATACTCCAAAATGGCCCCCGTACGCGTATCAGATACATATCGGATAAGGGTATGGATACGCGTCCGATACGGCGGGATACGTATCAGATACGGCAAAAAAGTATCCCATTTTTTAAAAAAAAAAAATTTAATTTCGGATACGTTTCGGATACGTGAGAATACTTTCAAGATATGCTTGAGATACTTTCGGGATACGGCGGGGCGAAAAAATAATTTTAAAAACTTATCATAGGGGTCAAAGTGTAAAATAACAAAAATAATCTAAAATAAAACAAAGAAATCAACAAACCCTAGCTCTAAGGTTTGCAAACAGCAAGCAGCAAGGAGGAGGAGTCTCTGTCTTCTCGATCGCAAGCTTCGCAAACAGCAAGGAAGAGGAGTCGATCAAGCTTCACGAACAAGGAGGAGGAGGAGGAGGAGGAGGAGTCGATCAAGGTTCGTCCCTCTCTCTCTCTCTCTCGACCTGGGCGACTTCCTGTTCTTGGCTTTGATGTGAATTTTGACTCTCTTTTTTTTTTTTTTTTTAATTTGATTTTTTTGGAAACTTATGCAGATATGTGTTCTCTTGAATTTTGCACCTACCAATTTGTGAATTTTGACCCTTTTTTTAAAAAAAAAAATTTAAAATTTCAGAATTTTTCGTAGCTCTGCTGTCATGAACTTTGCACATACCCATTTGTGAATTTTGACCTATTTTTTATTTTAATTTCTTGTTTTTTTTTTTTTTTTCTTTTTTGTTGCAGCTGACTAAGCTACTGTCAGGGATTTTTTTTAATCATTGAAAGGATAAATTTTTTTCCTCCTTAATTTGAATTGCATTATGGTTGTTATGGGTGATGCTATATATATTGTTGGGTGATGTTATATTTTGCTTTAAATTTTATTTTTATGTATGCTACATTACTAAAAATTGTAAAAATAATATTTTTTACGAACGTATCATCGCCGTATTCGTATCCTAATTTTTCAAATTTTGCCTTATCGCCGTATCCTTATCGTATCGTACCCGTATCCATATCCGTGCTTCCTAGCTAATATCTCTTGCAGGTTTTCCTAGTTGCTGTTGCATTGTGCAAGTTTTGAGAAATGTGATGTTTGGAGAATTGTGGGTTGAGTGTGGTGAGATTCCTTAAAGAGGGTTGAGTGGTTGTGAGCTACCAGTAATTCTAATCTTTTAACTGGTTTTTCCTAATTGTGTGCTTTGTAGGTTGTCAATCTGGCCCCTTCTTAGGGCAAGTGGGTTGAGTATCTGTGAGCATATAAATAGGATGTTAAGGGAGTGGTGGTGAGTGGTGGGTTGAGTAAAATTGAAGTACCACATTTTTTCCTAACTAGTTGTTTTTGCAGGCTTCTATATGTGCTGGTACCTTGTTAGGGAATTTGTTGTTGAGGGCCTAGTGATGTGAGGATACATTTTTGGATTGGTTTCTATAGTGCTACTATACCTGTTATCTTTGTTGAGATTGGTTGTATTTTGAGGGTTGAGTGTATTAGCTCAATAAATTGAGTGAGACTTGTTGCAGATTATTTTCTTTTACCTTCAGATTGGTTCTAAGTTTTTATGCTAGTATCTTTGTATGGTATTCTCAGGTTATTTTAAGTGTTTATGCCTGGTCTGGAAGAGGAAACCTGGAGGATCTGGCTACAGCTAGGGGCCATTCTCCATGGAATTCCCTCTTGGACAGTCCTAGTTTGAACACTGATGTTATGGAGGTTGCCAAGTGGACTAGGCTGCATCTTGCACCAGTTCCAGCAACAGTCCTAGACTTGCTGAATCCCTCTGGCAGATAGTTCATGCTGTGGAGAAGTTGGTGATCAATTAGTTTGGTATGTGTTTTGTTGATATTATGAGGGCCAGGCTGCAAGCATGTGCTAGTCCTCATATTGGTGTTTCCAAGATGGTCAAATGATGTCTTATTTCGTTATACATTTGTGTTCCAGCTAACTTTCTCCTACAGGAGGTTTTTTTCTTTAGCTTTGTTTTGGTATGCATGTTTTGTTGTATGTAGGATGTATATTGGTATGTTTATATTCAAATTGGACATCATATTGTGCTTACCCCTTGCAGGCTGTGCTTGGGGACCCAGAGTGCTGTCTTGTTGAGTGTTGGCTCTAACTGTTTTGTATGCTGCTGAGTCTGGTGATGCAGAAGTAGTATCTACTTCCGCTGTTTGCTATTGCTGTGGAGTCTATGATGCTCGGGTGATTAACCCTTTGCTGTTGGATATGTGTTACTGCCCCAGGATTCCTGCTGCCACTGTTTGGCATAGCGTGCTGGTGGTATTTTGCTGTTCAAGTCCCCTATCCTCTGTGGACATGGCTCTTGAACAAATATTTTGTTGCCATTGACTACACTTTCTGGTATATTGTTATCTATTATTATGTAGTGGTGTAGTCTTGTTTAGTGGTTTGTTTTTTGGTGTTAGTTTTCTTGTTGTTTTGATTTAGCTCTGGTAGCGTTGTATAGTTGTGGTAGGGCCTGGGGAAACAAAAATACGTCAAAGTGAACTACTCAATCCCCATTTTTAGATTCAAGGGAGTAGTTGTCTCTTGGAAACAAAAATACGTCAAAGTGAACTACTCAATGATTCGCAGCCGCATTCGCATCCGCATCCGCATCCACATCCACAAACGACAAATCAGCATACATTTAATAGGTTTCTCAATACTCTAAAATGACTAGACCAAAAACACATTCTTTTTCACTCTGTTTGGATCGTGAGATGATAAAATAAAGAAAATGATTGGAGTTTCTCACCCAGGTGAGAATATTATTAAAAAAAAATGAGTGTGGTTTCTAACGGAAAAATTACAGATTGATCACCTAAAATAGATAGATTAACCAAAATCAATTGAAGCAATTAAAGGTGGAGGAATGAAGATGCGAAAAGGAGTAAACCTTGGCGATGTTGAAAGCTTGTTCAGATTTCTTGAGAGTGAAAGTCTTCTTTTGCTCGTCGACTGAGACGGCCACTTTGATGGAACAACTGCCAGAAGATCGCGATGATGAAGATGGAGGGGGGGTTGAATTGGGTCTCTGAGCGAGTTTCGAAGACCACGATAGCCCTAGACCAACCACACCTGCTGCCATTGCTTCTCTCTCTCGCTTTCTCTCTCTCTCTCTCTCTCTCTCTCTCTCTCTCTCTCAGTTTATCTCTCGCTCTATCTCTCTCTCTCTCTCTGTCTCTGAGATATGATAAGGTTGAGATATGGAAAATTGGATCGGAAATTTTCCCCTTATTTTTTGTTTACGAAATTAGCCACAGATTTGAAAAAAAGAAAGGTAAAAACTTCACACACATCTTTTTTTACCCCCTTTTTTTTTTTTCCTAAAACTCTTCTCAAATTTATGAACTAAGGTCAAGTTTGACATCTTCAAAAAAATTCAAAAAGTCAAAAAGTCACTATCCTATCTAAGTCACATCATTTTATTTAAGTCACATCACCTCTCTAACACATTCACTTCAAACCCAACCCAAATCCAATCCATATTTCATAAAAAGTCAAAAAGTACATTTATTTAGTCTTCACAAACTTGGCCTAAATACATAATTTGTAAATATTTTTAAAAATTTTTAAGATAGCTTTAGATTTCTAAATTCGATTTGATAAGACGATTTGAAAAATTTTAAAATTCTAGAAAAAAATTGGATACTCATGCCATAAATCTATTTTTTAATATTTTAAGCCAGTAAACTCAAAGTCTAATCTCTTTTAATCAAAAAGACATAATTTGTGTAAAATAACACTATGGCCTTGTTTGGGGTATCCTATTTTAGTCCATCTTTTTATCTTTTTTAGGTTATATTAATGAATATCTCTTCTCTATTTTTTTACACATCTTTTTATAAAAAGTCAAAAAGTACACTTATTTAGAATATCTCAAACCACCCCTATATAGGGTTGGGCGCGGATCGGTTGCGGCTACGGAACCTCAAATCCGCTATCCGTTCGCCAGATTGGCGGATTGGAGAAAATCAATCCGCATCCATCCGCCAATCTGGCGAATGTGGATTAAGCGAATTGGTTGTTTGGCGGATGGATGCGAATCGGTTTGGCGGTTTAAAATTTTATAAATTTTCAACATAATTCAACTTGTGCAATTCCTCAAAAAAAAAAAAAAAGTATTACAGTCAATAACTTAAAAAAATATTATAATCACTGTATGCCTCATCCAAAATAAGAAAGTTTGAAACTTTAGAATATCACAATCACTGCATGTCTCATCCATATACTACAATCACAGCATGTCTCATCTATATAAAGTATTACAATCTGTGATTCTTAAAATATAAAAACAATTCAAACCACTAAAACCATGAACAGAGTAGTAGTAGATATTGTATGTCTCTGTATTGTTACATCTATATCTGTTTTTGAAAACAAAAACCAACCAGTATATATTATATTTTCTATTTATTATTTTTAGAGATAGATTTAAAAACAAAAAAATATAGATAAATAATACGTTTATTTTTTTTAATTCCAAAAAGATATTCAAGTTGAAAACTTTTTTTCAACAGAATATTTAAACTCTTTTTTAATTGAAAACACAAACAAAATATTTAAACAAATTAAAAACGCAATGTCTTATAAATTAGGGGTGTTCGTGATTTGGCGGTTCGGTTGCGGTCAAAGGAATCTCAAATCCGCCATCCGTCCGCTAGATTAGCGGATTGGAGAAAATCAATCCGCAACCGTCCGCTCGTCATCACGCATCTATCCAAAATGTGACAAATCGGTTCGGTTCAATCGGTTTTAGCGGATCGGTAAATCCGCTGCTCACCCCTACCCCTATATGTTGAAATCAAATCAACTTATCTGTTGAAATTACCTTATTTGTCAATTTGTTAAAATTTACCAAACTAATTATCTGTTGAAATGTGATACGTGTCGTGTATTCAACTTCCTATCTATGGATTATCACACATTTTTCTATTTCACCACCACTGTCTGCTGTCGCCGATAACTTTTTCAGCGCTGGTGACTTTTCTGATATGTCCCTATTACCAAATAAAATTTTTCTTTGGATCTAATGGCATATGCATCCTTTGAGATAAACTTTTCATCAATTTTCTCAATTTAGAAAAGACAAGAATGAGCAAAAAAAAAAATAGTGGACTTTTATTGCTTATTTTGGCTTTTTAAATTTTTTTAGAATTTTTTTTGAACAGAATTACTTTTGAGATTCATCTCGACAAGAAGGATAGAAAAGTAAAAAATTTTGATATAATTTTAAAAATAAATCACTAAAAACATAAAATAAAATAAAAAAATTTATAAAAAAATTGGAAAAAAATGGCTTATATAGAATTTTCCAAACCAAGGCATTGGTGGTCTCATATGACGGCTCCAGGACTGCATCCAACGGTGCTTATCCTATCAAATGGGTCTCTAAACTAAGGATGCAACGGGCCAAGTCTAAGTTACAGGTCCGACCCGGTCCAACATTAGTTTTAAATGTTTAATTTTAAACCCCATTTTGAAATTGCATTACAATTTCAAAGTCAATTCAATAGATTTATATATTAAAAAATGAAAAACAATGTAATATAATAAAAAATAATTTTTTTAGAGGTCAGATCTTTGCTAAAAATTGGACCTCTCTCTAGTGCAAAATTTGATTTGGATGGTGCTATCGAAGTTTGTGGGATTTATTACAGGTCTCATTTTGATAATTTGAACTATTTATTTTGTAGAGTGCTTCGTGTATATTATTCATGAAAAAAATTAAATCAATCTAATAATCATAGCCTCTTTATTTTATCTCATTTGTTTTCACAAAATATAAATGGTCTATTTTCCAAATTTACTTGTTTTTCATTGACCATAAAAAATATTTTCTGTTGACTTATGTCTTCCATTGTATGAAACACCAAAAAATATATAAATTATTTTTAAAGAATATTTTTTGCCAAACAAACGAAGTCAATCCTAATTTCTCACTATTCTGTTTTTAACAAGTGGTATTTTGGAAACATCCTCACCTCCCTCCTTTCAAATGCTTCATTTTCTAAGCTCAAAATAAAGAATGTACTTGAGGGAAAAAAAGGCAAAGCACTACAAATGAGGGCTCAACCAACTTTTAATTTGACATTTAAATATTGGGGATTTTATTTGCATCCAAAAAGTCATTAAGTATGTTAAATTTCTCAATACATTCCATTAAATTATGTAGAGTGTTTCAAACTATTCACTTTTTAAGACTCGTTGAGAGAAACTCAACCCTAAAGCCAATATCTTTGGATATAGTTGCCACATAGGGCTAGGTTTATAGTTTCTTGTTCTCGTCCCTTATTTTATCAGGGTGCGGGGAAATAAAAGAGGTGGTAGAGACGTGGCAAAGGTAAAAAAAAATTGGAATAATTTGTTATCTTCAAAAAGAAAACAAAATAGAGGTGACAGAGACGGGGCAAAAGTTAAAAATAAAAAATAATAATAATTTGTCATTTTTTAGAGGGAATATTTTTAATGAAAAAGAGATGATATTAGTACACGAGATAATAAATGTAATAAAAGTTAAAAAGATTAAAAATAAGATATAAGATATAAAGTTGATATATATATATGTGTGTGTGTGTGTGAATGTTTTAGTATTTTATACTTATTATATTTAATAACTTAAATTATATACTATTATTTATTAAATATAATCACAGTTAGAGGGAAAAACGGGGTGGGCAAGGCAAACACTGTCCCCGTCCCTTATTTTATCAAGGCAATGATGGAGGTAGGGAAAACCAACATAAATTAGGGCAGGGCAAATTGTCATCCTTGCCTCTAACAGGTTCATTATAAATTAGGGTGTAAATTTGATCCGACCCAACCTAACCCACCCGAGCTCGAGTTGGTCTATGTCGGGCCGTGCGAGCTCTCGCTAAAATTCGGGCCAGGCCACGGGCCAGAAAATTAGGCCCAGGCCCAAGCCCAGGGGATATTTGGGCCTTGGGCAGGTTAAAAGGCCGAGGTAATAGGCTTGGGCCTGGGCCTGGGCTCGGGCATAGGCCGAGCTTGAATAATTTTTTTTAATTTTTTTTCACCAAAAATTTATTCTTTTCCAACAAAAATGACACTAGGTCTCGGGCAGCCAGATGGGTCAGACCTCAGGCCAAGCTTTGAGCAGGCCAATGGGTTGGGCCACAGGCCAGGCTCACGAGCCGGGGCTTCAAAATGACAACCCAAGCCCAGGGTCCCGGGCTCACCACAGGCCATGGGCCAGTTTTACACCCTTACTATAAAGTAATGAAATGTACATTCTAACTAGATTTGTCATCAATAGATTTAAGGTCAAGTTATCACCAACTACGAGTCAGGAACGAGGATATACCTAAGACAACCTTTCGTACAAGATACAGTCACTATGAGTTCCTGGTTATGCCATTTGGTTTGACCAATGCACCAACTACATTCGTGGACTTGATGAACCAAATCTTTCAAGAATTTCTTGATAATTTTGTAGTTGTCTTTATAGACGACATTCTCATCTACCCACCTTCCGAAGAGGAGCACGAGGGGCACCTCCGTATTGTTCTGCAACTCCTTAGGGAACATTGTTTGTATGCGAAGTTTAAAAAGTGTGAGCTTTGGCTATCAGAAGTGAAATTTTTGGGCCATGTAGTTCTGAGGATGGGGTTATAATTGTAATACATTCAGTGTATACTTTGCCCCTTTTGCTGCTTTTATTAAACATACTAACCAAAAAAAATGATGCCATCAACTTTTTAGTATATAGTTCAGACTGCGATGACCGAGTACGTTACTCGTTTTGTTTTCCCTTCATTTTTAGCTTTGGGTCCGTTTTGTGGAGTGTCGGGTTGACTTGAAGCCTTGTTATTCGTTTGAGTTTGTGGTGTCCGAAGGTTTCTCTCAAATAAATCCATGTTCTTGTTTGTTCGGTGTTGATTTTCACTTGTTCCGGAGAGTGTGAGGTCAGGTCCGAAGTACCTAGGTTTGAGTTGAGAAGATTTTGGGCTGGTGAACTAGGGCCGCACGTGCGGGGCTTTGGGCCGTACATGCGGGAGAGGGGCTGCACGTGCGGAATGCAAGGGTTTTCTGGGCAGCATACTGTAATATATGCAGGTGCGGAGCATGGTGCAGTAGGGGATGGCCGCACGTGCAGGAATGAAGGCCGCACTTGCGGGAATGAGGCTCCACACGTGCGGGGCACGTGCCGCACGTACGGGGCGCGGGCAGTCCGAATCTCTCATTTTTTTTTCTTTTTTAGGGTTGTGTTTATATCACTTGTGGCTCATTTCTTTCTCTCTAAAAATCATCTCCTCTCCTTTCTCTCTACATTTTATCCCCCAAAACACTTAGGGCTCTTGATTTCTCAAGATCCATTGCATTTCTAACCCTAGCTCCTTCACCAAAGTGGAAGGGCTCTTCAAGAGCTTCATTGTGTACGGTGGAGATTAGGCTTTGGCATCTTGGGTTTCTAGGGTTTCATCTCCTCTTCTTCATCAAACCTTGAGGTAGGGACTTCTTGAGTTATATATACATGTTTTGCACCATAGAAGTTGATTTAAGGGTTCTCTTGAAACTACTATGTTGGCTTTGATTGTATGGCTCAAAATGTTGAGGCTTTTCAAAAGTAAGTCTCAAAATCTTAATGTTTTTTTAAGAAAGCATCTTGAGGGTTGAAATCATTGTAGGGAAGAAAAGGATGTGTTCTTTGGGGTCCCTTTCAAGTGTTTAGTGTGTGTGTGTGTGTGTGTTGTTTGAAGAGAGAAAAACCCTAGAAAAATTGGGAATTTTCTTGATTAAAAGAAGATGAATTTATGAGTGATATTATATATAAATATGTACATGTAAGTTCATAGTTGCATGCCATGTTAAGTAAAGAAAGTGAATAGTTCCCTTGTTTTATTACAAATGCATGTATATTGATGATGGATTCTTGGCAAATGAAAATCTTGAGATTTGAAAGCTTGATTTTAATGAGTCGATGTTGAGAAAATTGGTAATGGAGAAATGTTATATTATGATGAGGATTTTAGCATTGCTTATTCACTCAATTGATCATGGCAAGATTAGTATTTGGCTTTGGTATATCGTATTGGCATTTCTAGCATTGCATTGTTGCAAGTTTTGAGTTAAAATTTGAAATCATTCACTTTAAGAAGCAAATGAAATGAACTGAATTAGTGAAATGTTATGAGGTAAATACGTTGGTAAGTCCGAATAGGGGATGTAGATGAATTGGATAAATTGGCCTGAGTGTTCAGGGTGAAAGACCGAAAACACGCGCGGAGGAAGTACCACTTTCCTTCCGGTTAACAACCGGTAAAGTGGGGTTATTGGTAGTGTTTGTTGAGGCTACTTGCAAACACCAACCTAGGGTTTACTAGAGTCGTATTTATCGCCCTTACTGAATAAAATTGTAAGCTTCGGAATTTTTGAGATTTCAATTGTTGTTGAATATTGTGATTTTCAAGAAGAGCATGTACATGAAACTTTCTTTAAATTGGCATTACATGGCATTTACATTTGCATTAACAAGGGAGTTTGCATAACTGTATATACTTTGTAAGAATTTTTTACTGGGCTTTATGCTCACCCTAATGGGCTTTGGTGCAGGAAAGGATGTAGTGAACCCGCCAAATTAGGGCGTAGGAATGTGTTTTGAGAGCACAAGGCTCTTTGTTGAGATTGTAAATTTTTGTAAAGCCAAGGGCTAAACATGTATAGGTCCGAGAGACCATTTTATGTAACCGGGCTTATGCCTTGGAACTTGTAAGCCCTTGAGGGCCTTTATTCGTTTTGGTTAAATGATTTTACATGCTATAGACTCATGTACTAGTTTTCAATAAATGTATAATCGCACACCATGATTATTATTCTATAGAAATGGTATATTTCTTCTTTTTTTGGGGCGTTACACAAACCTAAGTCAACCCTCTAACTAGCGATTAACAAATTTACAATCTACAATAATAATAAAAGAATTAAAATTTTAACTTGATTTGCGACAGTTACTTAATGATATACAATTTTACCTTATAATATATAGAATTTTTTTTTATTTCAAGAAACAATTATATATTATATTATCAATGTTAAAATATATAATAACAATGTACATGTACATCTATGATTATTTTATCAAATATGTACATATGTATACATACATAAACACATGAATTCCTATATATATGAAGCAAAATATAATGTTACTGAAGCATTATGTACTAAAGTGAGGACACTAATCCAATTGTTCCCAAACCCTAATCCAATTAAATGCGACACTTAAATAAATTTTTCAATTCATAAATTAAAGCCTTACCCCTCACTCTTTTATTGAATTACATTTTGACCCCATACTAGTATCGTTATATACATATATCTATATATATATGATTGTACCTGTAATTTAACAAACAATATTGTACACCAATATCTTCAATATATAGATTTTTAGTACACATAATGAAAGCCAAATCTTCAAAAAAATCCACCCATGTGGCCGGCCATACTAGGTGCATATATATATATGCATGTACTTTTGATACACTTTGTATGATTTGAGGATGTAATCATAACTCTAGTACCTTAGTATCCCCAAAAATGAAGATTTTGTTTGTACTTTCAATTCAATCCCAACAAAAATCCATAACTAGATCTTGATTAGCACCTAATTAGGCACCTTAATCATCATCAATTCTATTGAATCATAATTAAATCCAAACTATTCAATTCATTTCCAACCAATACAGACTTTTCATACCATTTTTTCCTATAAATACCCCACTCCCTCTATACTTTGACCATAAAAAACACGCCTACACACTCCTACATTAGGCTGAGAGAGAGAGAGAGAAGAAAGGAAGAAAGAGAGCTTTGGTGGTGGAGGGAAGAAAAAGAGAAGAATTCTTGAGTTAGCACTTCTCTAGGCAACAAGTAAGTCACAACACAATCCTCTCTTTTATTTTCTCATTCAAATATATGATATTAGGGGCTTAAAGTATTAATTTCAGATTTGTACATATGGTGTTTATGTGTTTAAATAGGAAGAGTTTAACCTTAGTTGTCACTTTGCATGAGTTCTTCCTCAAAATGAAACGAGGCTATCTGTTTCTATCCATTTCTCACATTATTTCCAAAGGCATACCTTCATTCTAAAAATTTGAGTTATTTATATACTATTTATCATGTTTTCATCATATGAGAAGTAGAAAATACTCATGATTGCCCTCTTTTTATATTACTCTTCTTATTTCAAGCTTGTGCAAGAAATATCAGTATTTTCAACCCACTTTAACAAATTCTAAAAAAAAATGCAGAAAAATCCTCTTGACCTCATTTTATATAAAACTTTCCTCAAAGTGTTATCTTTCAATTAAAAATGGTTTTATTGAAAAAGAATGAGTTGTTTAAAAGAAAATCTGATTTTCGAAACAGTCGACGAATCTTTACAGTGCTGGATTATTTCTTTAATAACTAAGAATTTGGGAAAGCTATCCCATTTCCAAAATATAATTTGGAAGCTGCATAAAATTCTCTATAAGATTTTGGGAAAAATCTAGAAATATCTCTTAGATTGTAATCTTTAAAGTATGTCTATCTTAAATTTATTTTTGATGATGATTTCATACTTTTAATTTCTTGAATGTGATTCGTATGGGTTGTTCAAGCTTTAGTATGACATCTACATATGCTTGTGGTTATATTACTTTAATCTTATGCCATGAATGTTCATTTTTGTGTAGAAATTATTATTTCAATTGCTTGAGCTAACCTTGATTATAGCACCTAAACTAATGGGAAACTTAATAAGGATAGTAATGGGTTTTCGATCTCTTGAATAATTTTATGAGATAGTGATTGTGATCACTTCAAGTATGGATTGATGGGATGTGTTCCCTAATTGAAGGTTAAGTCTTACGCAAGTGGTTGTTTCGGAACCATTGAATGGGCTAGTTGTATTCGGACCCTAGATGTCTATGATGGATAAGGTTAGAGGAGGTTATAGGCAAGGCTCTTATTTTACTGTCTCTTTTGAGGTCATCGGTGGGCTCTATGCGGTATGTAACCGTTGTAGGTGTTTGGGGTAAGGTCTGTAAAGTAGCAAAAGAGAGAGCATACCGAATAATCTAAGTCCAATTCTTATGATTGGGATGATGAAATCTCTTTGGGGGATTTCTAGATTAATAACATCTAACTTTATAACCCTTACTTGTTTACTTGAACATCATGCTTTATTACTTGTATAATTGTAATTGTGTATGGGTTTGGGAAAATGGGACAGGGTGTATGTGTGTGTTTATTGGTTATTTAAAGCTCGCGGCGTTTCATGACAGGTGTTGAGACTATTAGTGTGACGATCCCAACATGTATATCATTATTGCATTTATATTATTATGTGAAATTTGAATGTTTAAATGTATGTTATTTGCTTAATTTGTATGTATATGTTTGAATTATGGAATATCTGTTAGAATACCTATATCAAATTAGAAATTGAAGGCCTAAATGAATTCAGAAACCAAAATTGAAAAGTTTAATAGACTAATTAGAATATTTAGAACTTTTTGAGAAGTTTAATTAAAATTTAATTCAAATTTAAATAATTAGAGATAATCAATTAGATATAAGTTAAATTAATTAACCTTAAGCTTATTTAATTAGTTAATCTAATCCTATGTATATATAAGAGTTAAGTGAGTTAGAATTCATTTTCTTCATCTTTGAGCTGAGATTTTAGAGAGAGAGAGAATGAGAGAAGAAGAATTGTGAAGAGAAGACGAGGAATTGAAGAAATTTGTGAAGTAGAACACTAAATTCAAGCTCTAGGTATGTATTTAATCTCTAATTCTTGTACTTAATCCAACTAAGAAGTGTATTCATGATAAGAATTAAGATTATGTAAGGGAATTTGTAGAATTAGCTTGAAGATGATGAAAAGTGGCTTAAAATGGACATGCATGCATAATTTCATCATATTTCATTATCTTAAGCATGAATTCTATCATTTTTATTAAATTTGAAGTTAAATTGCATTTATACCTTCGATTTTAAGAAGTTTGAAGGTTTGAGTTCAAGATTTTAAGAACCAAACTCATAGATTGAGAATTATGAAGAAATAAGTTTTAAACTCCTCATGCATGAAGGTTTCATTTTCAATTTTGTCAAATTCATGGTGTTTTGAGTAAATGATTTCAAATTGGTTATGTATTTATTTTTTTTCAAAGTATTTCTAAGTGTTTGAACTAACCATGCAAACCTGTGCATTATAGACATATGTTTTGAAGCTCAAAATTCTGTTTTGGAAACCTAGTTTTTAACCTTATCGCTCGAGCGATGAAGTTACCGCTTGAGTGTACATTGCGAACATCTTTATTTTTGCAGAGCCTTGTATTTTGCTCGAGCGAGCACTCTGTTTTCAGTAACTTTAAAAATACATTTTCATGTGCATATTTTCACTTCCATGTTCTTTTAGGCATTCTTAGGCATTATTTAGACTTCATTTAAGAAAGAATAAGTTAGAAACATATTTAAGGAATTGAATTAAGATAGAATGTTTGTTTGAATATTGTGTTTCAATGTGTATTTATTATGTGTTTTGTGTAGGTTAGTCACCCGAAGCCTAGTGTTTGTTCAAGCTCACTGTGAGTAATATCTCTATAAAGATATGTTCGAAATGTAATGTTTTAAAAGTTATTAATTGAATGGTTTTGAGACATGATATTTTATATGAATGAATGAAGTACCATTTTGTTAAATATATTTGTGGCATCCTTAGTGAGGCCCTGCTTGGGGATATAATACCATGGCCCTTTGATTATTGGATTATAGAGATCTCTAATATTTAACCCAAATGGTCCCTTTGTTAGACCTTTATGATCCCTTTGATAGACCTTGATGGTCCCTTTGTTTAGGCCATTTGGCCCCTTTGTTATGCTAATGGATGTTACCATGTATGATGTTCTATTGAAGGCTATTGATATAGCAAATGTTCGATATGACTTTGATTTATATTTCGCTATCGCTTTGAAAATATAAGACATGTTTTGAATTATATTGGACTTCATTCATAACCTCTTTATTTTGGTATTACTCATTGGGTTTTAGCTCACCCCCTTCCCTTATATATATGTAGGTGAGCACATGGATCTTCAAGCTTAGAGTTGCTTTCGGGAGTCCACCCTTTTGAGAAGCCGATCATGAAGTGCCTTTGTGATGGGGCGTTGCTTGGTCTCTAGCGGAGACAAGCTTTTGTCAAATCCTTTGTTTAGTCTTTTTATTTTTGATTATATAAGGAACATGTTTGTATGTATGGAAGTTGAAGTTTAAATTTAATGTAAAAATTACTATGGTATGATGAATGAGTTGTAAGTTTCTTTTGAAGATTATCATATAAGCACAGCTCAATGGACTTGTTTATTTTGATTATTGTTTCCGCTAAGCCCCATAATTTATTTAATGATTTGTATTTGTCATTGAGGCTGAAGGTAATCTATAATTACTAGCCAGTTATGACCTTAACCTCTAGGGGCAGGTTCAGGTCGTGACAATTAGCCGATCAAAGGCAAAACTAAAGCATTTGAGGATGTATGGCTACCCTAGAAAAATAAGACACTAGTTTTGTTAAGTCCCTTTTGTAACCATGTTTGGGGTCGTAAATGTCAAAATTCTTGATGTAATAAAGACATACCTCTTGCTATTATTATTTTACTTATATATCAATATATATCTTTTGTAACCTATCCTTATACTCCATCAACTTATGTAGACCTTGTCTTAATACTTTGTTAAGATCTATTAAAAAGGTAGCTTTGCTATCTAAAGATATTGAACTTAGAAAGGAGGCTATTTTGACTCCTCTGATCTTTCTTGGAATCTTACTTAGTTATTGACAAGATAACTCATTAGTGATGTTTCCTATGCTTATAACCTTAGAAAACCCTGTATTTATTTGTTAATTTATTATTTGATGTTCCCAAATTTTTAGGGTGTCACAATAACATACAACTTTGCGCAGAAAAGCATTCAACTTGGATTATTTGAAAAGTCAATGCAATCAAGCAAGAACATGCTATCAGGATGAAAGAAACTTACCCGATGTAGATACCCTATTTTTGACCAGCCTTAAGACTTGGGCACTCTATGAAAAGCTTCCAATGAAGGAATCAAAGATGGCTTTAAGCAACAAGTTAGGGATGGAGAGTGACAAACCTTCTTGTGGGCGTCGTATCTCTTTCGAGTCTAAGACATTGCTTCCCACACCGACTTGCTTTGACTAATAAAGAGTTACCACTTAATTTTTAAAGAAAAACTACGAAACCTTTAACGATGAAAACTAAGTTAAGGCCTAGTTCGTCATAACCAAGAAAATTCCGAGTTTGGGATCTTAGGTACAAAAGGGGAAGGGCATTTGCATAGAAGCACCCCTTTTTGCCCAATCTAAAGATTGGCCTCTACTCATTCTCTATTTTATGATTTTAATGGTTAATTGCTCACATAAATTCATTTTAGACCTAAAAATCCTTGACTAACCTCAACTATATGATTCAAAGAAAAATGAATACCATTCATTTTAGATTGAAGGCATAAAGCCATATTTTCAAAAGAACAATGATTTTTAGAATAAAAAGTGAATTTTATCAATCTATGGCCATAAACCTAATCTAAAATAAACGATAACATTCAAAACAAATAATTTTGTATGTATGCGTGTTGCTAGTGAGTTGGAGAATATGAAATTGAATTTTATCTAGCGCTTCTCGATTCATGCTACTTCAATGCATCCTATGCATTCGGGTTAATTGGGTGGTCTGATAAATTTAGGAATAACCACCCTAAGGTTATTCGAAGTGAAGAATCCATTTTTGGGGTCAAATACTGGAAATTGCGAATCTAAGTTGATGATTAACTATATACAAATCTAAGAGACTCAAATGGAAGATCAACGGTGAGGTTGTGTTTGATTGACATGAAATTTCAATAGAATTATCTTGGAGCTAGGCCAAACATATCCAACAGATAGAATCATGAACTAAAGTCGAATGATAAACCGTTAACAACCTAACCATCGTAAGAACTCCTGTAAACCCTTTATTTCTCCTCTTTTTATTCTACCTTATTTTGTTCTATTATGTAGATAATGATATATGTGATATTATATGTTGATTAGATAATACAATTATATAATGTGTGAGATTACTGATTATAACATGATTTCTGATTTATTCAGTAAGTTGTCCCTACTATTTCAGAAATTGTTAAAATAGAAAATAATTATGAAATCAAAATCTATTTAAATAAGACATTATTTGGTATATGTATAGCACATGTGATTTTTGGTAAAGTCTAAAAAGATGTATTTTAATAATCCAACTAATTTTTAAGAAAATATTTGAAATTATTGGTAAAATAATAGATTATCCTATGTCTACCATATCTCTTGTGTGTTTTAACTTTGTGATATCATATATGCTTATTTTGTGAACTTATTTTATCATGCCTTCTTTGTCTCATGTTTAACTTTGGTTAATTTTGTTGTGATTATCTGTTGTTCTAATCAAAAAGATAATGAATGTAAGAAGGGGAAAACTTAATCGGGTGGTAATGGGTTATGTTAATTTGAGATGATTTGGAAAGACAAAGATAATGGTTGGTTGATAACAGAAAGATATTTGCAATCGTTGTTTTGGTATTGAATTGATGGAGTGATGTATTCCCTTTGAGTTAAGTCTTGCGCAAGTGGTTGTATTGTAGCCCTAAGGTGGATCGGTTGTATTCAGATTCTATGCGGAGGTTTGTTTTCGAAGGGATAAGGTTGGGTCTAGTCGGGAGGGTTAACCCTTGTTTTTATTGTCTCTTTTAAGGTACTCAGTTAGCGCTACACGGTATATAACCGCATAGGCATCTAGGGTAAGGTCTGTAAAGTAGCAAAAGGGGGAGTACCGAATAATCCGAGTTTAATCCTTGTGATTGGGAGGATAGGTGTAGACACCTCATTTTTGACCGCCCTTAAGACTTGGACACCACTTATGGTTTACTTGGTGGAGAAAGGTCTGCAGGGCAAAGGTTCAATTTCTTCAGCAATGAGAGAGTCAAATCCCAACTTCATACCCCTTTTGGACCAAAATAATCTTGATCAAAAGATTTTAGATCTTAAAACCCTCTCTTTCAAAATGTTTTGAAAATAAAGTTTCTACAATGTTCTGAGGCTCACATTTTGTCAAATAATGCGCTTTTCGATAAACCGAGCAAGGACAAAGTGGAAATGAATGAAAGAGAGATGAAATCTTTGAAAAATCTTTCAAAACACCTTACTTAGGGGTTTGAAGTTGAAGAAAAGAGGAGAAGAGGGGAGAAACCAAGTCGGAGAAGAAGTTCGGCAAGGATCCGGATAGGAGAGAGAGTCGAGCAGCCCTCGCTGAATCGGGCTTATTCATTTGCATACTTGGATTTTAGCTATGAGCCCACCTCCGTTGGAAATAAGACTTCCGGGGCTTCATTTTGCATTCAAGAATCTCTTAAAGCCAAGTCCGGATGGGGGAGATATGATTGGTTGAAGTAGGGGATCAATCCGGTTGGATCGAATCTGCGCGGCTTCACCAAAACGGGCATAACTTTTTGCACAGGAGGAATTTTAATGCAAGGTTTACGCCATTGGAAAGCTAACTTCTGGGGCTTCAATCTAGACACCCACCGACCACTTTTTGGCCTTATAAACCACCCACCGCCCATCAATTTAGCCGGCCGGCCAAATAAGTAGCAGGCCGACCATTTATTGTAGCCAGCCGACCATATATTTGGCCGATTGTCTCCTTTTCTGGCCGATACCACCTTTTTGCCTTTTTCAGGCATGGTGCATGCCAGCTGTGCCAGCTGGAGTGCACAAACCCTGCCCCCATACACGTATGTGGCTGTTTTGCACCATTTGCACTGTTTTACTCAAGCTTCTTGGAGAAGACTTGCACCCTTTGCTCAAGCTTCTTGAGGAAGCTTGGACCTTTGTCTTAGCTTCCTTAAGAAGCTTGAATCTTTGGGTTAGCTTCTCTTGGAAGCTTGGCCCCTTTGACCCTTCTTTTATTAGCTTCTCTAAGAAGCGAAGTGAGGAGCCAGAAAGCATAGATTTCCAGGTCTTTCTATTAAACGTTATTTCACCGATACGAGTGCCGAGTTGTTTCGAGTCTCAGAATCCGATCCTCGCTCAGCTCCAGCTTCAAAGGTCTGATATGTAGGAAATTTTTCCGGTAGAAATGATGGGTTGAGTCGGTCAACTGTAATGTAAAGAACATAAAGGAGAGACTTTCCAGCCCATGTGTGTAGCATCTGACTTTTCCAGCATTGAACTAGTACTTTCCATTAAATCAATGACTAAAACTCTAAATGACGGTCCGTCCAGACACTTCACTAACTTGAAAGAGGCCTTGAAGGAGTGAAAGAGAGAAGAAAGAGTAGCCGGTGTACGTGTAACCGGTCTTTCTGGTCTTGTTTGCGTATCAGCTCAAGCAGTTGCCGCTGTTGGGTGAATATCCTTTGCTATTGAATTTTAAGAAGCTGTGGCACTGACTTGAGGAATGGAGATTTCACATGGAAGGTGTCGAAGGAAATGAAGAAGAAGCATCGAATGCTAGTCTTGTGCCCCTGTTAGCACTTTCCTGCTTTCCTGAACTGAACCGGATTGCACTGATTAGGCAGAAGTAAGATGCCATTTACCTATTTATATGAGACTGTGGAGCACGAAGGGCAGCCTTTCTTTCCTAATGACGATTCTCAACAGCATCTGTAAGACCTCTAGGCTTACTAGACGGAATTCGTCTTATCTTAGTGCTAGTAGCAGTAAGAAGCCGCATATATTCATTCTTCCGCATCCGTAGATTCTTGCAACTGTCTTTGTGAACATGAGGAGATGGTATTGAGCTTTCACCGAAACCAAGGGAAACCCCCAGAGAGACGAGTTCACACCGACCGCTACTCTCTTGTTGAGCCCTTCTTCAACAAAGGCGGATCTAGAACAGTCACCTTCCTATTGTATTGAATAGCGAGATAGAGTCAAAGTCAAGCATTCCAATTGGTGGGCTTCTAGAGACAGAGTGACTATTGAGAGTAGCCTACCCCACCCTCGGGTCATGAGCCGGCTGTTACCCTAAAGTTCCTTCGCTTCCTTATAGCCTTCCACCAACATTCGTGTGCAGCTTTGGTGCCTAGTCTATAGGTCCAATCTCATCTGCTAGCGCTTATTCTGGTCTGGACACATTCATCGATTTCTTTGAATTGTTCTCTGGCTATGGGCATCGGTCCACATGAATCAGAATGCTTTCAGGGGAATGCAAGCAGAGGGGATGAAATCTCTCTCTTAAGGCCGGATACCACTTTTTGACAAACCAATACAGGAGCAAATCATCTCGTATAGCAATCTTCGAAATCGCTTCTGTGTGGTTCATTCGTTGTAGTTAACGGAAATGGCATAACAAGCAAGTCAGCTGCTTTCGGTCTCGGTCCAAGGCATTCTCTCAAGTAGCAAAGGCAAGACGTAAAAGCAGGAATAAAGGTTGCTAGTTAGCGCGTAGTGGGAACATCTATCGATGTAGCTATCGGGAAAGTCAGTCCGGGTGAGCTCTATGTGGATCCGGCTCCTCATCTAACTTCACTCACTTATTATTTTCAATAGGTAGGAACTCAAGTTTAGCTAAGGCATTCATGAGCTTACCTGTAACCCGTAACTGGACTGACCTCACATAAGAACTTGAGATGCTGGGGGTATTTTTCCCATTGACTTGTTTGACTAAAGGAAGGTGATGGGTTGCCAGTAGCTTCCCTTGCCGGTTCAGGAACGACGAAACGCCCGTTAGCCTGCAAAAAGATGGAAAGCCTTTCGGTTCTTCTTCGGAGGGATCGAAAGAACTACAATTCATCTCTTTTCCCGGACTGTAGGATTTAGACAGGAGTTGTGGCCCGTGGTGACTGGAGTGAGGTTGACTTCCTTGCTCACAGATGACGTTTGGAAACAACAGAATTTCACGCTTCTGAAGTATCTGGGTTGGTCAACCGGAGGGACCCAGTGGAGAAATTGAATTGACATACCTTGGTTAGTCAAGGATTGGCTTAGTGTTCCGTTTTTTAGCCACGAAACCCTGTATTTACCTTGTCTATATAACGAGACCTTCCTCCTCCTTTGAGATGGTTGAGCAAAAAACCAGAGATTATACATATATTATGATATATACACCCTCTCTCTCTATATCTCCCTCTCTCTTTGTTTGTGTGCGTTTGAGGGCTTAAAAGTGTAGTTTGTTCTTAGTTTTGCACTTGAACACATAGTATTACACCATACTTCGACTTGGGAGGTGTTGAGAGGTTGTTCTTGGAGCTTTGGGTCGGTTTTGATCAGAAGAAGAGGGCTGAGCTTGCTGTTCTTGAAGTGTTCTTCGAGGGTAACACTATTTACTTTATATTCCCCAATCTTGCACTAGTCTTTAACCTATCTTGCATGCTGTTTTGGGCTTTGTCATAAACTAAAAAAAGTCTTTTTTTTTTAGTGTTTAAATAGTTGTTTAAGGTCACTTTGTTGTTTGGGGTTGTTTGACCCCTCTTAGGCCTTGTTTGGCCCCCATTTTGTGCTATTTTGGTGAGCTCCGGGACCACCTTGTTTGGGCCTCCTCACCACTGAAATCTTGAGGGATTTCAGTGGTGGGGATGGTATTTTAAGGTCCTAATAAGGAGAGGGCCATCCCCTCTCCTTATTGTCTTCAAAATGTGCCATTTTAGCCTCATGTGTGAGCACCATTCTTGAGTTCATGTTGGCCATGTCTTAAGTGTTATTTGTGCTTATTTTGCCATGATATAACACTGTTTTAAGTTGGTTTAGACACACCATGCATGCTTAGCATACTTGTCTTGTAATGCCATGAAATTGCCTTAACATGCTTTGTGCTTTGAGCCTTGTTTCTAGCATGATTTTGGCCTAGCTTTGTGAAGCTTTTATGCATATTTTGGCATGATTTAGGTTTGATTTTGGTTGTTTGAGTCATCCATGACTTACTTTGTATAGCTACCATGCAATCTAGCTTGTATGCTTTGAGTGTTGGCTCCTCTACCATGCTCTATTTGCATCATTTCAGTGGTTTGACACCATTAGTTATGATATTTCAGTCCTTTCTCCATGCTTGTATGCTTGCATTTGATGCCCCTTTAATGCTTTAAAAGGTTGGTGTTTCATGCCCCATGTTTGGATCTTTGTGTATGCTTCCTTGTGTAGGCCATTTAGATGCCATCTAAGTGTGTTTTGGGCCTTGTCTTGACCTACATTGGGACTGTTTTGAGTCCCCTCGGCCCTTTGGGACTTGCTTCATATAGCCATGGTTTAAGCCCCTTGGCTTGCCTTGAGTTTTGGACATAGTTGCATGCTTTGCTTACATTGATAGGTTGATTTGGCATCATCCCTCGCCTATTTATTAGAGTTTAATGTGCTTGCCATTTGTCCATAATAGTCTCTTTTAAATGTGTTCAAAAGTTGCTTCTTTGTGCTTAAGTGTTGGACCATGTGTGCATGCATGTTTGTATGCACATTTGCCCTCATTTCCATAGCATTTGGCCACTGTTTTGGGCTTATTTGAGAGCTGCCCAAATTAGTCTAAGTCCACCTTTTGCATGTTGCTCAAATGTTGTTATATTGCTTCAGGCCTTGCATGCTTGTTTGCTTAGCTTGTATGCCTAATGTACATTACTTGCTTACATGCTCATATTGCATATTTAGCTCACATGCGTAGGTTGCATTTGGCATGCATGCCTTGCCTCTTGAATCACCATGATTGAGGTTGGGTTCCTTATGTGTTTGTGTGCATTACATTTGACATTAAAATGCACAACTTGACTTCTTGGGCCATCACGCATTGAAATGCGCAATTGGTGGTCCGAGGGTCGAGCACCATACTCCATTGAGTCTTAAACATGATATGAAGTGTGGTTGTGCAAACATTTGCTTTGAAATGCATTGCCATGCCTTGTCTGTCCTCTGCTGCTGTCAAAATAGGTTTCTGTAGGAAGATATGGCCGGTCGGCCATCTATAGTGCCGATCGACCAAACATTTCTGGCCGATATCAATATCCATGGTCGATGGATGGCCGGTGGCCTTTACTTTTGGCCGGTGACCTTCCACAGTGCCCAGAAGGTGGTTCTGGAGCATCCTTGGGATTTATGCGAGTCTCAGAGGTGTAGAGCAGTGTAAACAGAGGCAACATGTGTCATGGCAATGGATTTTCGGGCAAGGCGAATCGAGCATGCATCATCCACGCATCCCGAGGTAGGGCTGCGGCCACCCTCCTGTATTTAATTTGTTAATTAATTAGAAATTCTATAATAATTAATTTAGTAGTATTCATTTGGTTGTGTAATATTTATTCGGACCCTCTGAGTGAGGGCAATTGTGTAATAAGTGTGCGTGAGTGTGTGTATGTCTTCCAACCCCACGTCTTTCTTCCCTTTTATTTACTAGCTTTCAATGGTTAGTATTAGGGCATATTTAAATTAGCATACCTTATGCTTTGCATGCGTGCATCCATCCATCTGTATTGCATGCACCAGGCTCGGCGCATCATACTAACTGCATAGTATTTCCATTTCAACTTGAATACGTGTATCGAGTTGTCGCATTTCACATGCCATTCTTAGATTAGCTGAGGCTATTCTAGTTGCATTCTGTATGTGTTGCATTAGCCATCTTAACATGAACTAGGATCATGCATTTGATTACTAACTAGTTTATGCTTTGGCTTAGAGTACTAGGTAAGCTTTTATACTTTAGCATGCCACATGTGTGTGAATGTTAACATAACAGCATGCTTACCATGTGGCTACATGCTTATGTGATATAACTGCTTGAATGCCTGTGGGTGGAGGTTGAATTGCCTGAATTGGAATAATGCATTAAAACTGTGAGTTTTAAGCCCACTAGATAGTGGCAAAACCATGTTTTCTGAGCCCACCCGAAGGTGGCAAAATCTGCATTTTAGCCTACTTACGAGTAGCAAACCATTTTCAAAACAAACATGAAATGTTTTGTTCCAATTCAGGCGATCCAGTCTATACTTATTTTGCTGCGCGCATCACATAGTAAATCTAGGCTAATAACCGGAATAAGAACGCGTAATGTTTTCAAAACTAGGTATCATCGTTAGTAGAGGCCGATCTTCGGATCGGGCGAGAGGGGGTGCTCACAGCTGACCTTCCCCAATCGTACCCAAGTTCCCGAGCCGAGGCAACTTTGGTGATGACGGACACGTGGCCTTAGGCAACGAGTCAGGGTTTCTTAAATTCCCCCAAAATAAAATATTTAGGTGGTGACTCTGTATCTGGCAAAGCAGTCCATGTTTGGCACTTCTTTTCTAAAAATCTGTTTTCTCAAAACGATTTGCCGGATTTAGACTCTTTGGTTCAGATTAAGAACCGTGACAATTCGAGTCCGAACTGTGGTAGCAGGGCCCTCGGGGCGCGTCCACAGTTTCTGGCAACTCTGCTGGGGAGATTAGAGAACTTGACTCAAACTCGTGATATCTTGTTTTGACTACACTTATGTGTTTCTTTGCATTGCATGTGCATTGGTGCGCCTAGGACACCGTGTTGGCCATCTGCTATTCCTGAGCGGTTTGCCGAAGGCTTGACTTTGTCAAAGCATGCCATAAGGCTGACCGGTTGCGGGTTCTACCAGTATGGGAACACAAACTCCGGTTTTACCGGGGCACCCTTTTCGACCATTCGACCTAGTGCATATTTGGAATCCATAGTGACCATTCCAAACTAGGACAGGTTGCTTACCCGATATAGGTTGTTTGAAACCGCTGCGTGCGTAGTGAAACCCTAGCTCCTGACAAAATAGGACAGGGAAACCCTACCCCAACATAGGGGTGTTTTCGCTCTCACTTGCTTGCTATGTGCTTTTAGAGTGTGCCTCTACAGGGAATGCATGTATCAGTTTGCAAGTTTGGGTATCAGGCCTGCGGGCACCAGTTTAGTATTTTGGGATTCAGTTTACCTGAGGGTATCGGTTTACAGGCAGAATTTTGGGGCAGAATTCAGTAGAGGGCACAGTCATCCTACTATGCTCATATCTGTTTTGGTGAAATCAGGCTGAGGTGCTGTCTATTTTCTCTTTTGCTAGGTAGTCTGGGAACCATAGCTTCAGAAGGCTCCAATATCCCCAGGTGCATTGGACTCGTGTTGATAGGCTTTGTTGGGTCAGAGATTTAATTCAAGCGGAATCAGTGTTCCTTTTCCAGAGGCAGGGTAAAAGGGTCAGTCAGGCACAAATCACCAGTTCAGTAGTTCCCAGATTAGTGGCCCTTATCCACCCCACCAGTGAAAAGTCAAGCTGAGGCCTCAGTTTTTTATCACAGAGATAGACATACCAGTCAGTCAACCGGAACAGCAGAACATGGCAGGGATGGAGGAAATGATGCGTCAACTCCAAGAAAGTATGAAACTCATGCAGCAGGACGCTGCTCGTCAAGCGGAATTTGCCAAACAGCAGGCTGCGATCATGGCCCAGCAAGCAGAGCTAATCACCAGGTTGCAACAACAAAACGGAGCATCTACTTCGCATCAAGCTCCTCCCCCACCCAGAATTCCAACACTCGGGGAGACAGTTAATGTCCAAGAAGGTATGGACATTCCCACAGGGCCACCTCCGCTCCCGATTCTACCTCAACTATCCAAGGCACCTACGCCTATCAATCAACCGGACTCTCCCTTTGAGTTGGAGGTGGACCCTACAGCATTGAAATTGAGCAAGCTTGAAAAGTTGTTCAAGAAATCCCAAGGGGTAAAGTCCACCCAGGACATTGAGGACAGGTACACCAACGCAGCTGTGACACTACCAGATAGGTTCAAGATGCCACAAATTGACCGCTTTGATGGATCCGGGGATCCCATGGTACATCTACGGTTGTTCTCAGACATACTACGATCGATGGGCCTCACCAGACTACAAAAGCTGTCTTTGTTCGGCCGGACCCTGTCGGGTGTGGCGGCCATCTGGTACGCAAAATTGGAAGATGATGTTAAGAGGAACTGGGATGAGATGGCCGAGGCGTTCATTGCACAGTACTCATATAACACGCAAATCGAGATTACAACCCGTGATCTCGAGATGACAAGGCAGGAGCCTAAGGAGAGCTTTTCTGAATTCGTAACCCGCTGGAGGGCCAAGGCCTCAATGATGACCATTAGGCCCACTGACAAGGATCAAATACGGATGGTTGTGCGCAACCTCCAACCCAAACTGATGCAGAAAATGATCGTGCTCCCCTTCCCTACCTTTTCGGATCTGCATGAGATGGGAGTACAGATCGAGGACGCTATGAAGCAGGGCCTCATTGACCAGGAGAAGGAGCAGCCCAGGAGAGCGTTTTCCCGTAGTTCGAATGCGACCACCAGCGGTGATGCAGCTGTAAGATCTTCTGAAGTGGGCATAGTTACCACCACCACATCAAAAAAAGCTACCCCATTCACCGGTGCGCCCGGAAGTAGCTCACAGAAAACCAAATATCCACCTCGAGTCAAGAGGGTTTTTACCCCACTTTATATGCCTTTGTCAAAGGCTCTAGAGGTCTTAATCCGGAAAGGACATCTGAAACCATTAGAACAACGGCCTTTACCTGATCCTCTCCCTCCAAAGCATGACCAGACTAAGTACTGTGCGTACCATCAACAAACCGGTCATGAGACCGATAGCTGTTTTCGTCTGCGCCATGATCTACAAGATTTGTTTGACAACAAGGTCATTGCCGCACCAGTCTAGCAAAGTCTATCGTCATTGGATTAGTGAACTTATGGGGGATAATGTGATTATGTGATCAGGGGATAAACCACCTGTGGATGGTACTCAATTTACTCCGGATGTAGCGTTTGGCACGCACTGTTTTGAGCATTTACGAATGCTAGTTTTGTAGTTTCTGACTTGGGTATTGAGTTAGTTCTGTTATTTTGTTTTGAGTCTGTCTTTTTGTCCTGAGTCAGTTGGGTCTGTCTTGTTGTACTGAGTCAGTCCTGTTTTGTTGGAGTCGGGTGATTTCGGGGGTGTTACCTCGGATATCACTTGCTTTGTTTTGTGTTTGTCTTTTCGTTTTCTTTTGAGTCTGTTTCTGCCTTGGAGCCAGTTACGCCAGAAGATTTGAATGAACAGCAGTGATTTTTCATACTCTTGTGTTTGCTTCTGCCGTGTGCCAGTTGTGCCAGAAGTTCTGAATGAGATGGCAGTATTTGACTAGAAGTTGTGTCTTTTCTGTGCCTTGAATTCATTGTATCAACCTAAGTTTTCCAAAAAAAAAAAAAAATTCGAAACATTGTGATAAAAACGAAGATGAAGGAATTCCTCGGGATTTGCAAAATTTTGATCATTTGAGAAAAAGAGAGGCGTGCTAAGCCCTTAATGAATGAGATCATGCTTGTTAGTGTGAGTACTGAGAAGGATCCTGGCTTGATCCAGACTGGTTCTACATTGTCTTCAGCGCGAGCGATTAGTCGCTTCCTTAAAAGATTTCAAAAAATGTTTTGCGCGGTCCTGCAAAGACCTGTGTGGAATCGCTCTTGAGATTGTACAGCCTAGGATCGCTCTCAGCCTCAAGACTCGACCCCTTGCTTTCAAACCTTGAACTTGCATTCAGAATGTTCAACGGTCAACCACAATGTGAGGCCTGTGTGGCCAGATTTGAAACAGGCCATGAACTAGGGGCGAGAATATCAAATGTGATCAAAGGAAGCTTGCGAAGCTAGATCAGAAGCACCTCTGGAACTAGGGGCAGAAAAATGTCAGATGTGCTCGAAGAGCCGAAGATGGATCATTCCACAAATCAAAGAAGATCGGCAAGAATGCCAAACCCCAGAAGGGAGGAAAGAAGAAAGCATTGCTGAAGAACAACTGAGTTCCTATCCACAACACTAGAGGCAAATTCACCCCCCAGATGGACGTCTACATCATCAGCTAATAGCGGCCACTCTCCTGGATTCAGATGGCTTCCAAATCTCAAAACCATTTGACATGGACAAAGCTACACTTTTACCCTTGAGAGGCTCGCTGGGCCGAAAACCCGGAAGGGTGACCCAGGCAAAAGTTAGAGCAAGAAAAAAAAAAAAAAAAAAAAAAAAAATACAAAGAATGAAAAAGAAAAGATAAAAAAAATGATAAAAAAAAAATGAAAAAGAAATGAAAAGAAAAGAAGAACAAAGTTCGCAAGGTTGAAAACCCGGAAGGGCGGCCTTGGCAAAAGTTAGAACGCAAAAGGAGAGGTTAATACTCGAGTGTACCTTAACCTGAACTACGTATGGCTTGATTCCCATGTTTGGGATACGTAGGCAACTTCATCTTAAAGTCCAGCCACAAACACTTCGAATTTGACTATGTCCATGTGATGGTTCTGGTCATCTTTGTCTTCTCTGTATCCGAGAATTTGGTTGTGTTCGTCACTCTGAGGACTGACTACAATGCGTTGCGGTGCCATTCAAACAAGGGGCAACTTTCCGTTGCCATTCAATGCGCTGCGGTGCCGTTCAAACAAGGGGCAACTTTCCGTTGCCATGCAGCTCTTTTCAAGCAAGGGGCAATTATCCTTCGGATCTAAGGTTGTGCATCTCGAGAGTAAGTTCCGTGCTCGTTGAGCACTGGCTGTTTGCCAAAACGGTTTTTGAGAATTTTTACTGAGGTTGACTAATTTCTCGAAAATTATTTCATTTGCCAAAATTGGACCATTTTCTTGGACCCGAAAAAAAGGAAAATTTTCAGTGCTCATAGCCTGACTTGCATGATTTTAAATCAGAAAATCGAACAAGTGTATTAATCTAACTCTCATATTGGTCAAAATTGTTTTAGTAGAAAGCAAAAAACAAAAAATGGTCAAAGTGATGAACTAGGGGCACAATTGAGTCAGGCTTCTTGTCTTTTCCCCGTTATCAATGCATTTGACAGAAAGGGCACCATACTTGCCAAGAAGGGCATAGCGGAAGCTGTCAGAAAAGGGCTGAAAGCTCTCAACAACCTCCAAGCAACGAGATATCAAGCCAAGTGCGAAGCACAAATTGGAATGGATCAAGATACTCCATCCAGAACATCGACTAGACGTTCCAGGAGGAAATAGCCGCGAGCTAATAGTATTGGGCGTGAACCCACAATTTCCGATTCATCTATCAACCACCCAGGGGAGGGATAAAAAAATGAGAGATTGAAGAATAGAGAGATGTGAGCTGAGAGAAAAAGTGAGAAAATGGCTTTTTCAGAAAAACAAAGCCTGAGGGCCGAGTGATGTGAAAAACACAAATAAGAAAGGGTGGGAAACACTATCCAAGGAAACAGGCTCCCTGTGCACATCTGAGTGTCATGTCTTTTGTTTTGTTTGTCTCGATTCTTGCTTTGAGTCGTTCCGAACGTGTCTCGATGTGTTTAGGTTGTTTACCTTTTGTTTTCTGTCGTTGAGTCTTTTGACTGCGGTCAGTTGTAGGCTCAATACCCGGTCGAGAACTCATTTCTCAATTTCAAATCGTTTTGTGCTCAGGGTGCTGTGCTATTCTTCGCATTTGTGCAAAATAGGATTTTTTTCTTTCATAAAACCGCAGGGTTCAACTCGGGTCATGTGGGAACAGTAAAACCAGGACCTATCTGAAGCTATATTGGTTCCGGACTGCAAAGAAAAAGAAAAGAGGAAAAAATGTCGGGTATCTGAGTTTGTTTCAACTTCAGTAAGTTCCGAGACTACATTCCGTATGTACCTCTTCAGGTCTTGCCAATGCTCCGAAGTATGAGTGTACCTCTACCTCAAGCTCAAGATCAAGTCTGCTTCAAGCCAGAATGGCGATCAAAAGTGCTCTCCCTGAGTACCATTCCCTGCCAGAGGCATTTTGGCTGTGTTCGCAATGAGTTCCTAGGAGACCAACTGCGACGGTGGAAACTAGAGTTCGAATGACTGATGCCTAGAACGAAAAGGTTCGGGATTTCCGAGACTAAAGTCTGGTTTAAATACCCGGAGGCATGTCCTCGGCTTGAAATCTGTATGGAAGCCCCATAGGTTGAGATAGCGTGTATGCACCTCAATTCTGGATACTGAACCAACCTAGTCTGTCACCCCGTTGGAGAATAGGGAAAGTTGTGAATATAATCAGGAAGAAAGGCTGCATCCAAAGTGTTCTACGTGAAGAACCCTTGTCAGTATTTCAGAGCCTTTGTACTGTAAGAAAGGTAAGTGTTCGAAGAGCACGAGGGGAGATCCCCATCAGAGTAGAGCGGTTCATCACCACTCACCCCATGAGGTGCTTTCTAAAGCGCCGCTATGCTTGTTTATTGCGTTCCTTAAACATCATGCGTTGTATTGCGTTGTACCTATCAAGTTTCCTTCTCATTCATGCACGATATTGTATGTACGGTTCATTCAAAGAAGTTCCGTTTAAAATCATTCACTTAGTGTATCAATTACACTCTCACACTTCATTCATCGTGTATCTATCACATACATTCTCATTTTCTGTATCTATCGCATACATTCTCATTTTCTGTATCAATCACACTTCATTTATTTAGTGTATCAATCACACCTCATTCACCCTTAGTGTATCTATCACACTTTCTTCATTCATTTAGTGTATCAATCACACTTCATTTATTTAGTGTATCAATCACACTCTCTTCACTTAGTGTATCAATCACACTCTCTTCACTTAGTGTATCAATCACATGTTCTCACTTAGTGTATCAATCACATGTTCTCACTTTGTGTATCTATCACACACATTCTCATTTTCTGTATCTATCACACACATCCTCATTTTGTGTATCTATCATGCACATATTCACTTCATTATCTTTAGTATATCAATCATACTATGTTCACTAAGTGCATCTATCACACTTCGTGTTCACATTTAGTATATCAATCATACTTTGTTCACTAAGTGCATCTATCACACTTCGTGTTCACATTTAGTATATCAATCATACTCTGTTCACTAAGTGCATCTATCACACTTTGTGTTCACATTTAGTATATCAATCATACTTTGTTCACTAAGTGCATCTATCACACTTTGTGTTCACCTTTAGTGTATCCATCACACTTGTTCATTAAGTGCATCTATCACACTTCGTGTTCACATTTAGTATATCAATCATACTCTGTTCACTAAGTGCATCTATCACACTTTGTGTTCACATTTAGTATATCAATCATACTTTGTTCACTAAGTGCATCTATCACACTTTGTGTTCACCTTTAGTGTATCCATCACACTTGTTCACTAAGTGCATCTATCACACTTCGTGTTCACATTTAGTATATCAATCATACTCTGTTCACTAAGTGCATCTATCACACTTTGTGTTCACATTTAGTATATCAATCATACTTTGTTCACTAAGTGCATCTATCACACTTTGTGTGCACATTTAGTATATCAATCATACTTTGTTCACTAAGTGCATCTATCACACTTTGTGTTCACCTTTAGTGTATCCATCACACTTGTTCACTAAGTGCATCTATCACACTTCGTGTTCACCTATTATGTATCCATCACACTTGTTCACTTAGTGCATCTATCACACTTTGTGTTTGCCTTTTTTGTATCCATCACACTTTGCTCACTTCACCCTTTGTGTATCAATCACACTTTGTTCATATAGTGTATCTATCACACACTCGCTTTGTATCTATCACAGTATGCCTACTTTGTGTATCAATCACATACGCTTGCTTTGTGTATCAATCACACACGCTCGCTTTGTGTATCAATCACACACATTTACTTTGTGTATCCATCACACACGTTCGCTTCGTGTATCTATCACACATGCACACTGTATTCGCAGTAAGAATTGCAATAATTCTCTTACATCCTTTCTGCATTGTAATGTAGCTTGGCTTCTACTTGCTTAAAACTGTTGCATTGTTATGCTTCGTTACAGCTTTCTTTGTATGATCATAAGTTATGTTCGGCATTGTGCATATCATTTGCATCTTGCCCCTGCCTGCGGGCGCATCTCTTTATTATCTTGCTTGTTTGTCTAAGTCTTCGGCCTTGTCAAAAATGGGTCGTCTCTGGACTTTGACATTCACTCCCGTCACTTTGTGACTTCCGAGTTCTGTCAAAAAGGGGCAACTGTAGACACCCCATTTTTTACCACCCTTAAGACTTGGGCACCACTGATGGTTTACTTGGTGGAGAAAGGTCTGCAGGGCAAAGGTTCAATTTCTTCGGCAATGAGAGAGTCAAATCCCAACTTCATACCCCTTTTGGACCAAAATAATCTTAATCAAAAGATTTTAGATCTTAAAACCCTCTCTTTCAAAATGTTTTGAAAATAAAGTTAATGTTCCGAGGCTCACATTTTGTCAAATAATGCGCTTTTCGATAAACCGAGCAAGGACAAAGTGGAAATGAATGAAAGAGAGATGAAATCTTTGAAAAATCTTTCAAAACACCTTACTTAGGGGTTTGAAGTTGAAGAAAAGAGGAGAAGAGGGGAGAAACCAAGTCGGAGAAGAAGTTCGGCAAGGATCCGGATAGGAGAGAGAGTCGAGCAGCCCTCGCTGAATCGGGCTTATTCATTTGCATACTTGGATTTTAGCTATGAGCCCACCTCCGTTGGAAATAAGACTTCCGGGGCTTCATTTTGCATTCAAGAATCTCTTAAAGCCAAGTCCGGATGGGGGAGATATGATTGGTTGAAGTAGGGGATCAATCCGGTTGGATCGAATCTGCGCGGCTTCACCAAAACGGGCATAACTTTTTGCACAGGAGGAATTTTAATGCAAGGTTTGTGCCATTGGAAAGCTAACTTCTGGGGCTTCAATCTAGACACCCACCGACCACTTTTTGGCCTTAGAAACCACCCACCGGCCATCAATTTAGCCGGCCGGCCAAATAAGTAGCAGGCCGACCATTTATTGTAGCCGGCCGACCATATATTTGGCCGATTGCCTCCTTTTCTTGCCGATACCACCTTTTTTCCTTTTTCAGGCATGGTGCATGCCAGCTGTGCCAGCTGGAGTGCACAGACCCTGCCCCCATACACGTGTGTGGCTGTTTTGCACCCTTTGTACCCTTTTACTCAAGCTTCTTGGAGAAGACTTGCACCCTTTGCTCAAGCTTCTTGAGGAAGCTTGGACCTTTGTCTTAGCTTCCTCAAGAAGCTTGAATCTTTGGGTTAGCTTCTCTTGGAAGCTTGGCCCCTTTGACCCTTCTTTTATTAGCTTCTCTAAGAAGCTTCAAGCCTTTACCTTGTCTATATAAGGAGACCTTCCTCCTCCTTTGAGATGGTTGAGCAAAAAACCAGAGATTATACATATATTCTGATATATACACCCTCTCTCTCTATATCTCCCTCTCTCTCTTCGTTTGTGTGTGTTTGAGGGCTTAAAAGTGTAGTTTGTTCTTAGTTTTGCACTTGAACACATAGTATTACACCATACTTCGACTTGGGAGGTGTTGAGAGGTTGTTCTTGGAGCTTTGGGTCGGTTTTGATCAGAAGAAGAGGGCTGAGCTTGCTGTTCTTGAAGTGTTCTTCGAGGGTAACACTATTTACTTTATATTCCCCAATCTTGCACTAGTCTTTAACCTATCTTGCATGCTGTTTTGGGCTTTGTCATAAACTAAAAAAAGTCTTTTTTTTTTAGTGTTTAAATAGTTGTTTAAGGTCACTTTGTTGTTTGGGGTTGTTTGACCCCTCTTAGGCCTTGTTTGGCCCCCATTTTGTGCTATTTTGGTGAGCTCCGGACCATCTTGTTTGGGCCTCCTCACCACTGAAATCTTGAGGGATTTCAGTGGTGGGGATGGTGCTTTAAGGTCCTAATAAGGAGAGGGCCATCCCCTCTCCTTATTGTCTTCAAAATGTGCCATTTTAGCCTCATGTGTGAGCACCATTCTTGAGTTCATGTTGGCCATGTCTTAAGTGTTATTTGTGCTTATTTTGCCATGATATAACACTGTTTTAAGTTGGTTTAGACACACCATGCATGCTTAGCATACTTATCTTGTAATGCCATGAAATTGCCTTAACATGCTTTGTGCTTTGAGCCTTGTTTCTAGCATGATTTTGGCCTAGCTTTGTGAAGCTTTTATGCATATTTTGGCATGATTTAGGTCTGATTTTGGTTGTTTGAGTCATCCATGACTTACTTTGTATAGCTACCATGCAATCTAGCTTGTATGCTTTGAGTGTTGGCTCCTCTGCCATGCTCTATTTGCATCATTTCAGTGGTTTGACACCATTAGTTATGATATTTCAGTCCTTTCTCCATGCTTGTATGCTTGCATTTGATGCCCCTTTAATGCTTTAAAAGGTTGGTGTTTCATGCCCCATGTTTGGATCTTTGTGTATGCTTCCTTGTGTAGGCCATTTAGATGCCATCTAAGTGTGTTTTGGGCCTTGTCTTGACCTACATTGGGACTGTTTTGAGTCCCCTCGGCCCTTTAGGACTTGCTTCATATAGCCATGGTTTAAGCCCCTTGGCTTGCCTTGAGTTTTGGACATAGTTGCATGCTTTGCTTGCATTGATAGGTTGATTTGGCATCATCCCTCGCGTATTTATCAGAGTTTATTGTTCTTGCCATTTGTCCATAATAGTCTCTTTTAAATGTGTTCAAAAGTTGCTTCTTTGTGCTTAAGTGTTGGACCATGTGTGCATGCATGTTTGTATGAACATTTGCCCTCATTTCCATAGCATTTGGCCACTGTTTTGGGCTTATTTGAGAGCTGCCTAAATTAGTCTAAGTCCACCTTTTGTATGTTGCTCAAATGTTGTTACATTGCTTCATGCCTTGCATGCTTGTTTGCTTAGGTTGTATGCCTAATGTACATTACTTGCTTGCATGCTCATATTGCATATTTAGCTCACATGCTTAGGTTGCATTTGGCATGCATGCCTTGCCTCTTGAATCACCATGATTGAGGTTGGGTTCCTTATGTGTTTGTGTGCATTACATTTGACATTAAAATGCACAACTTGGCTTCTTGGGCCATCACGCATTGAAATGCACGATTGGTGGTCCAAGGGTCGAGCACCATACTCCATTGAGTCTTAAACATGATATGGAGTGTGGTTGTGCAAACATTTGCTTTGAAATGCATTGCCATGCCTTGTCTGTCCTCTGCTGCTATCAAAACAGGTTTCTGTAGGAAGATATGGCCGGTCGGCCATCTACAATGCCGATCGACCAAACATTTGTGGCCGATATCAATATCCATGGTCGATGGATGGCCGGTGGCCTTTACTTTTGGCCGGTGACCTTCCACAGTGCCCAGAAGGTGGTTCTGGAGCATCCTTGGGATTTGTGCAAGTCTCAGAGGTGTAGAGCAGTGTAAACAGAGGCAACATGTGTCATGGCAATGGATTTTCGGGCAAGGCGGATCGAGCATGCATCATCCACGCATCCCTCGGCAGGGCTGCGGCCACCCTCCTGTATTTAATTTGTTAATTAATTAGAAATTCTGTAATAATTAATTTAGTAGTATTCATTTGGTTGTGTAATATTTATTCGGACCTTCCGAGTGAGGGCAATTGTGTAATAAGTGTGCGTGAGTGTGTGTATGTCTTCCAACCCCACGTCTTTCTTCCCTTTTATTTACTAGCTTTCAATGGTTAGTATTAGGGCATATTTAAATTAACATACCTTATGCTTTGCATGCGTGCATCCATCCATCTATATTGCATGCACCAGGCTCGGCGCATCATACTAACTGCATAGTATTTCCATTCCAACTTGAATACGTGTATCATGTTGTCGCATTTCACATGCCTTTCTTAGATTAGCCGAGCCTATTCTAGTTGCATTCTGTATGTGTTGCATTAGCCATCTTAACATGAACTAGGATCATGCATTTGATTACTAACTAGTTTATGCTTTGGCTTAGAGTACTAGGTAAGCTTTTATACTTTAGCATGCCACATGTGTGTGAATGTTAACATAACAGCATGCTTACCATGTGGCTACATGCTTATGTGATATAACTGCTTGAATGCCTGTGGGTGGAGGTTGAATTGCCTGAATTGGAATAATGCATTAAAACTGTGAGTTTTAAGCCCACTAGATAGTGGCAAAACCATGTTTTCTGAGCCCACTGCATTTTAGCCTACTTACGAGTAGCAAACCATTTTCAAAACAAACATGAAATGTTTTGTTCCAATTCAGGCGATCCAGTCTATACTTATTTTGCTGCGCGCATCACATAGTAAATCTAGGCTAATAACCGGAATAAGAACGCGTAATGTTTTCAAAACTAGGTATCATCGTTAGTAGAGGCCGATCTTCGGATCGGGCGAGAGGGGGTGCTCACAGCTGACCTTCCCCAATCGTACCCAAGTTCCCGAGCCGAGGCAACTTTGGTGATGACGGACACGTGGCCTTAGGCAACGAGTCAGGGTTTCCTAAATTCCCCCAAAATAAAATATTTAGGTGGTGACTCTGTATCTGGCAAAGCAGTCCATGTTTGGCACTTCTTTTCTAAAAATCTGTTTTCTCAAAACGATTTGCCGAATTTGGACTCTTTGGTTCAGATTAAGAACCGTGACAATTGGAAGCAGGGCCCTCGGGGCGCGTCCACAATAGGTCTCTTTGGGGGACTCTAGTGGCTTTGATCTCACTATTGCTACTAGTTGTTAAGTGTTACTAATCGATTATTGTTAGGTTTTTGTAATTGGCAATCCCGTTTGATAAAACTCCTTTTAGTTGTAATTTTATTCGATCTTTTATTTCAGTGAGGCTATGAGTATTTAGATCCGAATCCAACCTATGCAGAGGACTTTGTGATCTTAATCCTATCATACTTTGCCCCCGAAGCAAAAAGTAAAATTGTAGTCGAAGTTGTTTGTCCGCTCGAGTGGCCGATTGTGCGCTCGAGCGAAGATGTAATCCTTTCAGAAGTTTCACTCGCCTGCAAAAGTATTGGGAGTTGTATTTATACGCTCAAGCGGCATTTCCTACGCTCGAGCGTAGATCCGTGTTCTAAAATACGCGTTTTAGTCAGCCCACTCGAGTATCCATTCCCGTGCTCCAGTGGAGATCGCAATTTTGTTTTCTATAAATTTGCAATTAATTCAGTTTCTAGGGTACGACTTCTAGATCTTCTTTTTGGGTATTAGGGTTTTCATCTGAAACTTCTTTGCTTGTTTCCTTTGATATCTGTGAGAGTTTTTACATCATGAATATAGTGGATTATATCAAAGGGTTTGTTTATTTCGTTTTATTCAAAAAAGAGGGAGTTGTTCTTCGGTGGATTCTGTGGAATTTGGGCCTAAAGCTTTGGTGGATTCCAGAGTGGTTCATCATCGTGGATTTGATATCGGCATTGTGGATTGAATGTTTGGCAAGACAATTCTAAGGTGAAGCGGTGGTGGAAGAGGCACATAGGTGTCGGTTCAATTCGGGTGTGGATTCGCTAGGTAATTGAGTGTACACTTGTGTAATTCCTTTTAGTCTTCTTAATGGATTGTTTTGTGGCTTTGGCTCATGATTTTTTTTATCACAATTGGAGGCGCTCCAATTGTGATTTTTCCACGTTAAAATCGTTGTGTCGATTTGCCTTTGATTGTTTGATTGGGATAGCTATTTATTAAAATTGATACATAATCACAAATCAATATCTCGGGGATTTTTCGATTTTTCAATGATTTATCACTGTTATTCCTAGCTATTGTAGTGACTATACATTGATGTAACTACTCGTAATTCTTTTTAATTTTACATTTATGCAAATTATATGTTGTACTTCTACTTATTTGTACTATCTATACTTATTTGTATATTTCGGGAGTGTAGAAAGTTAGAGTGAGTGTGTGTATTCTTACTGTAGGAAAACATTTTCGAAAAAATCAATTTAATTCAAATAAATAATAAAATAAAACATAAGAAATTTCTTACAGAAATTCTATAAATTTAATATAGATTGTGACATAGGCTAGTGTTTGAACACTGTGTATTTAAGATAGAATTGCACCCTCGCCTTTGGTGCTTATGAATAATGGATGTCCTGCCTCCAAGATACAACGATCACTCCACACAGAAATTGCACAACTTTATGTGTGTACAACAAACTAATTTGTGTTATGCACTTTCTTTTATACTTGATTATGGCATATGTATGAATCCTAACACTTGCTTTACAAATGAATGCCATGGGGATGGTATTTATAGAAGCCTATGTAGGGTTGGGCATAGGGTTATCCGACCCGCACAACCCGCCCTACCCGATTCGAACCGCACATGTATGGGCGGTTTCGCAAAGTGAATAGGGTATGGTGCGGTTTGGAATATATAAGATTTGTGGGTTGCGGGCATGGGCCGCACCCTCCACAACCCGGTCCGCACTTAGCCAAATATATATTTTTTTTATTTAAAAAAAAACATGGACCGTTCATCATTATCTAGATCTATCTACCTATCCTATCTATCTATTTTTGTTTTTCCTAAATAAACAAAAAAAACCCTAAGCCTGCAGCTCAGCTCTCATTCTTCTTCCATCTCTCTCTCTCTCTTTTTCTCCCCGATCGACCATAACCAGCGCCGATCTGTCTCAGTCTCTATCTCTGGCAACTCTCAGGTAAGCCTCTCTCTATCTCATCTTCTCTCTCGTTCTTGATCTTCCATCTCTCTCTCTCTTAGCATCGATTGACCAGAACCAGCGCCGATCTATCTTTGTCTCTTCGGCAACTCTTAGATAAGCCTATCTCAGTCTTAGTCTCAGTCTCAGTCTCAGTCTCAGTCTCTATCTCTCTCTATGTATGAATCAATGTTGTTTGTTATTCGGATGCTGAGAAGTTGGAGTTGTGTTGATCTTCTTACATATAAAAAATAAATGGGAAGAAAAACAAGTGCTTCAATATTCAAGCAGTATAGTGTAGTGTAGCTAAGTACTATTTAATAAAGTGTTAGTGAAAACATGAAACCAGAACCAGTAAAAAGTTTATATAAGAAAATTAAATTCAATAAGAAAATCTAATAATACTAATTTTGTTTTGTTATTGTGATAATTGTTACAACTAGTAGTAGATCATGGTTATTTAGTAGTTAGCCAAAAGTATCGATTGAAACGAGCCATCAGTTTAAAATTGATCAAAATTTTGATTTTTGTCTTTTTTTCAAAGGTTACAATTGCACCCTATCCCCAACCATTTCCATTCTAGCTCTGCCTGTGAACACAATCTGCATGATTCACGAGTTTAGATATTGTGATTAAGCATCTAATGATCTATAATCTTTTACTTTGAATTTGATTATTGCATAGAACAATGCACAGTGATTTCTTGGAACTTGAATTCAACCAAAAAAAAAAAGAAAAAAGAAGAAGTGCTTAGCAATCATCAAATACATTAATATAGTTTAAGAATTTTTAAAGAGAAAAATCCAAATCGCAAATCGCTCGCAATCGCCCGCACATTCACAAACCCTATCCACACAAACCGCAAACTGCATTGCGGGCGGTTGCAGTTTGACTTTTCTTTAAACCGCATAGGTGCGGGCGGGTCAAAACCGAACCGCAAACCGCACAAATCCGATCCGCGAGCACCCCTAAGCCTATGTGACCATTCATAAAGGTCATGACTCTAGGGTCACACATTTTCATATGAAGAGACACCATGAAAGGTTACATCTTTTCATTCGAATAGAGACTAATTCCATTCAGTTCTAAAAATTTTCAACAATCCCTCACATGAATGAAATTGACAACATAATGCAAATGAAATACAGACACTGACAAAAGAAAGTACAAAATGGAAATATCCTTCATCGGGATAGGTAGTTTTTGGCCTTGAACATTCCTTAGTGAAAGACTATTGGACTTACTAGCTAATCAATGGACATAATGCCATGAACTGTTCAGTAGTTTATGTAAGTCAAGACAATAGAATTCACACAAAATATCTTCGAACATAGTTTGGTTCTTTCGGTTGTGTCCATTTTGGCCTTGGGCAATTCCTGGATTCATGAGTGCTTTAGAGAATTCAGCCTAATCAATTCTCATAGAGGTGACCCCTTCACACTCATTTAGGTGATCCTTATTTTGAGTCTCTTAAAAACTCTTCTCGAAAGATATCCCTGTAGGTTTTTCAAGACATAAGTAATCATTAAAAGCATTGTTTACCCTAAGGCGTTTGCATACAACACATGTTGCAAATATCACTCTCATCATAGAAATGGATAGGTGATAGACTCCCTTAGTGATTTCTGGTGAGTCATCCATAATTCGGTTGTCTCTTTGAACCTAGATCTTGGGATCTCCAGTCAACTAGCTTGGGTTGCCATTATGGTGACTCGGAATTAATAGGCTTTTAATCACATTTTTCTTTAATGAACTTTTCCTCATTTGCTCTTTGGTCAAACTTTTTGTTTAGCGGCCGCTATTTTTCGTTTGACCTTTTCAGTTATCTATCATTGAGTAGTTAATGGATCCATTATATTGTCCTTAGACAATATTTACAATTGAGAGCAAATGTCCTACGGTATTAAGCCTTTGATTACATTGAGACTTACCATTACTCTATGTCATTCCCATATTTAAAATTAATTAATAGGCATATAAATGTTTTTTAGGAGTTAACAAAGTCCTTTTTGTTTTTCCTCCAGCTTTGTCTAAGACAAAGAATTAAGATCCTTTGTGGACTTACCATCGAAACCGTTACTTTAGTAAAATCCTTTAAGAACCCCCACATTTTAAGTACTTTAGGAAAAATTAATTTCTTTGTTAGGATATTGCCATACAAGAATATCAATACACCTCCACAATTTTGATATAAATCAGAATATAACATCCATTACTTATTGACATGGTGTAACAAATTTCTAAATCAAATTTATGAAATAAAAAATCCAGAATAATTATGACTATACAAGTCAAAATTAATGCTTAGACAAAATCATATCCACATAAAGATTTTGCCGAAGAACCAAACAATTCAGAAACCACATTTGATTGTATAAATTCTTGCAACGCATTCGAGTTTCTGTAGGTAACTTGTCATGAATCAAGATTAGCAAACAACTATGCTTCTCTTCCCCACATTTGTGGTAATACAAAAATTAGCACAAAAACATGACTCCTTTTTAGACAAGTGTTACTGTCACAATAACTCCTTCTTGATAAATTAATTTTTTATTTATTCAAAAATTTGTGACCCAAAAAAAAAAAAATTTAAACTATCTCTTCAAGTCCAAGAGATAAATTCCCATAAGACTTACTATTTACTCATAATTATGACTTGACAAAATATGCCATAAAACTTAAAATCACTTTTAATTAAATCGAATGATACCACTGTTTAAACAATCGTGTTGAAACTTCTTCGATGACGATGGCCATCTTAGCGATGTAACTATACTACTTTCAAATCCAAACATAATATCTTTATACATAAAAGATATTCTCAATATTGGAGTTTTTAATAAACAAAATAAATTTATTATTGAATGCATCACTGTCACAAACACCATCTTTATAAAATTCATCAATTTATTTAATTGAATTTTATATTAAACAATCAAAAGCCGAACAATACACATAAGAATTGACGAGTCAATGTTTAGTGCAATCTCAAATCATGCGAGCATTAAATTTTCATAATTTTTTGAAAAAGAAATATAGACATAAATTGAAGCAGTGTCTGTATTTAAAGGAACTTCAAACAGATTTATAATAAATCAAATTTTAACCTGAATAGTATTGGTTAAATATCATAATTAAAAATCTGTACAAAACCTTATACATGAATACTAAATGAAACAAATAAAAATGGTTTCAGAAACATAATTGTATTCTATTCTTTCTAGAACAAAATAAGATAATAGAGTTAAACCAAAAATTCTAAATCTGTTAAATAGATATTTTATGAAGAATAAAACCCATAACTCGATAAACAAAATTAGAACCTGTTTTTGTTTGTAACAAACAAACATAACACAGACACACATAGATATCTGTTTAACTACAAGTGCACTGAATGAAATTTATAAATTTCACAATTGGATTATGTCAAAAAAAAAAAAAAAACCAAAAACAAAAAAACAAAAACAAAAACAAAAAAATTGAAACCCAACAGTTTCAGAAAATATGAAACAAGAATATTGTATAAAACATAATAGTAATATACAAATAGTATAATAAAACATATAATAAAATTTCTGTTTCTAACAAAGAAACCACAGGCATTGAATTGGAAATGTATAAAGTAAGCACATTTAACAACAATAAAGACAACAATGTCTTGTATTCAAATATAGAAATTGTTTTTGCCTATATTTAATCACTGTTTTTGTCTATAAATCACAAACTAAGAAGTTGTATCTATTCTTCCAAATGACGTTACCACCAATAAAAAAACCTAAGAAGAAATCCAACTTTAATATATTATCCTTTCTCAACTGGGACTTTATAGAAATTACGAATACATCTTTTTTCCATACGTGAAACAGACAAGAATAGTAATAATAGGAAAGAAAAAATCAATTATAGTTTCAAACAATTTTGATTCTATAAAATAATTCCGAATCTGTATGATAATTGCACAGAAAACACAGAAAAATAATAACCAATGTATTGCAAAAGATTGAAAAAAATAAAGAAGAAGTACAATTCCACTAAAACACAGTTTCAGGTAAAAGTCATCAATGTTTATGGATTCTATTACTAACGCATAAAAATAGTAAAAAAATGTTGGAAGTTTTATTGTAAACAGGAAACACATTAGACATGAAAATGATATGTAGAAAATTAATTTTTTAAGTGAAAAATACTAAATCTGTATCACAGAAATTGTAAACAGATTGAAATTTTGTCTTAAAATTGTAGGAAAAATATTTTCGGAAAAATCAATTTAATGCAAATAAATAGTAAAATAAAACATAAGAAATTTCTTACAAAAATTTTGAAAATTTAATACAGATTGTCACCGAGGGCAGTGTTTGAACACTGCATCTTTAAGATAGAATTTTGCCCTCGCATTTGGTGCTTGTGATTAATAGACGTCTTGCCTCTATGGTACAACGATTACACCACAGGAAATTGCACAACTTTTTGTGTGTACAACAAACTAATTTGTGTTATGCATCTCTCTTTTATACTTGACTATAACATATATATGAATCCTAACACTTGCTTTACAAATGAATGCCATGAGGATGGTATTCATATTAGTATATGTGACCATTCACAAAGGTCATGACTCTAGGGTCACACCTTTTCATATGAAGACGCGCTATGAAAGGTTGCACCATTTCATTCGAATGCAGTCCAATTCCATTCACTTCTAAAAATTCTCAAGACTTGTTGGGCATCACAAATCATGGTTGCTTTCGTTGCCCTAGCATTAATGCCAGATTTTGAACGAATTCATCGGCGAAGAAGATTTTGTGGAAGAGCTTGGGAAGCTGCATTAGGCGTGGACTAACATTGGATTTTCCATCTCACTATTGCAATTTTATTTTTTTTACTTATAATTTGTAAAATTTAGCACAACGTTGTTTGTTATATATTTAACTCTGATGTATCATTATTTATTTATTTTTTGACTTCTAACTTTAGAAAAATCCTGTTTTTATTTGTTAATATATTCTTTGATGTTTCCGATTTTTGGAGCGTCACTTGCTTATATATGTACAACCTTGAGCATTCATGGTCATATTTATCTATAGAGTGTTAATGATTAGAACCATTGTAGATCCCTACTGGACCTTTGTTTTCATCCCTGTTGTTTAACAATTTTTCAAGTGTAGATCCCGATACAGCGTCCAAGGATCAACGAGTTATTTTGTTGTGATTTAGATATAGGTAGATTGTTGGCGAAATGCCCATGTATTGTAGAAAGAATGTATTTTTTTTCATTATAGTTAATTATTCAATAACTTTCTATGTAAGCCTAAGGATATGTCTTGTAATATCATGTATTTGAGTAGAGTATTGCTACATCCACCGAATTTGGACTTGCTCAAATTGCCTAAATTCGTGCATACCGATCGTCAGACTGGTCATCTGAGCGCTCGTCCGACCGGTCATCCGGGTAGATGCCAGTTAACACACCGGTAGGCAAGGGTAACAGCTGCGGTTGACAAAGGTGACGCTGGTCGTTTAGGCAGTTGTCTGGGAGGTCATCTGGCCAAACATTTGGATTATGTAATTCGGGCAATTCAGATGAGTTCAAATTCGGTGGATCAATCATTTTTCATTTAAGTATTTCATCATTCGTATAATAAGAGAGAGAATATTACTATTAAATCACTTGTACTCTTATGTATTTATATTATGTAATTGGACTTTAATAAGGAATTAGTTATAAAATTTGGGGCGTTACACTGGCCGCACATATGGATCATCCCAAGGAAAAATCACAATGCTGCTCTCTCTCTCTCTCCACACGTGCGGCCCTATCCTAGAATTCCCTTATTTTCTCTAAACATAACCACATGTGCAGCCATAGGCAACTCAAAAGTTTCCAAGGCAATTCCACACTCCCCAGTTCCATCCTTATGCCCAAGACTGCAAATTTCTAACTCAAAAACATTAAGAAGGGTCAAGCACGGTCGAAAAAGAAATTTCAACGATGTTACACGCTATTTGAGGCTCCAAAAGTAAAACGAATAGTCCGTGTACACCGATTCAAGTCAAATCCGAGACCTGGGGCATCACAAGTTTAACTTGGGTTGCAATCTAATACTTTGTAGTCTTGGTACACTTGGGGAGTTGATTAAAAAGAAGGGTAAATTACACCAATATCCCTTGAGATTTGTCTTTAATATAAATCCCCCCCTTACATTCTAGAAATTACATTCCCATCTCTAGGATTTAGAGTTGCATTCCAAATTAGCCCCTTTGTTAGTTGACTATTAGGTTAACTAACAAAGTGGGTGTTTGGGAAGTGGGTGTTTGGGAAGTGGCTATTTTAGAGGCTTTTTGACTATTTTAGTACGCTATTTTAGTTTTTGTGTTTGGGAAGATATGATGGATTTTTATTGTGTTTGGGAAGATATAGTAGATTTTTATTTGAGTTGTTGTATTGAAAAATGTGTTTGAAATGATATTTAAAGTTGAAATGACAAATTTACCCCTAAGCTCACTTTTTCCAAAATTGGTCTACAAGGGCAAAATTGTCATTTTTGCCCATGGGAGTAGGCTGGCAAAACACTCTGTGTACACTGTCATTGACGGTATAGGCTGCCGGCTGATTTGTTTGTTGTGTGTGTGTTTTTTTTTTTTATTTTTTTATTTTAAAATCAATGGGTGCCTAGCTACTGTTGAGGCTAAAGGCTTTTTTGCCACTTTGAGACTAAAATAGCTTGTAGTCCCACTTCCCAAACACCGTCAAAGTTTGATGATGTCAACATTTAATTTTTTTTTAAAATATCAATTTTACGGTTGGTTTGTGATGTTCTAAAAAAGTGCACCTTTTGACTTATTGGCATATATGGGTTGGGTTTGATGTGATGTGTTAGAGAGGTGATGTGATTTAAATAAGATGATGTGACTTAAATAGGATAGTGACTTTTTGACTTTTTGTATTATTTAAGTTATGCCAAACTTGGCCTTACCCTTATGTTATTTTCCTTCTCTTACTGTTTGTTTGTTTGTGTGTTGTTTTTTTTTTTTCCTACTTCGTATGTAAGGAAACCACCTATCAGGATTACCGCCTCCGCCTCCTCCCTCTTCACTCCTTCCATCACTGCACCCTATCACCACCACTACCACAAAGGAAAAGTGAAGCGGACACATAATTTATATATATATATAGTTTTATTGAAATTTAATTTAGGAAATGAAAGATATCTGAGGTTATTTGGAAAAAGATGGGGTTTGATACAATAATACGACAATTAAAGCTCCATGTTTAACCCATCTGAAGCAACCATGACAACAACTCAACAACCTGGAATAGTCCAGATAAGAATTTTTGTGGTCTGGTCAAATGAATTCTTTGAAGCAATGAATCAAGCATGTAATTGTGTTGATTTGGGATTTTTTTTTTTAGGCCCTCTAGTTCCCGATCTCTTTCTCTATATGTATATATTTATGTGCAATTGTGTTGACTTGGGATTTTTTGTGTTGAATGTTTTGTGTTTTGGTATTTATTTATTTATTTATTTTTAGATTGAATTTTGTTTTTTGGTATTGATGTGGGGAATTTTGTTTCCATTTTTTTTTTGGTATTGATTGTCCAGTGCATAAGGTTTAGGTAGATGGTGACTAATGGAAGGATATGAAGCAATAGTGGTTATGGGTGGCGGCCAAGTGTGTGATTTGGCTTTGATATGGTGGGGGGGTAAAAGAAAGAGGAGAAACCGGTAAGTGGAAGGATAATATTATAAATTAATATCTTTGTGAGAGTTATAGAGGTTATTATACATTTCCTATTAGTTTTGTAAAGAGACAAATGCTAGCCGGGTAAGTATAATTTCTTAAATTTGAGTACTAGATGTAAATCTCGAGAGGTGTAAGTGTATTTTACCCGAAAAAAAATTATGACTTTGCTTGCTTGTAACGAGGCACTTCAAGAATGAAATCATCCAATTACTAGCTAGACTAGACTCAATGTGATATAAATGATCCCATTTAACTTTTTAATCTCTTTTCATATAGATTGCAATTTCATCCATTTAGGAGCATTTACTTGAAAACATAAAAAAATAAACATAATAAGATAAAATAATATATAAAATACATCTAACAAAGAATAAATTAAAGGCATAAAATATACATTATAATGAACGCATCAAATTCCCCCAAACCTAAACTTTGCTAGTCCTCAAAAAAAATAAAAATAAAAAAAAAATAAAATAAAATAAAAAATTCACTATAATTATGTTTAAAGTACAGAGCTAACTGGTATTTTTTTTAAATCTCAGGAAGGTGAGTATAATTTACCCAAAGAGAATCTGTATAAGGGAAGACCATAAGCAATCTGGGCACCTGACTCAATATACAAGAATCCTACCAACAATTTATATATAATTTATTGCCCCTCTTTCCAAAAAGAATGTGAAAAGCAAACTCCAATGTCATCTTCCTCCACTGTGTGTCAATGAATGCACTTGTAAAAAAAGAATGTGAATCTGGCCAACTGGTAGTAGCTCTTTCATTCCAATTTCCATGCCTAGTGTTCTTTTCAAGGAACAGAGAGTTCTGTTGGTCCACTACTACAGCTGTGCAAAAAGGATTTCATTCCATGTATCTGGAACACCAGGTAAGCACCAATGCAAGCAATCCTGTGCACCTGGCGTGGCTTTTATGCTGTATCGAGATATATGACCCTCGTCTCTCAGCTGAGACAAAGCTGTTATATCCAAGAGCTTAACCGATGTTCCCTTCACTGCCCTTGCGGCAAGATCATCGCTAGATTCCTCTTGTAAAACTTCCATTCCAGCAGCATTCGCACTGGTATTCTCACATGTACCTCCAGTGTCCCAATCTCCATTGAAGAAATGCCTTGGTGAAATAGACCGGTAAAATGCTTTTAATCCCGGATATCTTGGTAGTTGCGAGTTCACCCACTTGATGATGCTGTGAACTGTCAAGTTTCTGGCACCTGGGATACCTGCAATTTTTCTATCAGTATTAGGAACACCCCCCAACATACATGACCCAACGGTTAGCGTTGAGCTTCCCTCTATTCCAATGGTGCCCAGTATTGAGAACAAGGACATCAAATTTGTGAAGGTAATGGCGCAAAAATGCTGGTGGCCGATCAAGGTGCATGGCAACATCAGTCGAACGGTTAGTTATATCAAGGGGCACCAAGTCACAGAGGCTTGCAGACCAATAATAAAGTACGGTAGTATTGGTGCTTGGGAACCGATAAGCCCATCCACCAGGACGAATGGCCCCATGACCTTTGACAAGACCATACTCCTCTCCAACATTTAAAACATCAGTCCTCTGCTCACCACCTGTCACCATGCACATTACTGACTGAAACTGCTGTCGTCCCAACGAATCCCCGACAAAAGCTAGAGTTTTATCCTTCATCCTGCATGCATCAGCACAAATAAGGAATGCATATGGTTCAGACAACAAGAAATTACATGAACAAAGTAATAAAAACATTTTGTGAACATTAAGGTCATGTTCATTTGGGTGGACCGAATAGATGGAATTAGCATTCCTAGGACTGTTAGTGATGCAGGGGTATAAGAAACTTAAAGAAGACTAAACATTTTTTGTTCTAGTTGGTTTAGGAAGTCTTCTAGTCCTATATAAGCCATGTAATGCTTATAATCAATAGAGTTGATATTTTATAAAAAAAATTGAGAGCTTTGAGGGTTCTTTATGGATTGTGTGATGCAATCAAACCCTAGGTGTGATGCCTAAGGGATTCTAGAAGTGATTCATAGGCCTATCTTCTTCTTTCTTTTTCTTTTCTATTTCAATTTATCATTCTCAGTTTCTATTTCAATTTATTATTCTCGAATTACTATTCACAACCCTCTAAAAGTGCACTATTCAACCTCAAAACCCTATCCAATCATCCCCAAATCAACCCTCCTCCCTTCCCTTATCTATTAGCCTTCAATTTAACCCTTTAAAACCTAAATTACTCAATTGTTAAGGCCGTCAAATAACCTCTGTTTTCAAAATCCCTACTTGTCCTGCACTAGTTTAGTATTAGAGCTTAAGGTTCAGCCATGATATTTTCACATTGTGGGAGATCCTATACAAGTGGATTGACTTGGGAAGAGGGTAAAGCACTTCTTAGAGAAAAAATTTGTCTAAGGGATCTTCAAGATGATTTTCTTGATCAATTGCATGGTCTTGAGCAAGGTAACATGCGTGTGATTGATTATGCAAGAAAATATAAGGAGTTATTTATCAAATCTGAAGTTGTCGAAAGTGAACGGATGACTATTGCTCATTTCAAAAGTGGATTGAGATTTCGAATTAAAAAAGAGATATCTCATGCATATTTAGAAGATCTCGAAGATGCTATTGAAATTGCTATACAATTTGAATTTTTTGTAGAAATTAAGGAGAAATCTACTGTTTTGAAGCTTATGTAGAATACAAAGGCTATCAAAGCTCCAAAACAAAGGGTTCAAGTGCCACAAATAGATGCTAAAAATTCACAACAAGATGCGCCAAAGCCAGATGTTGTTCTTAGGGATCAAAACCCTACACAGTTGAAGTTGCAAGATGAGGAATACGTTCAAAATCAGCTTAGAGAATGATTTCCAGATTATGAAGGATGAGAAGCCACCAATTGAAACTCCATGTATTGAACTTGAAAAGGCATAGGGTGAAATCAAATAAATTGTCATTCCTTATGCTCTTGAGAGTAATGAATTGAAAAGAGCAGTTGCTAGCTCAGAACATATAATACCTTTAGTGGTCATGACATTACAATCCGAGGTCTTTGATGAATGTGCTCCAATCATAATCAATGAAATGACCAATAGTGAATCAAAAGATGATCTTGTGCTAGGTAAAGAGGCTAAAAAGAATGAATTGAGGTTGTTGCCGAGAATATCAAAGAAAGTTTTATGAAAACTAATTTGGATGAATTCAAATATGTGCTTCCTATGTCAATTGACTTTGTTATTCCAGAAAAATTTAGTGACATGATTGAAAAGATCAATCTCTCATTATTATTATTATTTTTTTTTTGCAATCTCCAAAGAATAAAAGGCGGCATCAACTTGAACATTTTAATCTGAAGCCATGGATCCAATTTCAAAACTTGTGGATTCTTATACTCCACTTCAAAACTCGAAGTCGAGTTTTTTCCAACCAAGGGAGAATGATACATAGTATAAGAAGTTCAAAGAAGGCTAAATTCAGAGAAGTGATGATACTTGGACATTGATATGACTTCGTAGAGAAGCTGATAGAAATCTTTTATAATTATGTTTCTAGTATTATTAGAGTCTTATTTTATTAGGTGTTCGGGCGATAAATCCATTTTTGAATTTTTCTTGCCCAAAGGTCCAGGCGCTACTTTATTGTGTTCATAAGGACAAGACACTGTTGAATGACCAAAGTACCCATTATCGTTACGTATTGGCATTCCAACAAATTTATTTGTTGGATTCATTACCGCAAATCCAATGCCTCTCTCCACTCATCTCTCTCTCTCTCTCTCTCTCTCTCTCTCTAGAAACCACTAACATCCACAACCATAACCACTGATATCTACCACGCAGAATCTCTCTCGCATCACATTTCTCTCACTCAGATTTCAGATCCTTCACTCTTAGATCTCAGACCTCTGTGAGTGACCACGACGTTGAAGAGATGGAACCCTAGTGTTGTCTCTCTCATTCTCTTCTCTCTCATCATGATCACATCAACTGAAGTGTTCTTCGAAGAATGTTTTGATGGTACGTCCAATCTCTCTCTAGGTCGTTTTCTCAGCTTTGACGGTGCATCGTTCTCCATCGCAGTTTTCAACCTCTCTACCACCATCGTTGGCGCCGGAATCATGGCCCTCCCAGCCACTCTAAAGCAATTATGGATGATCCTAGGACGTATCGTCATCGTTCTCGGTGCGATGCTGACGGAGGTTTCGATCAATGTGAAATTGAGGTTCAGCAGGGCTTCCAAAGCGTTCTCTTACATGGGACTCGTCGGCGATGAGTTCGGCGGCGCACTTGCGCCTGTATCGTTATCAACAATCTCCAACACACTTGTCGTCTACATGATCATCATTGGTACAATCCATTGACCTCTCTTTCAATTGTTATTAGTTTCAATTTAGGAAATCAATTTTTTTTTTTTTTTTGGCCCTCTCTCTCTATCTTACTTGTCATATTATATTATATCTTAGATTTGGTTCTCATTTGTCATTTGTTTCGGTACATTGATGAAGTCTAGAACCACAAATCTCCTTTGTTGCATTCTGATCTCAGGGTCGTGGTGATTTTTGCTGAAGTTTTCGACGTCCCAACTATTCGACAAAATGTGTCAATGGAGATCTATGTGATTTTTTTTTTCTCTCTATCTGTATTTTTTTTCTTTCTCTTTCTTGACTCAGATATGTTGTTATTATTGATGATGACTACGAAGATGAGTTCATTTTGTACAAATAATGGATCATTCATGTGCGTTGGCGTGTGTTTAAGAATGAATATTTTCAACAAATAATGGATAATGGAGTTTTTTTGTTTGTTGTTGTTGTTGATGATGATGATGATGATGATGAAATAGATTGCAACAGATAGGGAGGGAAAAAAGAAAGATTTCAACGTATAGGGAAAAAAAATTGAACAGATTGGGTTTGGCTTGGTATTGCAATAGATAGGGGTTGGTTTGTATCTATATTTCGACAGATAGGATTTGCTTTGACTTGTTATTTCAACAGATAGGGGAAAAAATAAACATATAATAAAATTTAGACAAATAGACAAAATTTGAACAGATAGAGATAGAAACTCACAAAATTTGAATGGATATGGAAAAATTGAATAGATAGATAAAAATTTGAACAGATAGTCAACGAAAAGTCAACAGATAAATTAAGAGGTAAATCGGAAACAAAACGTCCTCTAAAACCAATGAATGGACTTCTCATCAAACTATTTCACAAAGGGTGGATCTCTCACAAACAAAAATTATCCACTGGACTTAATAATGCCTTATACCCTCCTTAGATTGGATTTATCATAAATTTTTCCTATTTTATTATTATTTTTATGTTTTCTAGGATTTTTAAGGTTAGGGGTATTTTGGTAATTTACATTTGCTGACATGGATCGTATGGGTCGCTCATGGGTCGTCTTGTGGGTCAAGTTATTTAATTAGTCTTTGTTTTTGTATCTTATTTAGTCTTAAATTAGTTTTAGAAATCAAAGATATTTTAGTAGTTTCCTTTTTTGGTTCTAGTTGGTTTCGGAAGTCTCCTAGTCCTATATAAAGCCATGTAATGCTTATAGTCAATAGAGTTGATATTTTATAAAAAATTAAGAGCTTTGAAGTTTCTTTATGAATTGTGTGATGCAATCAAACCCTAGTGTGATGCCTAAGGGAATCTAGGAATGATTCCGAGGCTTATCTTCTTCTTTCTTTTTCTTTTCTGTTTCAATTTATTATTCTTGAATTACTATTCACAACCCTCTAATGATGAAGAGTATAAGAAGCTCAAGGAAAGCTAAATTTTGAGAAATGATACTTGGACATTGGCATGATTTCATAGAAAAACTGATAGAAATCTTCTATAATTATGTTTCTACTATTATTAAAGTCTTATTTTATTATAATTTTTTTTATATTTTTAAGATTTTTAAGGTTAAGGGTGTTTTGGTAGTTTTATATTTGTTGAAATGGATCGTATGGGTCGCTGATGGGTTGTTTTGTGGGTCAAGTTATTTAATTAGTCTTCGTTTTTGTTTCTTATTTGGTCTTAAATTAGTTTTAGAAATCAAAAATATTTTAATAGTTTCCTTTTTTTATTCTAGTTGGTTTAGGAAGGCTCCTAATCCTATATAAAGCCATATAATACTTATAATCAATAGAGTTGATATTTTATAAAAAAACAATTGAGAGCTTTGAGGTTTCTTCATAGATTTTGTGATGCAATCGAACCCTAGGTGTGATGCCTATGGAATCTAGGTGTGATATCTTCTTCTCTTCTTTCTTCTTCTTTCCCTCTTGTATTTTCTGCACTTTTTTACAGCCCAAACACTGTTCACAGATACTGTCCACAGTCCCTAAACAGTGCCAAAATCTCATCTTTTCATACTTACAATCTTACCCATTTATTACCCTAAACAAACCCTACTTGTCCCCTATACTTTTATTACAATTTCAGCCATAAAATCAAATTAAATCAGCGCCAAAAACCCAGATTTGCTACTGCCCCTAATCGTCCTGCATCAATTAGTCTTGGGGTTAATCCCTTTGAATTGTGTATCATATCCCATGATTGGCTAGGATTATGAGAAAGAAATTGACAAAATCCTATATATTTTGCAATTTAACTAATTAGGGGAGCCCCTCTTTAGTCCTCCATTTTGTATCCCACCCCCCTATTCAGATTCAATAGTCCCCCATATAAGGGATACCATGTCCAGATGGACATTTGGTCCAAATCTCAATTTTCTTAGCCAAATATCAGATTATGCATTTTGTAGGATTATTAGTCCAATCCCATGGCCACGTCCATCCAAACAAACATGGCCAATGAGCAAACAAGCTGGCTCAACAAAGTATTTGGTCAATAATTGAGAAAGACACAAGTACCCAAGTGGCAACGATAAGGAACTAGCTCACAGTTAAGAGCGAGCTCAGTAAGCAACCACTTTTCTTATCTAGCTATGTGCAGATACCATGTATCGGTCAGGTCAGCCTGGCTAATACCTTAAATGAATCCAAACCATCTTTAAGTTGTTTGAAGTAGTGAGCAATCAAACCCAACACGAAATTTAAAATATTTAATTTAAGCCTATAGATAGGCTGGATCTACTGTGCCATGAACTATAACACCAATAAAATGACAACATGGAAATTTGACCAAAGTTGGAAATTACCTACTAAGGAATTTTGAGCCTGTAAAATCTTCCATTTTGCACTCTTTAGGTTGCCACCGTAATTTCTCATACTGAAAATCCTGGCGCTGTGTCAGGCGGCATGACCAGATTGATGACAGCCATTGTTTACAGCCAAATCCAGAATACAAAGGTCGACTATCATCTGTGACCCATTTTCCTTTGGCATAGCTACAGGCTGAAGCAAGAATAAAATTATGGGAGTCACAGGAAAGGTATACAAATATTTACACATATATTGAAACAACTACATCGTTTAAGAAATGATAGACAAGTATGGAAGAACAGATAAGAGAACAATTGTGTATGTGAAAAAAGTATGATCAGGCACGCCCACGAAATTGAAGTAGCCCAAATTCGTGCCAAAAAGACAAACCAGTAAGTCCCTGTTATACTTGTTTCGACAACCAATCAAAAGAAAATTGCTCAACTCAGGGAATTTAACTTTGTATCTCAAGGTGCCCCATCGATTAAATAATTTGAATTTCATGAGCACATTACAAATTTCCCCTACATAAAACACACCTACAACAGAAAAGCCCCGAATAGCTTAGGTTCTCTTATTGAGTTTTCCAAGTGTAAAATGGCAGTATTCTACCTTGTTTTTCCACATGAGACGTCAAATTGTTATTGTCTTCTCCTCTAACGGAAGAATCTGTCCTCACAGAACTCGATGGTGCCACTAGATTCTTCTTTTCTCCTTGTTTTGAACCATTCTTTTGTTCTGAAACTTGTTCAACATCTGAGACTTCTTTCGTACTTGGGGAAATTTCTGCACCAACACCATGGGGGAAAACATTTTAAAGGTCAGAACATGAGACGCTTTACAGATTTAAACACCAATTTCAAACTTCAAGTACGAATTACACTAAAAACAAATTATATATTGTACTATGAAGCAGAAATCATCTTTTGGCAAACACAAGTGAAGTTGATCTGAAGAATACAAAAGCTTGATACATAAGAAACATGGGAACAATAGATACACAACCTACACCGCAACGTTATATTCCAGGATTCCATAAATGCAAAATTTAACATACAAATAATCATTGGGCACCAAATCTCTTCAAAATGTTCAGATTTTTAAATAAAAATTCCCCTTTCAGCTCTCTGTTTCTTCAAATATTACAAAAGCCGACGTCGCAAAATCTCTTCTAATTTCATAATCACATAAGCCTCATTGTAAATTAATCACGAACCTGAAGTAACGACAGTTACTGAAAAATGAAACAAGGGTATTTTTATTTAAAATGATGGACAAGAGAATTTCCACATTAGTTTAGAAGAATGATAAGTGATTACAGCAATCCATGAAGTATATAACACAGATATCACCAGAAAGAGCAAGTTCCTCTGGTCATACTAAAGCAAAATCCTACCATGTTCTTTGTCCAGAAGAGTGGTTAAATTTGTATTCCCTTCCTCCACCGCAGAAGAGCTTGTGTTAGTGGCATTCACTACTGCTATATCCACACCTTTTTCCGATTGTTCTAAAATGTTTTCTCCTACTGAAACTTGCTGCTCTTTTATTTTATCATCTGGCATTGGTATAAAGTACAGATAGATTAGTAACACTTTAGGATGTTACCACAACTTAATAAAGAAAAAATATATCAGGCTGCAACAACTACTAGGTGAAACTAGTAATAAGAACTAAATAACAAAACAGTTATTAAAAAGCATTCACTAGTGCTACTAAATCCACACCTTTTTCCAATTGATCTGAAATGTTTTCTCCTACTGAAACTTGCTTCTCTTTTATTTTGTCATCTGGCATCACCATAAAGTACGGATAGATGAGTAACATTTTATAATCTTACCACAACTTAATAAAGAAAAAATATATGAGGCTGCAACAACTACTTGGCAAAACTAGTAACAAGAACTAAATGGAGAAAATATATATTAAAAAGCATTCACTAGTGCTACTAAATCTACACCTTTTTCCGATTGTTTTGAAATGTCTCCTCCTACTGAAACTTGCTTCTCTTCTATTTTATCATCTGGTATCACTATAAAGTCCAGATAGATTAGTAGCATTTTATAATCTTTCCACAACTTCATAAAGCAAAATATATATTAACAACTACTTGGAGAAACTAGTAACAAGAACTAAATGAAAAAATATATATATTAAAAAAAATTCTGTAGTGAATACAACCACGCTGATCTGATGATCTTAACAAATTGGTAATAAAAAAGGACAAGTAGAGATCCAATTGGCACGAAAAACCCAAAATTTCAACAACTGCTGATCATTGACGGGATCCAGCAGAGCAGACTAATGGATGAATGGACCACAGTAATATATTCATCAAATTTCAACATGCTACCTTTTGCCTTCAACAAGAGTAGCTATCAAGCAAGTTTTAACATCCCATTTAACATTTTAACCATTTGAAAAGGGTCATCCTATAAATTGGCAATCTTTAATAAGGACTTAAAAAATAATAAATGCTAAATAAAACAGAGATAATATCTAGAGGAAAACCTGCAGACAGCCGCATAACATGATCCTGAGGCGGAAGTATGGTGGTGAGAAATGGGGTTTTCTCCCATGCCCATAAAACAACGGTTCCACAGACAAGAGTAATGAGGACGAGATAGACATGATTATTCCTCAGTCCGTAAAAGATTGCTTTCATCCTTAAAACTTCAAATATACAGTCTCAAATTCATCTAGACATTCATCAAAGGGATTGTGTTTCTTCAGATCAATATCTGTAAACCATTGAAACGACAAGGTTAAGGCATAACAATATGAAAACAATTTCTAACATCTGATTATCAGAATCTCAGTTAGCTCTTGATGCACACCCAAATTTTTTTTCACATACAAATACAACACAAGTGGTTTATTGGTAACAAAATCATTTTTATTTAATGTCATGATGATGTTTGCATGCTAAATGTGCAGGATAGAGGTAGCAGATGTAAAGACAAGTCACCGCTTCTCAATTAAAAAAAGAGAAGGACTCAACCCATCGAGATGATATAACGAACCCATCATTGTAGCCATTTTCCAAAATCCCTTCTCTTTTTTTTTCTTTTTTTTTTTTTCTCTAGTTTTTCAAAATTCAAAAAGCAGCACACTGGATAATGGATCTGCATTAATTCCTTCCAACTTTGAATTACTTTTTGTTGTCTAAGCATATTGGGGGTGGGGTGATGGCAATCAAGGGTTTGAAGCATAAATGAGGAAATATATGATTAGGTTACCAAGATGAATAGTACTAAAAATGAAAAATCATATATGAACTTGAGCTGGAAAAGGATTTATTCACTTCATCAGTTCAATAAAGCTGATTATATAATACCCAATTAGAACACCAAACACTTATAAAAGTTATTATGAATTCACAAGGATCGACATTTACCAAACTTGAAAGTCCACAGTAACAGCTCTTTCAAATCACTTCGAGTTAACTAGAATTTCTAAGAGACTTTCTTAGACTAGCTGGAATTAGCAAATTATAGACATAATTAAGAAAAGAAAAATAATCATATTCGAAGCATCAATTATACACATGTATGTGATAAATGGGTTGTAGATGTATCTGCGGAGAGACGAACCTGTAAATTGAGCCTCCAAAAAGCTTGGATCTCTGGAAAATGATTGAATCATATGCCTATAATTGTGTTGTGGTGATGAGTAAATAATGAAGCATGTGTGTGTGTGGGGGAGAGAGAGAGAGAGGTGTTCGTGTTGTCTGACGGTGGCGGACTTACAATAACAGCCACTGTACGGAGGAGTTGAAGGTGGGCGTTAGCAAGGAATTCGTGAAATTCGAAATGCAGTCTAGTTCGTTTGGATTGGTTTTTTTAAGTCGGTGGTTCGGTTTTGGATTGAAAGATTAAAAATTCGTAATTTATATCTTCTCGTAGTATCTTTTCTTATTCTATATTAAATTTAAAATTAAATCTAAATTCACGTAATATCTTTTTTTATTAAATCAATTTTTTTATGATTGTTTAAATTTTAGAACAGTATGTCGTTATTATAGAAAGATATATTACTACTGTGGAATTAATATAGCGCTATGTTTATATTTTTATGAAATTATAGTGTTATTTATATTTTTTTGTTATTTAATTATGTGAATTCGTAGTCTTAAATCGATTAAATCCGTATTTAAATGGATTGATTCAAATTGATTTTATGATTTAAACGGATTGAATTAATTCTAATTTTTTAAGAACTGTAAATAATAAATTGACCTTAATTTTATTTTAATCCGAACCATGCTCACTCCCGGTGGGCATAGGCGGAAATCACGGAGAAAGAAAAATGGACGTTTGCGGAGAAGAGAGCAACGAAGGGATGACGTCTCCGTCCATGAGTAAACTATCTAAATTTGTAAGGTGAGAAATGCATATGGGTTTGGTTTTCATTAATGAGGTTACGTGTAGGAAAAATGGACGTTTGCGGAGAAGAGAGCAACGTGGGGATGACGTCTCCGTCCATGAGTAAACTATCTAAGGGTTGGTTTGGAGTGTCCTAAAAAAGTATACTTTTTGTCTTTTTACGAAAAGATATGCAGAAAAGTAGAGAGGTGATGTGATGGAAAAAAGATAAAAAGATAAAAAGATGGATTATATAGGTTATGCCAAACAAGGCCTAAATTTGTGAGGTGAGAAATGCATATGGGTTTGGTTTTCATTAATGAGGTTATGTGTGGTACCATTTTTTAAATATGATTTGAGAACAAAATTATATTTTAAATTTGTGAGTTTTAAAATTATGATTTAAGTGTGAAAAATTTGTTTGGTGAATGAATTTTGAATTAAGTGGAAATTTTTGATGTGATATATGATATTTAATACAAAAACTTATAACTCATAACTAAATACACAACTCAAAATTCTATTCAAAACTCATAAAAAATTTTAAAAAATATTTTTTATTGAATATATAAAAATTAACATATGTCAATTGTAAAAATAAAAATAAAAATATGCACTGTTCCGATCAACCGGCCGATCAACTGGTTAGACGACCGGTAGGACGTCCGGTAGTGTATAATCGAAAAAAAAAAATAATAATAATAATATTATCACAATAATAATAAAAAAAATACACATAATTATTTAAGTGGTAATAACTTTTATTATTAAACGCTGAATCAGAGATTAATTCAAGGCCAAACTTCAAATATTAAAAAAAGAAAAAGAAAAAGAAACTTATGAGTTGCTACCCACCATTAATAATAAGAAAAATGATTTGTAACTTGAAATTTTTCCGGCTCGAATAACTCGACTGTCCAAAATGATATCGTTTTGGGCAAAAAAAAAATTTTCCTTTTTTTTTTCTTTCTTTCAAACACAAACAGAGGGAAAAGAGGAGAGAGAGAGAGAGAAGAGAAGAGAAGAGGAAGAGAGAAAAGGCGACCGAGAAGAAGGAGAAAAGATGATCGACGGTGATAGCGGCGGTGCCAGTGGGTATCGCTGATGTCCGCTTTCAGACTCTGTTTTTCCATTTTTTTTTTTTTCCCTAAGTAGATCTGGATCTGAAAAAAAAACAAAAAAAAAAACAAAAAATTGTTGATGATGATAATGATGATGTTGTTGATGATGATGATGATGATGATGTTTGATGAAGAGGTTGTTGTTGATAGGGATGGCAATAGAAACAGTACCCAATGGTTACCCATGGAGACCCTACCCAAAATACGTGGGTTTCCCCTATTTTTCAATCCATCGGGTTAGTGGGTGATCTAATTTAATTCCCTATCGGGGAATGGGTCGAGCTCATTTCTCTGTATGTTTTGACAACCTGTTTACAGCTAGGGTTTTCTCACTCTCCTAGTCCAGATCAGAGTTCCAGCACCGAAAGCAGCTAGAGTTCCAGCATCGAAAGCAACTAGAGATCAGAGTTCTCCAGCGATCTCGTTGGCGCTTAACACAGTTCTCCAGCGTGGTGAGTTCTATCTCTCGTTTCTCTTTCTCTATCTCTCTCTCGTTCTCTCTTGTTCTTTGGCTATTTTTGCTCTGTTTTTGGGTCTAGTTGAGAAACCCATATGGTCAAATACCTAGTTGATGATTGATTTTTTTGGTTAATTTATTTTTGCATGTTTGTAGATGCACTTATGAACATGTACTGATGATTTTTTGGGTTAATCTCTGTTCTCTCTTGTTCTTCGGCTATTTTTGCTCTGTTTTTGGGTCTGATTGAGAAACCCATATGGGCAAATGCCTAGTTGATGATTGATTTTTTGGGTTAATTTATTTTTGCATTTTTGTAGATGCACTTATGAACATGTACTGATGATTTTTTGGGTTAATCTCTGTTCTATCATTTTCCTGACCATCATGATGATATAGAGTTAATAATTGGTTGGGTAGTTGAAATTGGAGATTATAGTTCATGGAATTGTAGAATTAGATGAAAGATTATAGACCTTGTTTTATCTTTCTTACTCTTTCTCAACATTAGAATCAGTTGGTTATCTTAAATAGTTCATGGAATTGTAGGATTAGATGAAAGATTATAGACCTTGTTTATGAACACACTATGTGATTGATAATCATTGTATTTAATGTGCCAAAACCAAAGACAAACAACTAACCTATATTTTTCTTGGAATTGTAAATTATTTCTTCATTGACCTATTGTAGACCGTCTCGGAGAACTCCCGGCTCCGCGCGCGAGGGCACGAATCCCATTTTGTTCTTTAGGCTATTACAAGTTTGGACTCATGTCACGGTTCTGAATCTAATCTCGCAAAGTGCAATGCAAGACTGATAAATCACCAAAGAGTCCAAATTCGGCAAATCGTTTTGGAAAACTGATTTTTAATAAAGAAGTGCCAAACATGGACTACTTTGCCAGATACAGAGTCGCCACCTAAATATTTTGTTTTGGGGGAATTTAGAAAACCCTGACTCGTGCCTAAGGCCACGTGTCCGTCATCACCAAAGTTGCCTCGGCTCGGGAACTTGGGTACGAGAGGGGAAGGTCATGCAATGAGCACCCTCGCTTGCCCGATCAAAAGATCGGCCTTTACTAAGCATGATATTTTGTTTTTGAAAACACATGTGTTCTTATTCCGTTTATTAACCTAGAATTACTATGTTATGTGCACAACATACAAGTATAGACTAGATCGCCTAAGTTGGAACAAAATATTGCATTTTCGTTTGTGAAAATGATTTTGAAGTTTGCTACTCGCAAGTAGGCTAAGACGAGGATTTCGATGAATTGTTCCAATTCAAGCAATCCAACCTTCGCCCATAGGCATTCAGACAGTTAAACACTTAAGCAGTTAGCCTCATGGCAAGCATGCTATACATGGCAACATTAACACACATGCAGTATGCTAAAGCATAAACACTCACAGTGTACTCCAAGCCAAAACATAGAACTAGTTAGAAATCATGCATGATCTTAGTTCATGTTAAGATGGCTAATGCAACACATACAAAAATACAACTAAAATAGGCTCGGCTATTCTAAGATGTCATGTGAAATGCAACTTGATAACATACTGTTGAACATGTATTCAAGTAAATGTATTGAAATACAATGCAGTTAGTATGATGCGCCGAGCCCGGTGCATGCAATATAGATAAATAGATGCACGCATGCAAGCATAAGGTATGCTAAACAAAATATGCCCTAAAACTAACCATCGTAAGCGGATAAGTAAAAGGGAGAAAGAAATGGAGGTTGGAAGACATGCATCACACACACACACGCTTATTACAACAGTTGGCCCTCTCGACGGAGGGTCCGAATAAGAAGCTAACTAGCTAATCTAAGCTAATTAAACTAATTATTACATCACAAAATTAATTAAATGACAAGCTAACTAATTAAGTACAAAACGAAGCTAATTAACCTACAAGTTAACTAACTAGTTATTACAACACAAATAAGTAGCTAAATGCATTGACTACTTAGGTACAGAACCAAAGCATAAACTAGCTAAGGAAAGTAGTAAAGCAATGTCCTTAGAGGGAGAAGAGTATGCATGCCTGATCGCCTCGTTCGGAAATCCGTCGCGATGCCCCAACTTGCATCTGTTTGCAATTGTTCTCAGAACCTTGCACCAAGCTCCAGAAAGCTTCTAACTCACCTTGGGGACCTGTGTGAGGGCTGCCGACCACCTAGGGGTGTTTCCAGCCACTGGCCGACCACTTTTTGTTGCTGCAGACCAAAAAAAGTGATTGGCCAGCTAGTTTTTCTGGCTGGCCGGCCAGTTTTTGCTACACTTCTCTAGTTTGCTGCAATAGAGAGCAAGAAAGGGCATGTCAATGTATTTGCAAGATATTTGTGCACAACCACCCTCCTTATCATTTCATGAGCTCAAGGGAGTGTAGTTCTCAACCCTCGGGCCACCAATCACACATCTCGATACATGATGGCCGAGAAGCCAAATTGCACAATTCAATGTAAAATGAATGCGCACATAAACACATAAAGCCTAGAACTCTATCATGTATGATCAAGAGCGTCGGCGACCGAGAATTGAAGCACGTTTCATCACTTCAAGTATGAAACGTCCCTTGCTTCTCGTGTTTGGACTAACACCTAATCCAAACAAATGCAAAGCAAGTAAAGCATGTAAACATGCAATGTAACATGGCATACACAATGCAAATAACAACATGGCATACTTAATGCAATGTGACATGATCAACTTAACAAAGCTAATGACATGCAAACGATGCTAATGCATGCATACACAATGCAAGGCAACATAAGCATGCAACAACATGATGTAATGTAACAACATTCACATAACATGCTCGATGGACTTAAACCAAAATGGACAGACCTCAGTCATGCCCAAATCAGTGGCCATGATGCTAAAATAAAGGCATGAAATGCAAGACAATGCATGCACAATGCAATGGCTCATCAATTAGACACAAAAGCACAACTCCTAAAAGTGCTAAAGGTGTGAAAAATGTGGAAGTGTAACAACACTATAAGCTCTGAAATCAAGTAAGAAATGATGTCAAATCATTCAAACAACACAAATAAGGCATGCAAGAGTCCTTAAGGCATAAGGCTAGCAAAGAGGACTATACAGAGGGCATGCAATACATGGCACAAATGCATGAACCAATCATGGACAGAGCTCAAATAGGTCTAAACAAAGACCAAAATATGCTGAGATGAGGGCTCAAGGACCTAGGCAAGATGGCATACATGCTAGGCCACAAACAAGGCAACAATGCACAACCCTTGGAGGCCCTCAAAGGGTGGAAGAAATGGGAATATGACAATGCTACATGCTCTGAAATAACATGATAAATGATGCCAAATCATGTACACAACACAAATGAAGCATGCTATGGTACCCAAAGCTTGAAGCTAGCATAGGCACTCGTACTATAACTATGCAAAACATGAAGCATATGGTTAAGGCAACCCAAAATAGTCCTAGAATATGTCAAAATGAGTCTAAAACATGCATGGAAGGAAGCCAAAACAAGCTAGCATGAAGGGCATAAGGTATGGATCATGCAAGGGCAAAAGGGAGGATTACACTACACCTACCAAGACCAAGCATGGGATGGCTTCGCCAACAAAAATCAGAGTTCTATCATGGCAAAATAACCCCAAAAACACATTGAAATAATAGCTCACAAGCTTAGGCATGAAGGCATACGCAATGGCTCATGTTTAAGACATAAAGGACCAACCCTTCAAAGCATGGAATAAGTGAAAGATGAGAGTGTATGACCATGAAACATGCATTGAAATCTCATAACAAATGATGCCAAATCATTCAAATAGGCCAAGCAATGCATGCTAGTGGACTCGATATACAAAGCTAACAAGCTAGAATGCATTATAGCTATACAAAGCATGGCATGCATGACCAAAACAACACAAATCAGAGCTAGAGCATGCTAAAACATGGACAAAACTTTTTTGAAGTTAAGCCAAAATCATGTTAGAATAACAGTCTAAAGCATGATACACATTAGGTTAATTCATGGAATTGCACTACAAGTACATGGAGCATGTATGGGGCTATCAAACCAAACCTTAACAGAGGTATATCTTGGCAAAACAACACCAAGAACATGCTGAGATGGACTCAAAACAAGCTAGAAAGACATGCTACTTCATGAAGCACACAAAGCCAGTTTGCAAGATTTACACTACAAGTGTATAAGGCATGCATGAGGTGACAAAACCAAGTCAAAACAGTGGTATGCCATGCTGAAATAAGGCCTAAAATAGGCTGAGATGTGGCCAACACAAGCTTAACAAACATGCTCAAACATGAGGCTAATGAAGCAAGCATTCAAGAACACAAGGAGAGGGGATGACTCTCTCCTATTTGGGACCTCAAAACACCATTTCCACCACTGAAATTCCTCTGAGTTTCAGTGGTGAGAAGGCCAAAACAAGGTGGTCCTAAATGCTTAAAAGGAAGGTTCAAAACAAGGCCTAACAAGGCACAAGAGGGGGTAGACTACCCCCAACACAAAAGAGGCCTTAAACAAACATGCTAAGGACTAAAAATTAGAAATTTTTTCAGTAGGAAGTTAAGCCTAAAACACCATGCAAATAAGGCTAAAAGCTTAAGCAAAAAGCAAGGTTCAAGAGGGTAGAAACTCACCCTCGTAGAACCCCTTTAAAGCTGCAACTCCAGCAACTTTCCTTGATCAAAACCAGTCCAAAGACCCCAAAACCAACCTCAAAGAGCCTCAGCAACAAGAGTATGGTGTTTGGGTGTGTGTTTGTGTGCAATAGTATGATGAAAATGCACTTGAAGAGAAGATGCAAGATAGATACAAAGGTGTATATGTATAGCTCAAGCACTAAAATCTGAACCTAAGGCAAGAGGGTGAAGGTTCCCTTATATAGAAAAAACAAAGTTCAAGCTTGTTGAGGAAGTTTGGAGCTCCAAGCAATCCCTCCATACACATGTATGGAGGATGATTTTTGTGCCCAACAGCTGGCACAGTGTAGATACCCCATTTTTGACCGACCTTAAGACTCAGACGTCATCGATTGAGCGCTCGGTGATTGCGCATGTTATGCTCGTTCTGAAGTTTCAGAGTTTGGCTGAGAGCCTTGCCTCCGAGCCTCGGAACTTTTTGTTGCTTTGCCTCGGTTTGTAGACCAGGTCTTGCTTTCTCCTCTCGGAGGGAGGGAGAGGTCTTGTAGACCATCTCTCAGTGGCCGTAGGCTACTTTTCATGGTCGCAGGCCACTGTTCCCGTTTGGAGACCAGTTTTCAGTTTTCGGAGCCGTCGACCGCGCGCCTCGGTTCGGGACCGCTTAACATTCTCCGTTTGGCACGGTTTTTGGCACACACCTTGTTTCCTCTGTCTAGAGGGACACTGCAGCCCGGGAGACCACCTTTGTGGTCGCACGCCACTTTTGGTGCTCAACAGCCTGTTTTCGGGGCACCCGGCCGCGCGTTTTGCCCCCCGAACCCTCATTTTGCATCAGTGTTGGTTCATTTTTGGCATGAACCTTGTTTTCATTGTTTGGAAGGTGGTACAAGGGTGGGAGACCACCTTTTCTCTTGAAGACCACTTCTCTCTCCGCCAGCCAGTTTTCTTGTCGGGAAACTAGTCTCCTTGATTTTTGAGCCATATTTACTGGTCTCCCACCACACCACTGGCTTTCTTTCAGTGTGGAGACCACCAATTACCCTTGGAGACCATTTTTTTTTTCTGGGAGACCACTTAGGGTGGTCGGTCGACCACTAAAAGTAGCTGGCCGACCACCTTTTCTGGTCGGCCCCTTTCCTCTTGTTTTGTCTGTCTGAGTGCATGCCAGCTGTGCTAGCTGGAAGGCACAGACTGGATCCTCCATACACGTGTATGGAAGATTTGCAACCAACTTTTTAGCTTCTTGGAGAAGCTTTGGCTTTGAAACTCTATAAGAGAGGCCCTCCCTTTCCTTATACCTGGTTTTGAAATTGCTCTAAGGCAAAAAGCATATATCTCTCTGTCTCTATATTTTAGGCTTAGAAAGTGCTTTGTTCTTGACCCTTTGCACCACACCTCATAACCTAACACCTCCACCATTGTTACTGAGTTCTTGGAGGGTCTTGAGAGGTCTTAAAAGCTGGTTTTTGGTGCATAGGATCTGCTGGTTTTTGCTGAGCTTCAAGGGTAATCACTTTTCCCTCTTTTAAGCATTATTTTGATCCTTCTCTTAGCCTCATTTGCATGCTTATTTGAGCTTTGTTGTCAACTAAAAAAAGGTTCATATTTAAGTAATTTTCATGTTTGTTTAAGGCTCTTTTGGTATTGGGGGTCATCTACCCTCTTGCATGCTTCATTTAGTCTTGTTTTGAGCCATGCCTTAAGGCCTTTGTGTTGACCTTTGCTTGGCCTTTTAGCCATTGAAATTCAGTAGATTTTCAGTGGTTGGCATACTGTTTTGAGGGCCAAAATTAGAGAGAGGTGACCCTCTCTCTTTTGGCCTTGTTTGTTTGCATATTTGGCCTTTCAAAGGAGCCCATATTTTCATACTTCCTAGCCTTGGTTTAGGCCATTTTTAGTGACTTTTAGGACCTGCCTAGACCCTGTCTAGAGCTGTTTTGGTCACCTCATGTTGCCTCTTGCATGTGTAGAATAATCCTCTTCATAGCTTATCAAAGGAGCATGTCTTTCTTGCATGTATTGGTCATGTTTCAGTGGGTTTTTGGTCATTATTTGGCATATCATAGCTCTGTCTTTGGCTGGTTTAGTGGCCTCTTGAATGCTTCACATGCTTGTAGTGTAAACCATACTCACTAGCCTACATTGCATGTTGTTTTGGCCATTGATTCTAGCATATTTTGGCCATACTTCAAACTGATCTTGTTCATATTTTGGGCTGCCTTAGCTTTGTTGTGAGGCCTCTTGGTCGAATGATGCTTGCCATGCATACTTGTAGTGTAATATCCTTGCCTAGTCTTGAGTTTTGGAGCCCCTTGCATGCTTAACTTGAGGTGTTTCCATGTCTTGGCATCATTGAGCATGTTATTTCAGAGCCTATACTTGTGCCATGTTCCCATGTTTTCCACTCTTTAAATGCATTTGAGAGTTGTGCTTGTATACCTCATTTATGGGCCATTGCATGAGCTTCATTTTTGTGCATTTCAAGCCATCATCCCAACCCATTTTGCTACTGTTTTGGGCCTGCATAGGGTCTGTTTGGGGTTGGTTTCATCATTTGAGCATCGCTTTGCATGCCTTTAGTGTAATGCACTTCACTAGTTTCAATGCTTGAGTCATTCAACATGCGTTGTGTGAGTTATTTGCATGATTCAGAGTCATTTTGGAGTCATGTTATATGCCATTTCAGAGCTGGAATATATGCCATTGTACTTCATGTATAGTCCTTTCAATGCATGTGCAAAGTTGTGTTTTTGTGCCTTGGGCTTAGTCCTTGCATTGTGTATGCTAGAATGAGTTTTGGAGTCTTGTTTTCATCATGTTTGGCCACTGATTTCGGTGTGGCTGAGGCCCATCCATTTTTGTTTAAGTCCATTTTGCATTGAGTATGCCATTGTAGTTCATAGCATTGAGTATGCCACGTTGTCGCATGATTGATCATTGCATTGTGCATGCCTTGTTCATCTCATTGTGTATATTAGTTCCATGTGCATTGTGTATGCTAGTGTCATGAGCATTGTGCATGCCATGTAGCTTATAGCATTGTGTATGCTAGTTGCATGTTTGCATATCATCCTTTGCATGTTTGCATCACTTAGTTGCATAGCATTTAGGCTGCATACTTAAAGTCGCATTGTGCATGCCATTGTTTGTTGCATTGTGTTCGGAATAGGAGTTAGTCCGAACACGGGAAATAAGGGACGTTTCGTACTCAAAGTGATGAAACGTGCCTCGATTCCCGGTCGCTTGACACTCTTGACTACCCATGACGGAGTTGTTGGTTTTAGGTGCTTGTATGTGCATTCATTTCACATTGAGTCGTGCAATTCAACTCCTCGGCCATCATGCATCGAGATGCGCGACCGATGGCCCGAGGGTCGAGGACTACACTCCCTAGAGCTTATGCAATGACGGGGAGAGTGGTCATGCACACATGTGTTGCAAATACCTTGTCGTGCCTCTCTCTTTCCCTTTGTTGCAGAAAAAACAGAATCCAGGAGAAGAAACTGGTTGGCCGACCAGGTTTTCTGGCAGGCCGACCACCTTCTTTGGTTTCCACCACAAAAAGTGGTTGGTAGTTGGTCTCCCATGCCTATAAGCTGGTCGGTAGCCTTCCCACAGTTTCTCGGGGTGGAGTTTCATCTCTCTAGAGCTTTGTGCAAATTTCTAAAATCAATTGCAAACAAAGGCAAGCCGGGGCATCGCGATGGATTTCCCGACAAGGCGACTCGAGCATGCATGCATCCTTTATCATTCAAGGCAGAGCTGAGGCAGTCCACATTCATGTAGTTTGCATGCTAGTTTAATTGCTTACTTAGTTAGTTTGTTAATTAATTAGAGTTGTGTAATAATTAGCTGTAATTTATTATTCATTTTGGTTGTGTAATAACTAGCTAATTATATTAGCTTAGAATAGCCAGTTGGTGTTGTATTATTTATTCGGACCCTCCGTCGAGAGGGCCAACTGTTGTAATAAGTGTGCGTGTGTGTGATGCATGTCTTCCAACCCCACGTCTTTCTCCATTTTATTTACCAGCTTATGATGGTTAGTTTTAGGGCATGTTTCAATTAGCATCCTTATACTCGCATGATTGCATCCATTCATCTGTCTTGCATGTATCGGGCTCGGCGCATCATACTAACTGCATTGTATTTCAATTCCAAGTTGAATACATGTTATCTGTAACATCTCATATGCCATTTTAGAATAGCCGAGCCTATCTTAGTTGCATCCTGCATGTGTTGCATTAGGCATCTCAGCATAGTTAGGATTCATGCATGATTTCTAATTAGCTTCTTTCTTTGGCTCGGAGTACTCGGTGAGTGTTTATGCTTTAGCATCCTTGCATGTGTGTGAGCGACTACCATGATAGCATGCTTGCCATGAGGCTAACTGATAATGTGATATACCTGCCTGAATGCCTATGGGTGAAGGCTGGATTACTTGAATTGGAACAATTCATCGATTGCGAGTTTTAAGCCCACTTGAGGGTGGCAAATCCACGTCTTAGCCTACTTGTGAGTAGCACCATCAAACCATTTTCAAATAAACAAACATGAAATGTTTTGTTCCAACTCAGGCGATCTAGTCTATACTTGTATGCTGTGTGCATCACATAGTAATCCTAGGCTAATAAACCGGAATAAGAACGCATGTGTTTTCAAAAACTCGATATCATGTTTAGTATGGCCGATCTTTGATCGGGCGAGCGGGGGTGCTCATTGCATGACCTTCCCCAATCGTACCCACGTTCCCGAGCCGAGGCAACTTTGGTGATGACGGACACGTGACCTTAGGCACGAGTCAGGGTTTCCTAAATTCCCCCAAAATAAAATATTTAGGTGGCGACTCTGTATCTGGCAAAGCAGTCCATGTTTGGCATTTCTTTCTAAAAATCAGTTTTTCAAAACGATTTGCCAGATTTGGACTCTTTGGTGATTTATCAGCCTCGTATTGCACTTTGCGGGAGTAGATTCAGAACCGTGACATTTGAGTCTGAACTGTAGTGAGTCCAATGAACAAAACGGGATTTTCCCGGGACTTTTGAAGTTGTACTTATCTTGCGTTGTTATGCACACCGCTTGCATTGTTGTGCACGTTTCATTGGTATTATCATGCCTCCATGCTTTGCATGCGTCGTTGCGCACGTTTCACTTGCATCGTTATACACTTTGCCATCGGCACCATATGTGTCCGCGTTTGGTATAGCTTTGAACATATGTTGCTAACTTATTGTACCTATTAAGTTCCTTTCTTTTACAGGCACGATATTGTATGTACGGTTCATTCAAGAGAAGTTCCAGTTCAGTTTGAACGTACCTTTTCTCCTCTCGCATGCGGTGCGTTAGGACATCTTCGGTTTCGAACACTCAGATGAGTTCCGGTGTTCTTTCATACCTTTTCTCCTCTCGCATGCGGTGTGTTAGGACATCTTCGGTTTCGAACACTCGGATGAGTTCCGGTGTTCATTCATACATTTTTTCCTCTCGCATGCGGTGCGTTAGGACATCTTCGGTTTTGAACACTCGGATGAGTTCTGATGTTCTTTCATACCTTTTCTCCTCTCGCATGCGGTGCATTAGGACATCTTCGGTTTCGAACACTCGGATGAGTTCCGGTGTTCATTCATACCTTTTCTCCTTTCGCATGCGGTGCGTTAGGACATCTTCGGTTTCGAGCACTCAGATGCGTTCCGGTGTCCATTTGTTCGCTTTCTCCTTTTGCGTTTGATATGTTGAGAGTTGTTTCGTTTGAGACTCTGGGTGTTCTCGGTAGTCACTTTTAGCCTTCTCCACGTGAGACGCAGTGAGAATTGTATAATTTTCTTACATCCTTTCTGTATGGGATGTGGTTTGGCTCGTGTTTACTTGCTTTGCATAACATTCGCTTAAACTGTTGCATTTATTGTGTATATTTGCTTCATTACAGCGTGCTTTGCATCATCATAAGTTATGTTCGACTTTGTGCATACCCCTTTGCATTTTGCCCCTGCCTGCGGACACATCTCTTTGTTTATCTCTCTTGTTTGTCTAAGTCTTCGGCCTTGTCAAAAATGGGTCGTCTCTAGGCTTTGACATTCACTCCCGTCACTTATGACTTTCGAGTTCTGTCAAAGAGGGGCAACTGTAGACACCCCATTTTTGACCGACCTTAAGACTCAGACGTCATCGATTGAGCGCTCGGTGATTGCGAATGTTGTGCTCGTTCTGAGATTTCGGAGTTTCGGCTGAGGTCCTTACCCCCGGACCTCGGGACCCTTTTATGCTTTGCCTCGGTTTGCAGACCAGGTCTTGTTTTCTCTTCCCGGAGGGAAGGAGAGGTCTTGTAGACCATCTCTCAGTGGTCGTAGGCTACTTTTTGTGGTCGCAGGCCACTGTTCCCGTTTGGAGACCAGTTTCTGGTTTTCGGAGCCGTCGGTCGCGCGCCTTGGTTCGGGACCGCTTAACATTCTCCGTTTGGCACGGTTTTTGGCACATACCTTGTTTCCTCTGTCTAGAGGGACACTGCGGCCCGGGAGACCACCTTTGTGGTCGCACGCCACTTTTGGTGCTTAACAGCCTGCTTTCGGGGCACTCGGCCGCGCATTTTGCCTCCCGAACCCTCGTTTTACATCGGTGTTGGTTCATTTTTGGCATGAGCCTTGTTTTCATTGTTTAAAAGGTGGTACAAAGGTGGGAGACCACCTTTTCTCTTGGAGACCACTTCTCTCTCCGCCAGCCGGTTTTCTTGTCAGGAAACTGGTCTCCTTGATTTTTGAGCCACATTTGCTGGTCTCCCACCATACCACTAGCTTGCATTCAGTTGGGAGACCATCAAATGGGCTGCCCGACCACTTTTCCTTGAGGGAGACCACTCACCCTGGTCAGCCGAACAGGGGAAGTGGTCGGTCGACCACCTTAACTGGTCGGCCTACTCCCTCCAGTTTTGTCTCTGTGAGTTGTTGCCAGCTGTGCCAGCTGGAAGGCACAGACTGGATCCTCCATACATGTGTATGGAGGATTTGCACCTTTGCTTTAGCTTCTTAAGGAAGCTTGAACCTTTGCTCTAGCTTCTTGAGAAAGCTTGAACCTTTGCTCTAGCTTCTTGAAGAAGTTTGAACCTTTGCTCTTCTATAAGAGAGGGCCTCCCTCTCCTTATACGAGGTTCCAAAAATTTTGCTAAGGCAAGATATATCTCTCTCTCTATATCTCTTCATTTTGGGCTCAAAAGGGGCATTGTTCTTGGCCTATTGCACCACACCTCATAGCCACACACCTCCACCATTGATCGGAGGTTCTTGGAGGGTATTTTCAGAGGTTAAGGAGCTGGGTTTTTGGTCCAGAAATTGCTGTCTTTATTGAGCTTCAAGGGTAACTCATTTTCTCCTTTTTTAAGCATTATTTTGATCCTTCTCTTAGCCTCATTTGCATGCTTATTTGATGTTGGTTGTCAACTGAAAAAAGCTTTATTTTTAAGCATTATTCATGTTTGTTTAAGGTCATTTTCCTGTTGACGGTCATCTACCCTCTTGCATGCTTCATTTAGTCTTGTTTTGAGCCATGCCTTAAGGCCTTTGTGTTGACCTTTGCTTGGCCCTTTAGCCATTGAAATCCAGTGGATTTTCAATGGTTGGCATGTTGTTTTGAGGGCCAAAATCAGAGAGGGGTGACCCTCTCTCTTTTCGCCTTGTTTGTTTGCATATTTGGCCTTTCTGAGGAGCCTATATTTCCTAGCCTTGGTTCAGGCCATTTTTAGTGACTTTTAGGACCTGCCTAGACTCTGTCTAGGGCTGGTTTGGTCACCTCATGTTTGCCTCTTGCATGTGTAGAATAATCCTCTTCATAGCTTATCAAAGGAGCATGTCTTTCTTGCATGTATTGGTCATGTTTCAGTGGGTTTTTGGTCATTATTTGGTATATCATAGCTCTGTCTTTGGCTGGTTTAGTGGCCTCTTGAATGCTTCACATGCTTGTAGTGTAAACCATGCTTACTAGCCTACATTGCATGTTGTTTTGGCCATTGATTCTAGCATATTTTGGCCATACTTCAAACTGATTTTGTTCATATTTTGGGCTGCCTTAGCTCTTTTTTAAGACCTCTTGGTCGAATGATGCTTGCCATGCATACTTGTAGTGTAATATCCTTGCCTAGCCTTGAGTTTTGGAGCCCCTTGCATGCTTAACTTGAGGTGTTTCCATGTCTTGGCATCATTGAGCATGTTATTTCAGAGCCTATACTTGTGCCATATTCCCATGTTTTCCACTCTTTAAATGCGTTTGAGAGTTGTGCTTGTATACCTCATTTATGGGTCCTTGCATGAGCTTCATTTTTGTGCATTTCAAGCCATCATCTTAGTCCATTTTGCCACTATTTCGGGCCTGCATAGGGACTGTTTGGGGTTGGTTTGTTCATTTGGACATTGCTTTGCATACCTCTAGTGTAATGCACTTCACTAGTTTCAGTATTTGAGCCATTCAACATGCATAACATGAGTTGTTTGCATGATTCGGGACCATTTTCTATGTCATTTCAGAGGTGGAACATGTGTTGTTGTATGCCATATTTCATCCTTTCCATGCTTTCATACAATTGTACCTTGTGCCCTAGGTTTTGGGCCCTTGCATCTTGCATGTTTGCATGTGTTTTGTTGCCTCATTTTCATCATGTATGGCCACTGATTCGAGTGTGGATGAGGCCCACTCATTTTGGTTTAAGTCCATTTTGCATCAAGTATGCCATTGTAGTTCATAGCATTGCGCATGCCATGTAGTTCGTCGCATTGAGTATGCTATTTGATATTCGCATCGTGTATGCTAGTCACATCTTGCCATATTGTTGCATATGTTGTCTTGCATTGAGTATGTGAGCATTAGCATTGCGCATTGTGCATGCCATTAGCCTTGTTAGGTTGTCCATGTTGCATTTCATATTGGCATTGTGCATGCTATCATGTCATCCTTTGCATGTTTGCATCACTTAGTTGCATAGCATTCAGGTTGCATGCTTAGAGTCGCATTGTGCATGCCATTGTTCGTTGCATTGTGTTCGGAATAGGAGTTAGTCCGAACACGGGAAACGAGGGACGTTTAGTACTCAAAGTGACGAAACGTGCCTCGATCCCCAGTCGCCGAACTCTTGATTACCTATGACGGAGTTGTTGGCTTTAGGTGCTTGTATGTGCATTCATTTCACATTGAGTCATGCAATCCGACTCCTCGGCCATCATGCATCGAGATGCGTGATTGGTGGCCCGAGGATCAAGGACTACACTCCCTAGAGCTTATGCAATGATGGGGAGAGTGGTCGTGCACACATGTGTTGCAAATACCTTACTTTCTCTCTCTCTTGCCTTTGTTGCAGAAAATGCAGAAACCAGGAGAAGAAACTGGTCGGCCGACCAGGTTTTCTGGCAGGCCGACCACCTTTTCTGGTTTTCACCACCAAGGGTGGTCGGTAGGTGGTCTCCAATGTCTATAGCTGGTCGGCGACCTCCCCCTAGATTCCCAGGGTAGAGTTTTTTCTCCTTGGAGCTTTGTGCAAGTTTCTGAAATCAATTGCAAACAAAGGCGAGCCGAGGCATCGCGATAGATTTCCCGACAAGGCAACTCGAGCATGCATGCATCCTTTATCATTCAAAGCAGAGCCGAGGCAGCCCATTTTACATAGTTTGCATGCTAGTTTAGTTAATTTGTTAATTAGCTAGTGTTGTGTAATAATTAGTTAATTCGATTCTGTACTATTTATTCGGACCCTCCGAGAGAGGGCAATGTTGTAATAAGTGTGCGTGTGTGTGATGTATGTCTTCCAACCCCATGTCTTTCTCCCTTTTATTTACCAGCTTATGATGGTTAGTTTTAGGGCACGTTTCAATTAGCATCCTTATGCTCGTATGTTTGCATCCATTCATCTGTTTTGCATGCACCGGGCTCGGCGCATCATACTAACTGCATCGTATTTCAATTCCAAGTTGAATACATATTACCTGTAGCATCTCATATGCCATCTTAGAATAAGCCGAACCTATCTTAGTTGCATTCTTGCATGTGTTGCATTAGGCATCTTAGCATAGTTAGGATTCATGCATGTTTTCTAATTAGCTTCTTTCTTTGGTAAGTGTTTATGCTTTAGCATCCTTGCATGCGTGTGAGTGACTGCCATGATAGCATGCTTACCATGAGGCTATGTGCTTATGTGATATAACTGCCTCAATGCCTATGGGTGAAGGTTGGGTTGCTTGAATTGGAATAATTCGTCGAAACCCGTGTTTTAGCCTACTTGCGAGTAGCAAACTTCAATCCGCTTTCAAAAACAAACATGAGATGTTTTGTTCCAACTTAGGCGATCTAGTCTATACTTGTATGCTGTGCGCATCACGTAGCAACTCTAGGCTAATAAACCGGAATAAGAGCACATATGTTTTCAAAAACAAGATATCATGTTTAGTAGTGGCCGATCTTTGATCGGGCGAGCGGGGGTGCTCATTGCATGACCTTCGCCAATCGTACCCAAGTTCCCGAGCCAAAGCAACTTTGGTGATGACGAACACGTGGCCTTAGGCATGAGCCAGGGTTTCCTAAATTCCCCCAAAATAAAATATTTAGGTGGCGACTCTGTATCTGGCAAAGCAGTCAATGTTTGGCACTTCTTTCTAAATATCAGTTTTTCAAAACGATTTGCCAGCTTTGCACTCTTTGGTGATTTATCGGTCTCGCATTGCACTTTGCGGGATTAGATTCAGAACCATGACATTTGAGTCCGAACTATAGTAAGCCCAATGAACAAAATAGGATTTCCCCAGGACGTTCGGGGACGTCTACAGTTTCTGGCGACTCCGCTGGGGAGTTAGAGAACTTGACTCGAACTCATGATATCTTATTTTGACTACACTTATGTGTTTCTTTGCATTACATTCGCATTGGTGCGCCTAGGACACCGTGTTTGCCATCTGCTATTCCTGAATGGTTTGTCGGAGGCTGCGTGCCATAAGGCTGACCGGTTACAGGCTCTGCCACGATGGGAACACAAACCCCAGTTTTTATCGGGGCACCCTTTTTGACCATTTGACCTAGTGCATATTCGGAATCCGTAGTGACCATTCCAAACTAGGACAGGTTGCTCACCCGATTATAGGTTGTTTGAAACCGCTGCGTGCGTAGTGAAACCCTAGCTCCTAACAAAATAGGACAGGGAAACCCTACCCCTCCATAGGGGTGTTTTGGCTCTTACTTGCTTGCTATGTGCTGTCAGAGTGTGTCTCTACAGGTTGTGTGTATCAGTTTACAAGTCGGGGTATCAGGCCTGCGGGCATCAGTATGTGAAGAATCAGTTTTACCTGAGGGTATCAGTTTACAGGCAGAATTTGGAGCAGAATTCAGTAAAGAGCACGGTCATGCAACTATGCTTATATCTATTCCAGTGAAATTAAGCTGAGATGCTGTCTGTTTTCTCTTTTGCAAGGGTAGTCGTGGAACTATAGCTTCAGAGGGCTCCAATATCCCCCGGGTACATTGGATTCGTACTGATAGACTTTGTCAGGTCAGAGATTCAGTTCAGAGCAACCAGTGTTTCCTTCACCAGTGGTAAGGCAAAAAAAGGCCAATCAGGCACAGATCACCTGTTCAACAGTACCCCAGTTCAGCAGTCATTATCCGTCTCACCTGTGCGCAGTTGGGTTGAGATATCCGCTTTTACCTCAGAGAGATACACCTGTTATTCAGCTAGATCAGCGCTTTATGGCAGGCATGGAAGAGATGATGCGTCAGCTTTAGGAAACTATGCAAGCCATGCAGCAGGATGCTGCCCGTCAGGTAGAAGTGACTGCACGCCAAGCAGAAGTAGTGGCCCAACAGGCAGAGTTAATAGCCAGACTTCAGCAGCAGCAACAACCACAACAAGCCGGAGCATCTGCTTCGCACCCACCTCCTCCCCCACTTAGAGTTCCGATACTCGGGGACACTGCAAACGTCCAGGAAGATACGGACGCCCCAACAGGAACAGTTCCGCCACCAGTTCTACCGCAGATTTCAAAGGCACTGGCCTTTTCAACAAGTACACCATTTGAATCTGAGATGGACCCAACCGCCCTAAAGGTCAGTAAGCTTAAGAAGCTATCCAAGAAGGCTCAATGTGTGAATTCCATTCCGAACATAGAGAATGGATACACCAATTCGGCAGTGACATTACCGGACCGGTTCAAGATGCCACATATCGACCGCTTCGATGGTTCTGGAGACCTAATGGTGCACCTCCACCTATTTTCTGATATCCTGAGGCCAATGGGCTTGACCACAGCCCAGAAGCTGTCACTATTTGGCCGAACCATATCTGGGATAGCCGCAATCTGGTATGCGAAATTGGAGAACTCTGTGAAACAGAACTGGGAAGAAATGGCTGAGGCCTTCATTGCTCAATACTCCTACAATACACAGATCGAGGTCACAACTCGTGATCTCGAAGTCACCCGCCAAGAGCCAAAGGAGAGTTTCTCAGAGTTCGTGGCGAGATGGAGAGCAAAGGCCTCAATGATGACTGCAAGGCCTTCCGACAAAGACCAGATCAGGATGGTTGTGCGCAACCTCCAACCCAGGCTAATGCAAAAGATGATAGTCTTACCCCTCCCTACCTTTGTCGACTTGTATGAGCTTGGGGTACAGATCGAGGACGGTATGAAGCAGGGCCTCATTGACCAAGAGAAGGAGCAGCCCAGGAGGGCGTTTTCCCGCAGTTCGAATGCGACCACCAGTGGTGATGCAGCTGCAAGATCTTCTGAGGTAGGCATGGTCACCACCACCACATCAAAAACAGTTACCCCATTCACCGATGCGTCCGAAAGTAGCTCACAAAAAACCAAATATCCACCTTGAGTCAAGAGGGTTTTTACCCCACTTTATATGCCTTTGTCAAAGGGTCTAGAGGTCTTACTCTGGAAAGGACATCTAAAACCGTTGGAACAACGGCCTCTACCTGATCCTCTCCCTCCAAAGCATGACCAGACTAAGTACTGTGCCTACCATCAACAAACCGGTCATGACACTAACAGTTGCTTTCGTCTTCGCCATGATGTACAAGATCTGTTTGACAACAAGGTCATCGCCGCACCAGCTCAGCAAAGTCTATCGCCACTGGATCAGTGAACTTGGGGGATAGTACGAATATGTGATCAGGGGATGAACCACCTGCGGGCGGCACTCAGTTTACTCCAGATGTGGTGTATGGCACGCACTGTTTTGAGCATTTGTGAATGCTGGTTTTTGTACTTCCTGACTCGGGTATTGAGTCAGTTTTGTTATGTTGTTTAGAGTCTGTCTTGTTGTATAGAGTCAGTCTTTTCATACTGAGTCAGTTGGGTCTGTCTTGTTGTATTGAGTCAGTCCTGTTTTGTTAGAGTCGGGTGATCCCGGGGGCGTTGCCTCGGATATCACTATTTGGTTTTGTGATTGTCTTTTCGCTTTCTTTTGAGTCTGTTTCTACCGGGGAGCCAGTTACACCAGAAGATCTGAATGAAACAGCTGTGGCTTTCATGTTTTGTGCTTGTTTCTGCTTTGAGCTTGTTGTGCCAGCAAACTTGAATGAAACGGCAGTGCTTTTCACCTGCTTTTCTGTGCTTTGAAATCATTACATTGACCTGAGTTTTTCAAAACTTTTTTGAACATTGTGATAAAAACGAAGAGGAAAGAATTCCTCGGGATTTGTAAAATTTGATCAATTGAGGGAAAGAGAGGCATGCTAAGCCCTTAATGATTGAGATCATGTTTGTTAATGTGAGTACTGAGAAGGATCCTGGCTTGATCCAGATTGGTTCTGCATTGTCTTCGATGCGAGCAATTAGTCGCTTTCTTAAAAGATTTCAAAAAATGTTTTACGTGGTTCTACGAAGACCTGTGTGGAATCGCTCTTGAGATTGTGCAGCTTAGGATCGCTCTCAACCTCGAGACTCGACCCCTTGTTTTCAAACCTTGGACCGTAATTCAGAGTGTTCAACGGTCAACCGCAATGTGAGGCCTATGTGGCCAGATTCGAAGCAGCCCTCGAACTAGGGGCAGGGAAATCAGATCAAGAAGATCAGATGTTGTCAAAAGAAGCTTGCGAAGCTAGATCAGAAGCAATCCTCGAACTAGGGATAAAAATGTCAGATGTGCTCGAAGAGTCAAAGATGAGTCTTTTCTGCAAACCAGGGAAGACTAGCAAGAATGCCAAATCCCAGAAGGGGGAAAGAAGAAAGTATTGCTGAAGGACAACCAAGTTCTTATCCACAACATTAGGGGCAAATTCACCCTCCATTGGATGGACTTCTACATCATCAGCGAACAGCAGCCATTCTCTTGGATTCAAATGGCTCCGAGATCTCAAACCATTCAACATGGACAAAGCTAAACTTTTACCCTTGAGAGGCTCACTGGGCTGAAAACCCGGAAAGGCGACCCAGGCAAAAGTTAGGGCAAGAAAAAAAGAAAAGAGAAAAGAAAAGAAAAAATGCGAAGAATGAAAAAAAAAGAGAAAGAAGAAAAAAAAAGAGATGAAAAAAAAAAGAAAAAAGAAAAGAAAAGAAGAACAAAGCTTGCAAGGTTGAAAACCCAGAAAGGGCGGCCTTGGCAAAAGTTAGAGCGCAAAAGGAGAGGTTAATACTCGAGTGTACCTTACCCCCGAACTACGTAAGGCTTGATTCCCATCTTTGGGATACGTAGGCAACTTCATTCTGAAGTCCAGCCGTAAAACACTTCAAATTTGACTGTGTCCATGTGATGGTTCTGGTCATCGTTGTCTTCTCTGTATCCGAGAATTTGGTTGTAATTGTCACTGTGAGGACTGGTTGCCACGTGCTGCGGCGCTATTCAGACTAGGGGCAACTTTTCGTTGCCCTGCAGTGCTGCGGTGCTATTCAGACTAGGGGCAACTTTCAATTGCCATGCAGTGTCGTTCAGACAAGAGACAATTTTCCATTGTTTTGGATCTGAGGTTGTGCATCTCAAGAGTAAATCCTGCGTTGGTCAAGCAGTGGCCATTTGCAAAAATAGTTTTTGAGAATTTTTAATGAGGTTGACTAATTCTCTCGAAAATTATTCCATTTTTTCCAAAACTGGACCATTTTCTTAGACCCAAAAAGGAAATTTTTCAGTGCTTATAACCTAACTTGCATGATTTTAAATCAGAAAATCGAACAAGCATGTTAATCTAACTCTCATGTTGGTCAAAATTGTTTTAACAGAACGTCAAAAACAAAAAAATGGTCAAAATAATGAACTAGGGGCACAGTTGAGTCAGGCTTCCTGTCTTTCCCCCGTTGTCAATGCATTTGCCAGAAAGGGCACTATACTTGCCGAAAAGGGCACCCTATTCGCAAGAAGGGCATAGCGGAAGCTGACCGCAAAAGGGCAAAAGCTCTCACATCCTTCGAGCAATGAGGTATCAAGCCAAGTGCGAAGCACGAACTGGAATGGGGCAAGATATTCCACTCCCCAGCAAAGCATCGTCAACCGATGTCAACTGCAGATTTGCTACACACCCAGTTGTAGCTCAGCCCCTCTGCGGGAGAAACTCATTGTTGTGAACAAGAAAGAGAATCTAGCAGAATGCTAGGGGCAAGAGCCCGCAACTTCTTGTTTATCCATCCATCAACCACCCAGGGGAGGGATAAAAAATGAGAGATTGAAGAATAGAGAGATGTGCGCTGAGAGAAAAAGTGAAGAAAAGGGCTTTTTCAGAAAAAAAAATAGAGCCTGAGGGCCGAATGATGTGAGAATCATAAATGAGAAAGGGTGGGAAACAATACCCAGAGAAACAGGCTCCCTATGCACGTCTGAGTGTCGTGTCTTTTTGTTTTATCTCGATTCTTGTTTTGAGTCGTTTCGAGTGTTACTCGATGTGTTTAGGTTGTTTACCTTTTGTTTTCCGTTGTTGAGTCGTAGTGCGTTGTGTTCAGTCGTAGGCTCAATACCCCGGTCAAGAACTCATCTCTCAATTTCAAAAATAAAATCGTTTTGCGCTCCGAGTGCCGTGCCGTTCTCCACATCTGTGCAAAACAAGATTCGTTCTTTCATAAAACCGCAGGGTTTAACCCAAGTCATGCGAGAACAGTAAAACCAGGACCTATCTGAAGCTATATAGGTTCTAGACTGCAAAGCAAAAGAAAAGAGGGAAAATGTCGGGTATCTGAGTTTGTTTGAACTTCAGTAAGTTCCGAGATTACATTCCGTGTGTACCTCTTCAGGTCTTCCCAATGCTCCGAAGTATGAGTATGCCTCTACCTCAAGCTCAAGATCAAGTCTGCTTCGAATGGCTGTTGCCTAGAACGCAAAGGTTCGGGATTTCCAAGACTAAAGTCTGGTTTAAATACCCAGAGGCGTGTCCTAGGCTTGAAATCTGTATGGAAACCCCATAGGTTGAGATAGGGTGTATGCTCCTCAATTCTGGATGCTGAACCAACCTGGTCTGTCACCCCGTTGGAGAATAAGGAAAGTTGTGAATATGGTCAGGCAGAAAAGTGGCATCAAAAGTGTTCTACGTGAAGAACCCTTGTCAGTATTTCAGAGCCTTTGTACTGTAAGTTGAAGGTAAGTGTTCGAAGAGCACGAGGGGAGATCCCCGTCAGAGTAGAGCGGTTCATCGCCACTCACCCCATGAGGTGCTTTCTAAAAGTGCCGCTATGCTTGTTTATTGCATTCCTTAAACATCATACATTGTATTGCACTGTACCTACCAAATTTCTTTCTCATACATGCACGATATTGTATGTACAGTTTATTTGAAGTCAGCGCAGCCGGGCGATATTAGATGTACGGTTCATTCAAAGAAGTTCCGTTTAAGATCATTCACTTAGTGTATCAATCACACTTCATTCACTTAGTGTATCCATCACACTTCATTTACTTTAGTGTATCCATCACACTTCATTTACTTCATTTGCTTTAGTGTATCCATCACACTTCATTTACTTTAGTGTATCTATCATACTCTGTTCACATAGTGCATCTATCACACTTTGTGTTCACCTTTAGTGTATCTATCATACTCTGTTCACATAGTGCATCTATCACACTTTGTGTTCACCTTTAGTGTATCTATCATACTTTGTTCACATAGTGCATCTATCACACTTTGTGTTCACCTTTAGTGTATCTATCATACTCTGTCCACATAGTGCATCTATCACACTTTGTGTTCATTTTTAGTGTATCTATCATACTCACATAGTGCATCTATCACACTTTGTGTTCATTTTTAGTGTATCTATCATACTCTGTTCACATAGTGCATCTATCACACTTTGTGTTCATTTTTAGTGTATCCATCACACTTCATTTACTCTGTTTACATAGTGCATCTATCACGCTTTGTGTTCATTTTTAGTGTATCTATCATACTCTGTTCACTTAGTGCATCTATCACACTTCGTGTTCACCTTTTGTGTATCCATCACACTTGCTCACTTAGTGCATCTATCATACTTCGTGTTCACCTTTAGTGTATCTATCATACTTGTTCACTTAGTGCATCTATCACACTCTGTGTTCACCTTTTGTGTATCTATCACACTTGTTCACTTAGTGCATCTATCACACTTCATGTTCACCTTTAGTGTATCTATCATACTTGTTCACTTAGTACATCTATCACACTTTGTGTTCACCTTTTGTGTATCCATCACACTTGTGCACTTAGTGCATCTATCACACTTCGTGTTCACCTTTTATGTATCCATCACACTTGCTCACTTAGTGCATCTATCACACTTCGTGTTCACCTTTAGTGTATCTATCATACTTTGTTCACTAAGTGCATCTATCACATTTTGTGTTCACCTTTTGTGTATCCATCACACTTGTTCACTTAGTGCATCTATCACACTCTGTGTTCACCTTTTGTGTATCCATCACACTTGTTCACTTAGTGCATCTATCACACTTCGTGTTCACCTTTAGTATATCTATCATACTTGTTCACTTAGTGCATCTATCACACTTCGTGTTCACCTTTTGTGTATCTATCATACTTTGTTCACTAAGTGCATCTATCACATTTTGTGTATCCATCACACTTTGTTCACTGAGTGCATCTATCACACTTTGTGTTCACCTTTTGTATCCATTACACTTTGTTCACTAAGTGCATCTATCACACTTTGTGTTCACCCTTTGTGTATCTATCACACACTCACATTGTGTATCCATCACACGTTTACTTTGTGTATCTATCACACGTTTGCTTAGTGTATCTATCATACTTCGTTTGCTTCGTGTATCCATCACACGTTCACTTTAGTGTATCTATCACTACACTCGCTTTGTGTATCTATCGCACGTACTTACTCTGTGTATCTATCACACTTCGTTCACTTTTGTGATTGCATAATCTTCTTACATCCTTTCTGCACGTAGTGTAGTTTGGTTTTTATTCACTTGCTTAAAATTGTCGCATTTATTGTGTATAATTGCTTCATTACAGCTTTTCTTTGCATGATCATAAGTTATGTTCGGCTTTGTGCATACCCCTTTGCATTTTGCCCCTGCCTACGGGCACATCTCTTTGTTTATCTCGCCTGTTTGTCTAAGTCTTCGGCCTTGTCAAAAGTGAGTCGTCTCTGTGCTTTGACATTCACTCCCGTCACTTATGACTTTCGAGTTCTATCAAAGAGGGGCAACTGTAGACACCCCATTTTTGACCGACCTTAAGACTCAGACGTCATCGATTGAGCGCTCGGTGATTGCGAATGTTGTGCTCATTCTGAAGTTTCAAAGTTTGGCTAAAAGCCTTGCCTCCGAGCCACGAAAGTTTTTGTTGCTTTGCCTCGGTTTGCGGACCAGGTCTTGCTTTCTCCACCCGGAGGGAGGGAGAGGTCTTGTAGACCATCTCTCAGTGGCCGTAGGCTACTTTTCGTGGTCGCAGGCCACTGTTCCCGTTTGGAGACCAGTTTTCGATTTTCAGAGCCGTTGGCCGCGCGCCTCGGTTCGGGACCGCTTAACATTCTCTGTTTGGCATGGTTTTCGGCACACACCTTGTTTCCTCTGTCTAGAGGGACACTGCGGCCCGGGAGACCACCTTTGTGGTCGCACGCCACTTTTGGTGCTTAACAGCCTGTTTTCGGGCATTCGGCCGCGCGTTTTGCCCCCCGAACCCTCGTTTTGCATCGGTGTTGGTTCATTTTTGGCATGAACCTTGTTTTCATTGTTTGAAAGGTTGTACAAGGGTGGGAGACCACCTTTTCTCTTGGAGACCACTTCTCTCTCCGCTAGTCGATTTTCTTGTCGGGAAACTGGTCTCCTTGATTTTTGAGCCACATTTACTGGTCTCCCCACCACACCACTGGCTTTCTTTCAGTGTGGAGACCGCCAATTACCCTTGGAGACCATTTTTTTTTTTTTGGAGACCACTTAGGGTGGTCGGCCGACCACTAAAAGTAGCTGGCTGACCACCTTTTATGGTCTGCCCCTTTCCTCCTGTTTTGTCTGTCTAAGTGCATGCCAGTTGTGCCAGCTGGAAGGCACAGACTGGATCCTCCATACACGTGTATGGAGGATTTTTAACCAAGTTTTTAGCTTCTTGGAGAAGCTTTGGCTTTGAAACTCTATAAGAGAGGCCCTCCCTCTCCTTAGTCCGAACACGGGAAATGAGGGACGTTTCGTACTCAAAGTGACAAAACGTGCCTCGATTCCCGGTCGCCGACACTCTTGACTACCCATGATGGAGTTGTTGGCTTTAGGTGCTTGTATGTGCATTCATTTCACATTGAGTCGTGCAATTCGACTCCTCGACCATCATGCATCGAGATGCGTGACCGATGGCCCGAGGGTCGAGGACTACACTCCCTAGAGCTTATGCAATAACGGGGAGAGTGGTCATGCACACATGTGTTGCAAATACCTTGTCGTGCCTCTCTCTTTCCCTTTGTTGCAGAAAAAACAGAATCCAGGAGAAGAAACTGGTTGGCCGACCACCTTCTTTGGTTTCCACCACAAAAGGTGGTCGGTAGTTGGTCTCCCATGCCTATAAGCTGGTCGGTAGCCTTCCCACAGTTTCCCGGGGTGGAGTTTCATCTCTCTGGAGCTTTGTGCAAATTTCTAAAATCAATTGCAAACAAAGGCAAGCCGGGGCATCGCGATGGATTTCCCGACAAGGCGACTCGAGCATGCATGCATCCTTTATCATTCAAGGCAGAGCTGAGGCAGTCCACATTCATGTAGTTTGCATGCTAGTTTAATTGCTTACTTAGTTAGTTTGTTAATTAATTAGAGTTGTGTAATAATTAGCTGTAATTTATTATTTATTTTGGTTGTGTAATAACTAGCTTAATTAGATTAGCTTAGATTAGCTAGTTGGTGTTGTATTATTTATTCGGACCCTCCGTCGAGAGGGCCAACTGTTGTAATAAGTGTGCGTGTGTGTGATGCATGTCTTCCAACCCCACATCTTTCTCCATTTTATTTACCAGCTTATGATGGTTAGTTTTAGGGCATGTTTCAATTAGCATCCTTATACTCGTATGATTGCATCCATTCATCTGTCTTGCATGCACCGAGCTCGGCGCATCATACTAACTGCATTGTATTTCAATTCCAAGTTGAGTACATGTTATCTGTAACATCTCATATGCCATTTTAGAATAGCCGAGCCTATCTTAGTTGCATCCTGCATGTGTTGCATTAGGCATCTCAGCATAGTTAGGATTCATGCATGATTTCTAATTAGCTTCTTTCTTTGGCTCGGAGTACTCGATGAGTGTTTATGCTTTAGCATCCTTGCATGTGTGTGAGCGACTGCCATGATAGCATGCTTGCCATGAGGCTAACTGATAATGTGATATACCTGCCTGAATGCCTGTGGGTGAAGGTTGGATTACTTGAATTGGAACAATTCGTCGATTGTGAGTTTTAAGCCCACTTGAGGGTGGCAAATCCACGTCTTAGCCTACTTGCGAGTAGCACCATCAAACCATTTTCAAATAAACAAACATGAAATGTTTTGTTCCAACTCAGGCGATCTAGTCTATACTTGTATGCTGTGTGCATCACATAGTAATCTTAGGCTAATAAACTGGAATAAGAACGCATGTGTTTTCAAACACTCGATATCATGTTTAGTATGGCCGATCTTTGATCGGGCGAGCGGGGGTGCTCATTGCATGACCTTCCCTAATCGTACCCAAGTTCCCGAGCCGAGGCAACTTTGGTGATGACGGACACGTGGCCTTAGGCACGAGTCAGGGTTTCCTAAATTCCCCCAAAATAAAATATTTAGGTGGTGACTCTGTATCTGGCAAAGCAGTCCATGTTTGGCACTTCTTTCTAAAAAATTAGTTTTTCAAAACGATTTGCCAGATTTGGACTCTTTGGTGATTTATCGGCCTCGCATTGCACTTTGCGGGATTAGATTCAGACCGGTGACATTTGAGTCCGAACTGTAGTGAGCCCAATGAACAAAACGGGATTTTCCTGGGACTTTTGAAGTTGTACTTATCTTGCGTTGTTATGCACACCGCTTGCATTGTTGTGCACGTTTCATTGGTATTATCATGCCTCCATGCTTTGCATGCATCGTTGCGCACGTTTCACTTGCATCGTTATACTCTTTGCCATCAGCACCATACGTGTCCGCGTTTGGTATAGCTTTGAACATATGTTGCTAAGTTATTGTACCTATTAAGTTTCTTTATTTTACAGGCACGATATTGTATGTATGGTTCATTCAAGAGAAGTTCCAGTTCAGTTTGAACGTACCTTTTCTCCTCTCGCATGCGGTGCGTTAGGACATCTTCGGTTTCGAACACTCAGATGAGTTCCGGTGTTCTTTCATACCTTTTCTCCTCTCGCATGCGGTGCGTTAGGACATCTTCGGTTTTGAACACTCGGATGAGTTCCGGTGTTCATTCATACCTTTTCTCCTCTCGCATGCGGTGCGTTAGGACATCTTCGGTTTCGAACACTCGGATGAGTTCCGGTGTTCTTTCATACCTTTTCTCCTCTCGCATGCGGTGCGTTAGGACATCTTCGGTTTCGAACACTCGGATGAGTTCTGGTGTTCATTCATACCTTTTCTCCTCTAGCATGTGGTGCGTTAGGACATCTTCGGTTTCGAGCACTCAGATGCGTTCCGGTGTCCATTTGTTCGCTTTCTCCTTTTGCGTTTGATACGTTGAGAGTTGTTTCGTTTGAGACTCTGGGTGTTCTCGGTAGTCGCTTTTAGCCTTCTCCGCGTGAGACGCAGTGAGAATTGTATAATTTTCTTACATCCTTTCTGCATGGGATGTGGTTTGGCTCGTGTTTACTTGCTTTGCATAACATTCGCTTAAACTGTTGCATTTATTGTGTATATTTGCTTCATTACAGCGTGCTTTGCATGATCATAAGTTATGTTCGGCTTTGTGCATACCCCTTTGCATTTTGCCCCTGCCTGCGGGCACATCTCTTTGTTTATCTCGCTTGTTTGTCTAAGTCTTCGGCCTTGTCAAAAATGGGTCGTCTCTGGGCTTTGACATTCACTCCCGTCACTTATGACTTTCGAGTTCTATCAAAGAGAGGCAACTGTAGACACCCCATTTTTGACCGACCTTAAGACTCAGACGTCATCGATTGAGCGCTTCGGTGATTGCGAATGTTGTGCTCGTTCTGAGGTTTCGGAGTTTCGGCTGAGGTCCTTACCCCCGGACCTCGGGACCCTTTTATGCTTTGCCTCGGTTTGCGGACCAAGTCTTGGTTTCTCTTCCCAGAGGGAGGGAGAGGTCTTGTAGACCATCTCTCAGTGGTCGTAAGCTACTTTTCGTGGTCGCAGGCCACTGTTCCCATTTGGAGACCAGTTTCTGGTTTTCGGAGCCGTTGGTCGCGCGCCTTGGTTCGGAACCAGTTAACATTCTCCGTTTGGCATGGTTTTTGGCACATACCTTGTTTCATCTGTCTAGAGGGACACTGCGGCCTGGGAGACCACCTTTGTGGTCGCACGCCACTTTTGGTGCTTAACAGCCTATTTTCTGGGCACCCGGCCGCGCGTTTTGCCTCTCGAACCGTCGTTTTGCATCGGTGTTGGTTCATTTTTGGCATGAACCTTGTTTTCATTGTTTGAAAGGTGGTACAAGGGTGGGAGACCACCTTTCCTCTTGGAGACCACTTCTCTCTCCGCCAGCCGGTTTTCTTATCCGGAAACTGGTCTCCTTGATTTTTGAGCCACATTTGCTGGTCTCCCACCATACCACTAGCTTGCATTCAGTTGGGAGACCATCAAATGGGCTGGCCGACCACTTTTCCTTGAGGGAGACCACTCACCCTGGTCGGCCAACCAGGGGAAGTGGTCGGTCGACCACCTTAACTGGTCGGCCTGCTCCCTCCAGTTTTGTCTCTGTGAGTTGTTGCCAGTTGTGCCAGTTGGAAGGCACAGATTGGATCCTCCATACACGTGTATGGAGGATTTGCACCTTTGCTTTAGCTTCTTGAGGAAGCTTGAACCTTTGTTCTAGCTTCTTGAAGAAGCTTGAACCTTTGCTCTAGCTTCTTGAGGAAGCTTAAACCTTTGCTCCTCTATAAGAGAGGGCCTCTCTCTTCTTATACGAGGTTCCAAAAATTTTGCTAAGGCAAGATATATATCTCTCTCTATATCTCTTCATTTTGGGTTCAAAAGGTGCATTGTTCTTGGCCTATTGCACCACACCTCATAGCCACACACCTCCACCATTGATCAGAGGTTCTTGGAGGGTATTTTCAGAGGTTAAGGAGCTGGGTTTTTGGTCCAGAAGTTGCTGTCTTTATTGAGCTTCAAGGGTAACTCATTTTCTCCCTTTTTAAGCATTATTTTGATCCTTCTCTTAGCCTCATTTGCATGCTTATTTGAGGTTTGTTGTCAACTGAAAAAAGCTTTATTTTTAAGCATTATTCATGTTTGTTTAAGGTCATTTTCCTGTTGGAGGTCATCTATCCTCTTGCACGCTTCATTTAGTCTTGTTTTGAGCCATGCCTTAAGGCCTTTGTGTTGACCTTTGCTTGGCCTTTTAGCCACTAAAATCCAGTGGATTTTCAGTGGTTGGCATGTTGTTTTGAGGGCCAAAATCAAAGAGGGGTGACCCTCTCTCTTTTGGCCTTGTTTGTTTTCATATTTGGCCTTTCCAAGGAGCCTATATTTTCATACTTCCTAGCCTTGGTTCAGGCCATTTTTAGTGACTTTTAGGACCTGCCTAGACTCTATCTAGGGCTGGTTTAGTCACCTCATGTTTGCCTCTTGGATGTGTAGAATAATCCTCTTCATAGCTTATCAAAGGAGCATGTCTTTCTTGCATGTATTGGTCATGTTTCAGTGGGTTTTTGGTCATTATTTGGCATATCATAGCTCTATCTTTGGCTGGTTTAGTGGCCTCTTGAATGCTTCACATGCTTGTAGTGTAAACCATACTCACTAGCCTACATTGCATGTTGTTTTGGCCATTGATTCTAGCATATTTTGGCCATACTTCAAACTGATCTTGTTCATATTTTGGGCTGCCTTAGCTTTGTTGTGAGGCCTCTTGGTCGAATGATGCTTGCCATGCATACTTGTAGTGTAATATCCTTGCCTAGCCTTAAGTTTTGGAGCCCCTTGCATGCTTAACTTGAGGTGTTTCCATGTCTTGGCATCATTGAGCATGTTATTTCAGAGCCTATACTTGTGCCATGTTCCCATGTTTTCCACTCTTTAAATGCATTTGAGAGTTGTGCTTGTATACCTCATTTATGGGCCATTGCATGAGCTTCATTTTTGTGCATTTCGAGCCATCATCTTAGTCCATTTTGCTACTATTTCGGGCCTGCATAGGGACTGTTTGGGGTTGGTTTGTTCATTTGGACATTGCTTTGCATACCTCTAGTGTAATGCACTTCACTAGTTTCGGTATTTGAGCCATTCAACATGCATAACATGAGTTGTTTGCATGATTCGGGACCATTTTGTTTGTCATTTCAGAGCTGGAACATGTGTTGTTATATGCCATATTTCATCCTTTCCATGCTTTCATACAGTTGTACCTTGTGCCCTAGGTTTTGGGCCCTTGCATCTTGCATGTTTGCATGTGTTTTGTTGCCTCATTTTCATCATGTATAGCCACTGATTCGAGTGTGGCTGAGGCCCACTCATTTTGGTTTAAGTCCATTTTGCATCAAGTATGCCATTGTAGTTCATAGCATTGCGCATGCCATGTAATTCGTCGCATTGAGTATGCTATTTGATATTCGCATCGTGTATGCTAGTCGCATCTTGCCATATTGTTGCATATGTTGTCTTGCATTGACTATGTGAGCATTAGCATTGTGCATTGTGCATGCCATTAGCCTTGTTAGGTTGTCCATGTTGTATTTCATATTGGCATTGTGCATGCTATCATGTCATCCTTTGCATGTTTGCATCACTTAGTTGCATAGCATTTAGGTTGCATGCTTAGAGTCACATTGTGCATGCCATTGTTCGTTGCATTGTGTTCGGAATAGGAGTTAGTCCGAACACGGGAAACGAGGGACGTTTAGTACTCAAAGTGACAAAGCGTGCCTCGATCCCCAGTCGCCGACACTCTTGATTACCCATGACGGAGTTGTTGGCTTTAGGTGCTTGTATGTGCATTCATTTCACATTGAGTCGTGCAATTCGACTCCTCGGTCATCATGCATCGAGATGCGTGATTGGTGGCCCGAAGATCAAGGACTACACTCCCTAGAGCTTATGCAACGATGGGGAGAGTGGTCGTGCACACATGTGTTGCAAATACCTTGCTTTCTCTCTCTCTTGCCTTTGTTACAGAAAATGCAGAAACCAGGAGAAGAAACTGGTCGGCCGACTAGGTTTTCTGGCAGGCCGACCACCTTTTCTGGTTTTCACCACCAAGGGTGGTCGGTAGGTGGTCTCTAATGCCTATAGCTGGTCGGCAGCCTCCCCCTAGATTCCCAGGGTAGAGTTTCATCTCCTTGGAGTTTTGTGCAAGTTTCTGAAATCAATTGCAAACAAAGGCGAGCCGGGGCATCGCGATAGATTTCCCGACAAGGCGACTCGAGCATGCATGCATCCTTTATCATTCAAAGCAGAGCCGAGGCAGCCCATTTTACATAGTTTGCATGCTAGTTTAGTTAATTTGTTAATTAGCTAGTGTTGTGTAATAATTAGTTAATTCGATTCTGTATTATTTATTCGGACCCTCCGAGAGAGGGCAATGTTGTAATAAGTGTGCGTGTGTGTGATGTATGTCTTCCAACCTCACGTCTTTCTCCCTTTTATTTACCAGCTTATGATGGTTAGTTTTAGGGCACGTTTCAATTAGCATCCTTATGCTCGTATGTTTGCATCCATTCATCTGTTTTGCATGCACCGGGCTCGGCGCATCATACTAACTGCATCGTATTTCAATTCCAAGTTGAATACATGTTACCTGTAGCATCTCATATGCCATCTTAGAATAAGCCGAGCCTATCTTAGTTGCATTCTTGCATGTGTTGCATTAGGCATCTCAGCATAGTTAGGATTCATGCATGTTTTCTAATTAGCTTCTTTCTTCGCTAAGTGTTTATGCTTTAGCATCCTTGCATGCGTGTGAGTGACTGCCATGATAACATGCTTACCATGAGGCTATGTGCTTATGTGATATAACTGCCTGAATGCCTGTGGGTGAAGGTTGGGTTGCTTGAATTGGAATAATTTGTTGAAACCCGTGTTTTAGCCTACTTGCGAGTAGCAAACTTCAATCCGCTTTCAAAAACAAACATGAGATGTTTTGTTCCAACTTAGGCGATCTAGTCTATACTTGTATGTTGTGCGCATCACATAGCAACTCTAGGCTAATAAACCGGAATAAGAGCACATATGTTTTCAAAAACAAGATATCATGTTTAGTAGTGGCCGATCTTGGATCGGGCGAGCGGAGGTGCTCATTGCATGACCTTCGCCAATCGTACCCAAGTTCCCGAGCCGAGGCAACTTTGTTGATGACGGACACGTGGCCTTAGGCACGAGCCAGGGTTTCCTAAATTCCCCCAAAATAAAATATTTAGGTGGCGACTCTGTATCTGGCAAAGCAGTCCATGTTTGGCACTTCTTTCTAAAAATCAGTTTTTCAAAACGATTTGCCAGCTTTGGACTCTTTGGTGATTTATCGGTCTCGCATTGCACTTTGTGGGATTAGATTCAGAACCGTGACATTTGAGTCTGAACTATAGTAAGCCCAATGAACAAAACGGGATTTCCTCGGGACGTTCGGGGACGTCTACACACAGCTGGCAAGAAAATATCTTCAGAAAGCTGAAGGAAAGCTGCCGACTAGTTGAAGTGGTCGGCCAGCTACTTTTACTGGTTTTCCGGAGGAAAAAGTGGTCTACAAGAATGAAAAGTCGTCGTCCAGTGGCTGCCAAGGCCAAAAAGTGGCTTGCAAGTGTCCAAATTGAAGCCCTAGAAGTTAGCTTTCCAACGGGGCCAGCCTTGCATCAAAATTCCAACTGTGCAAAAAGTTATGCCTGTTTTGGTGAAGCTGTGCAGTTTTGGTCCAACTGGATTGATGCCCTACTTCAACCAACCATATCTCCCCCGTCTGGACCTGGCTTTAGGAGATTCTTGAGTGCAAAATGAAGCCCTGGAAGTAAGCTTTCCAACAGTGGTGGCCTCATAGCTGAAATCCAAGTATGCAAATGAATAGGCCCGATTCAGCGAGGGCTGCTCGACTCTCTCTTAACGGTTCATGCCCATTTTCTCCCCTAACTGGGTTTCTTCCCTCTTCTCTTCTTTTCTTCAACTCCAAACCCCTAAACAAGGTGTTTTGAAAGATTTTTCAGAGATTTCATCTCTCTTTCATTCATTTCCACTTTGTCATTTGCTCGGTTTACCGGAAAGCGCAACATTTAACAAAACGCGAGTGTCGGAACATCGTAGGAACTTTTTCAAAAACTATTTTGAAAGAGAGGGTTTCAAGGTCTAAAATCTTTTGATCGAGATTGTTTTGGTCCAAAAGAGGTATGAAGTTGGGATTTGACTCTCTCCTTGCCTTAGAAATTGAACCTTTGCCTTGCGCACCTTTCACCACCAAGTAAACCATTAGTAGTGCCCAAGTCTTAAGGGCAGTCAAAATTGGGGTGTCTACACCTATGCAATAAAATTGGCAATTAAGACACATGATCAAGCAGACTCATCATTGATCAATACATCCTCTAAGAAACCCAATGAAAATTAAAATTGAAGCACGAGAAAACCAAGTTGACCTATACCAAAATTGTAAATCAATGTTCTTCAAGTGGTGTAATGGAGGATAGATACTTTCAAGAAAATACTTGGGACTGTGTTTATTTTTTTAGTAGAATTCTCATAACCAGAGTTGGCATTAGAAATCGTTCTTGCTGCCAGCGATGTTTCTTGCTCTTCCACCTTTCAATGACATTGCAGTTATTTAATATTTAATAAATTTGCCGTCTATTTTGACAAGAGTGTAATTGTGCAAAAGAATGCCTCACTTTTAATACAATAACCAAGTTATTTGCATCGGTATACTTTGCTTTGCTTATCTATTAAAAAGTTCTGTTTAACTGTCTCAATAATTCTTTTTTATTTTTTACATTTCATTGTCCCTTTCCCTTTCCCTCCTTATGATATAACCAAATCCAGCTCAGTTATTGATATGGAGTGAATAGATCTTCCTTATATGGGTATGAAATCCATGTTCTAATCATTTGGTGCAACTCAATTTCCTAGAATTTGTTATTTCTTCTTCTCTTGTTTTTTCATTTTTATGCAAAAATGTTGTTGGGGAATATCAATATGATTGTGTGTGTTCTGATTTATGTTTTCTAGGATTTTTAAGTATTGATAATGTCGGAAGTTGGAGCAAACTCTCAAGCAAACTCCCAACTACCCGTTGATGGTTTATAACCATCAATATCGGTTGAGAGTAAGACCTCTCTACCATTACAGCCTCCCCTCCTCAATCAAAATGTCCTTGATGTAGATGATTCTGATTCTAGTTTAGCTACTAGAAAAAACCCTAGTTTTGTGTGGCAACACTTTAAGAAAGAAGAAATTGATGGCGTATGGAAAGCCATATGTAATTATTGTAAGAAGCATCTTGGGGGTAATCCGAAGCATGGAACTTCACATTTGCGTGATCACTATAGGAGTTGTCTTAAGAAAAGGGAGGGAATGGACATGAGGCAAAGAGTTTTATTCTTATTTGTGAATTTGTTTCCCTTTGGTAGTGTTGAGGTAATATTAATTCAATATTTACGCGTAGGATTGTAACTGTTGTGCTCAAAAGAGGTTGATTTTGTAACACACAAAATTCTGAGGGTTTTGCTGTTCATTTTAAGTGATGCACCTTGTCCTTTAATAATTCAAATTTATTTGTTCCCCTTGACTTTTAGCTGTACTAGGAGAATCTTTTGCACTATAACATGATTTTATCTATTTTTGGTTTTTATAATTCTGGGTTTGTTGAACATCAAGTCCCACATCAAGTCCCCCAGCCCAATAGATCTAGGGGGCCAATTATTGAAGAATTGAACTCTGATGAGGAAAAAGAACAAGATGAGGAGAAGAAAGGTAATCCCAGAAAGCATGGCAGATTGAGCAAAGAACCTCATGTTGTTGAATAACATTTTGCATTTGTCAATTTTTTTTGGCATTTTTTAAAATTGCATGTTGTTATACTTGCATCCTATGTATTTTGTTTTTAACCATTGTTCAACTTTTTAATTCTCTGGTTTCTTTTCCTTTTTCTTTCTCTTTTCTTTGTGTGTGTATGTGTGTGTGTGTCATAGGTACAGGCAAAAGCACAAGAGAGTGAACATTGGAGCAGTGAAGCATTGGTGCAAACAAATCTTAACAGAGCTTATGCATAGATTAGTCTTGATGAAATGTTGCTGTTGCTGGAGTGTTGCTACTGTTGTTGATGGACACACTATGTGATTGATAATCATTGTATTTAATGTGTCAAAACCAAAGACAAACAATTAACCTATATTCTCAAAGCTTAAAAACAACATATAATCAACTCGGGATTTTTCAATGATTATGTGATATTGTAGTGTTGATTAGCAATTACTTTTGTGTTATATACATATTGAATTGAAGGAAATGTTGTGATGGCCACATTTGAACACTTGTATGGGAAACAGATGAGGTATTGTTGACTGATACCAAGTTTTGAAGATACCAAGTGAGACCTTTGTAATATTTTTTTCGGACCAGTGATTTCTTGATCTCCATTTTGTGCGCGTTCTGTCTGATGTAATTTTGTTCAACCCATTGTGAGGTATAATCCGAGGATAATTGATATTTATTGACTCTAGGATTTTGTTCAACCCACATTTTTTTTATAATTACTAAAACTTATTTGATTGTCTCAAAATTATATATTTGATTATTTTAAAACAAATTTTTTAATTAATTAATTAATGTGTATTTGATTTTGTTGTTGAATTAAATAAAATAAAATAAGATGGAATGTCTATTTAGCTTTTGTTGTGAACCTTAAAAACAAAAACAAAAAAAAGAAAAAAAGAAAGAAAGAAAGAAAAGAAAAGAAAAAAAGATTGAATATGCATTTAGCTTTTGTAGTGAACCTTAAAAATAAATAAATAAATAAATAAATAATTTGAATGTATATTTAGCTTTTGTTGTTTAAAAGAATAAAAAAAATAAAAAAAAGATTGAATGTATATTTAGCTTTTGTTGTGAACTTAAAAAAAAAAAATGGTTGTTAACATTAAATGAATAAATAAATAATGGGGATCAAGGTGGGTTGGGGAAAATCCAAACCCATTAGGAGAAGAGGAGGGTGGTACCCATGGAGAATGGGGAATGGGGAATGGGAAAAATTTATTATAGAGGAATGGGGATGGGGAATTAATATCTACCCATTAATCCCCATTGCCATCCCTAGTTGTTGATGAAGATGTTCCTCTTTCAGACTTTGTTTTCTTTTTCTTTTTTTTTTTTTCTTTTTTTTTTCTAAGTAGATTTGGATCTTAAAAAAAAAAAAATTGTTGATGATGTTGATGAAGATGTTGTTGTTGATGATGATGATGATGTTGATGAAGATGTTGATGAAGAGGTTGTTGTTGATGAAGATGTTCCTCTTTCAGACTTTGTTTTCTTTTTTTTCTTTTCTAAGTAGATTTGGATCTGGAAAAAATAAAATAAAATAAAATAAAATAAATAAAAAAATAAAAATTGTTGATGATGTTGATGAAGATGTTGATGAAGTTGTTGTTGATGATGATGGTGATGTGTTGATGAAGATGATGTTGTTCAGCTCCCTTTTTGTGTTCTCCAGCTCCAGCTCCCTCTTCTCTCTTCTTCTTCTTCTTCTTCATCTTCTTCACTTTCATGTTCTTCATCTTCAGAAAAATGAGAAAGAAAAAAAAAAAATCTAAAACGTCATCGTTTTGAACTCGGACCATTCGAGCCGCATAATTTTCGAGTTACAAAACGGGATTGAAATGATAAAGGGAGTCGATTTTGCTACTGTCGTTAAACATGTGGTCGATTCTGCCAATGAGTTGTCAACAATCTAGATCCTTCATCTAGTGTAAATGTCACAACACTCAAACGGTTCCTTTCTTACGGAATGATACTCCAGTCGTACAATTTTCTATAACAATTGTTTGCTTGCTCCTTTTAAATGCACTCTCACATAATGTTTTAAAAATTAGACCGGTGAGTGAATTGGAAAAAAGATTGGGTGGACGGGTCATCGGTTGAACCGTCAGGTTGAACCGGAATCGAACCGTGACGTAATAAATATATTAAAATTATATTTAAATAAAAATATAAGTAATAAAATTATAAATTAAAAATATTAAATTATCTTAAATATTTGTCCTAATATTTTATTTACTAAAAAATATAATAATATATTTTAAAATATTATTAATTTTAATTTTGGAAGAGGAAATCAAATATTTAATATTCTCTCCATATGATTTTAATTCAAATAATTTGATTGAAAGAAGAGCAAAAATTTTAGAGGGATATCAAAATTTCAATATTCCCTCCAATACATTTGATTGAATCCCACATGGATTTGTTGAGTTTTTTTGAAATTTTTTTTTTCTTATAAATAGGTGAAGACTTTCACAATAATTTCATTAAGCTCTTAATGAGATTCCTTACAAGAGGAGACCCTTGAAAGAGAGTTTCAAATTAATTTTTTTTTTATATTCTTTTATATATATATATATATAATAAGAAAGAGTTTAAAACCTTGCTCTCACACTCTTTCTTCTGTGTCTTTCATACAACTTCGTTTTGTTTAGTTTTAAAATCATAATTTAAGTATAAAATTATAATTTAAGTATTAAAATGTAAGTTAACTTTGAAAAGAAAAAAATTGTTTAGTTATAAATTTTAAAAAGAGTTTCAAGTTTCAAATTTTAAATTTTGAAAAAAAGTTGAAATTTCAAAAAGAATTTTGAGTTGTATTTTGAGTTTTAAGTTTATAAATTTTGAAATTTTTTAGATTTATTTTTTTAATATTAAAAAATGTTTAAAAAAATTTTGTTTTTTATTTTAAATATTTTTTAATTTTAAATATTTTATTTTATTTTTTAAAATATTTTATTTTTTTAATATTTTAAACTCAAATCATAGCCAAACACATAATTCAAAACTCAATTCAAAAACTATTTTCAAAATTAATAACCAAACACATAACTCAAAACTCAATTCAAAAATTATTTTCAAAACTCATAACCAATTTTTTTTCAAAAATTTTTTCAAAATTCTCTTAAAAAAATAATTTTTATTTTGTTCTTTAAAATTATTTTTTATTTTATAATTTTTTTGAAAATATATTTTTATTTTTAAAAAATATATTTTTTGTTATTTTTTAAGTATTGGCTAAATAATTTGTTATGATTTAGATATATATATGATTCAAATTTTTTTGGATAAATTATAAATACACTCCTAAGGTTTACTTAAATTACAAATTACCCCTTGTGGTTCTAGAAATTACATTATGTCTCTTAAGATTTCTAATTTCATAACAAATAAATCTTTTTATTAATAAATTATCAAGTTAATTAACAGTTTTTTAATAATGTTACAATTTTATTCCAATTAATAATTTAGATAATTTTATTATAGTATAAGTGAACAGTTAAAAATTTTACTTTTTTAGTTAATTCTGTTGAATAAAAAATTCTGACAGGGAGGTATTTGTAATTTTTCAAATCATAGGGGGCAATTTGTATTTTTACAACTTTTTTTTTTAATTTTAAAAAATTAAATATTTAAAAAAAAGTAAACACAATTTTTAAAAAAAAATTGAAAACATTAAAAAATTAAAAATATATGTATAAAATAAAATAAAATATTAAAAATAAAAATTATATATTTAAAATAAAAATATTTTTTTAAAATTTTAAATATTTTAAAAAAGTACAACTCAAATATTTAAAAAATATAGCGCACAATTGTATCAAATATAGTACACATTAAAAAAATACAACTCAAAACCCTTTTCAAAACTCATAACCAAACAAATTTTCTATTTTCAAAATTCAACTCAAAACTCATAACTCAAAATACAACTATACACTCAAATCATAATTTTAAAAAACAAAATAAAAAAATATTTTTTTGAATTTTTTTGGTAAAATAGAATTTTGAAAAAAGTTTGGTTATGAGTATTAAAAATAATTTTTTAATTGAATTTTGAGTTTTGTGTTTGATTATGAATTTTGAATTTTTTTTATTAGAATTACAATTTAAAAAGAGAACCAAACGGGACCTTATCTCTTCATTTGAGTGATGACCCTTTTTTAATTCGTTTAATTCAACTTATTTCAATTTCAGTATTTTTTTAAAAATTATATTAAAATATTTTATTTTTTAAATTATTCTCAACTAAATGATCTTAAAAATAAAAAAACAAATAAATAATTCATTAGAAACAAAATTAAGTAAATTTTGTAAATACAATCCTTAGAGGTTGTCTTATCATCCTTCATGAATGTTTTTTTCATGATTGTCTGTTCAAAATGGATTTAAAATGTAAAATAAATAAATAATAAATAATAAGAAATAAGGCACAATTAAAAAAAAAAAAACAAAATTCTCTATTGACGAAAATATATTTAAAAAAGTCAACTTACAAGTTCGAGTTAAAAGAATTCAAGAGGTCCAGTCTAATTTATGGGATCCATTACGAGCCTTACTCTGATGATAATGATTTATTTTATACATTCCTGTATGTAGGTCATTTATGAGAAAATTATATTGATCCATAATTATAACAACATAATTTTATTATATTTTGTTAAAAAAATAATATTTTACTTTTAAAATCATATTTTTGATTTTTTATATTTTAAAATCATATTTTATTTTTTATTTGTTGAAGATAAGGATAATAAAATTATTTAGTTATGATTATTAAATCAATTTGATTTTTGCAATTGATAATTTGTACATAGAAACTTGATGAGTGACTAAAATGATTGGAGTAGCATCGTGGGGAACCCCACAGGTAAACTAGGCACTTGGTGATTATTTAACATTCCTTTGTGGTGTTAAGTTTACAAGTTCAAATACTGTGGAGAATAGTTTGATACTTTTTATATTGTTGTTTCCCCTATTAACAATTAACAAACTAGGGGTGGCTATATGCTCCCCAGCCCAGCCCCATATTTTTAGAGTTTGAAAATATTATTTTGTCCATGGGTTGAGTTAAAATTTTGTGTCCATCTAATATTTGGATTAGGCATGAAATAAAGATTTCTTGCCTAGCCCAGCCTGGCCTGGCCTGGCCTGGCCCGCTTATTTATAAAATATTAATTTTATATTATTTTAATTATAAGATAAAATAAAATAAATATAAAAGACAAAAAAACGTATACATTTCCTTTTAGGGTTTAAATTAAAATATTTATTAAAAATCATATTTATTTTACTATTGAATTTTGGGAAAATTGGTCTAAGGTCATTCTCTCATTTTTAGTAATGGAAGAGATCTATAATATTATTTTGTGATGTGTAAAGTCCCTCAACCCTACACCTTTATATCACAGAGAAATTTTACTATCACAACCATGACACTCAATCTCCGACAAAGATAGATTGGTATTTCTCTCAACAAGAACGATACAGGGAGGGAGCCATAAAAGGTGGAGATTGGTAATCCATGGCGAGCATGGGCATTATCCTCTGCAACTACCCAGCAACCACTACTCACACTCTCCATTTTCGAACCCCCAAATCAACATCAACCCCACTCTAACAACTTGTACTCAACTCTCCCTCCATACCCTTATCACTTCGGAAGATGACGGGAGGCTTGTCTGTGGTGACCGGAGCAGGTCCCGGCATTGGCACCTACATTTTTGCACTCGTCCTCCCTCTCTCTCTCTCCTCGTCGCCACTGTCTTCACTACCTCTCGAATCGCCGATAAGCTCGATCGCGATTTCCTACAGGAGGTTTTTTATTCTTTTTCTTCTTCTTCCTCCTACCCATTTCATATCATTTTTTTGTGTGTGTTTGTTTCAACAATTAGAATGTTCTACTTGGTTTTTTTGTTAACTAGTTCAAATAAATTTTGAATACTTTGGTTGATTTAATGGCCAATTGATGAGTGTTGCTATGCTGTTGATTTAATGGTCATCAGTTTGTGCCCTTTGTAGAACAGAGGATGAATCTTTAAATCACATAATGTTACATTGCTCATTTGTTTGGAAACTCTGGTCTAGCGTCATCAAATGGTGGGGAGTGCAATGGGCTATACTAGGTACAATGGAAAGCTTGCTTCATTGGTGGAGTGGATGGAAGTTTAAAAAAGGGGAACTGGAAAATGGAAAGCTATACCAGCAGCAACTTTTTGGTATGTGTGGAAATACGAAAATGAAGTTATTTGCAATGAGGTCCAGCCCAATCTTGAAGAACTTTGCGACCTCATCAAGGTAAGAGTGGCCATGTGGATGAAGTCAAATCTGGTGGGAAGAGATTATTTAATTAACTAGTTTGTATCAAATTTAGAGAGTGGGAAGTTTAGAGAAATTTGGAGAGAATTTCTCTAGAGAATGGGATGTTTAGAGAAATTTGGAGAAAATTTCTCTGGAGAGTGGGATGTCTAGAGAAATTTCGAGAGAATTTCTCTAGACCACTGTAATGGTGAATTTCTCTGGTTTGAACCAGAATATCTAGCATTGTATACACCTTAGAACCATACAAAGCCTAAAAACATAATGACTCTTGTACTTAGCTTATAGAAACCATATATTGTAATAAGCAGGGCACATTTGGCTGCTATAGATTCTTCTTACCAAAACATGTATGGGAACTCACTGAAAAAGGTAATTTGTTCTTAATGTCGTCACCGTCTATTTTTTATCGAAAATTTTTGTTATGATTTTTAGCAAATTGAGATAATTATAGACTGTAACGAATGAAACTTCAGGAGAATTTGAGCTTGCCCTTTTGACAATCATACAATGTGCACATAATCCTGCAAAGTACTTTGCAAAGGTATTCATCCAATCTTAAGTTTTTCTTTTCTTATTAATGTAATTAGGACTTCTTAGGATGCATATATATTTGGCTGTATGTAATAGTTTTAAGGACTAGACTATCATTTGTGTCCTGAACAACTGATTTTTGAGATATTGACTTGGGATTGTGACTTCCCAATTTTTTTGTTCTTCAACAATACTTCTATGCAATGCCAATAGTGGATAATGTTTTCTCAATTTCTTTGGTTTGAATAGAATTTCTCTGGAACCAAAATTTTTTTGGAGAGAATTTCTTTGGTTTGGACAAAATTTCTCTAGAACCAGAATTTCTCTGGTTTGGACAAAATTTCTCTAGAACCAAAATTTCTCTGGTTTGAACAGAATTTTTCTGGAGAAAATTTCTCCGGAACCAGAATTTCTCTGTGGAAGTCTAGAGAAATTCTTTGGATCAAATTTTCTCTGGATTGATTCGAGCGACCTTAGACATTATGAAAATATTAAATGTCCTTTATGCTATAAAATCTTAATACTAGGGACCCTAAAAAAAATTCCCCATGAATTTTATTAACGTTTCAAATTCAAATAATAAATAAAAGAACTTAAATAATTTAGAATAAATTACAAATACACTTACTTGATATTTGTTTAAAATGCGAATTGCCCTTGTAGTTTTAGAAATTACATCTCGCCCCTTAAAGTTTCTAATTTCATATCAAATTGCCTTTTTTAAAAAAAGTAAATAATCAAGTAAATTACCAGGTTTTAATCATTTCAGAAATTTATTTCAATTAATAATTTAGGTAATTTTATTATTGTATAGGAGAGCAATTAAGAATTTTACTTCTTTTCAATTAATTCTGTAGAATAAAAAATTCTGACAATGAAATATTTGTAATTTTTCAAACCACAGGAAATAATTTATATTTTAAGTAAATTTTAGGAGATGTATTTGTAATTTATCCAATAATAATTTAATATCCATTCAAGATAAAAAAAAAAAAATAAATAAAAAATAGTAATTCATATTTATTAGGTTAGCTAGGTGGATTAGAGATTTAAATTTTCTTTTTATGACTAAACTTAAGATTGCTAGATTAGAATTGATGTCGAACAAGACCGGATTTGGAAAGACACATACTATCTTACTATAAATGCAAGCCCGGCGCAAACTTGATCTGGCCTAAGAGCATCTCCAACCCATCCTTCATATCTTAATATGAAGGATGGTCTCCTCCAACCCACCCTTCAAATTCATCTTCATTTGAGAGGATCATGAATTCATCCTTCATATTTGAAGGGAGGATGAAAAAATTAAGGTTCCTCCAAAACACTATTCATCTTTGTATTTCTTATTATATTACAAATAACTTTTAATTTATAAATTTAATTTTTATAAAATTGACATCATTAAAAAGTATAAAATCATACTTTTAAAATGAGTATAATATTAAATATATTTTACAAAAATTTTAAAATTAAATATTTATTAATGAATACAAATTACTTTTTGAATAGAGTTTGAATGAAGAAAATGAAGGATTGTGGTTGGAGTTTGAATGAATAGTGACTTCCTCTATATTTACTTTTTAAATAAAAAACATTATTTTTATCCTCTTTAGAAGAGTATTGCATTGGAGATGCTCTAAAGTTTGTCCAACCTAACAAATTAATCGGGACTAAGAAAAAGACAAAATAGGAAAATTCACAAAAAAAAATAATTAATTAATTAATTAATTAATTAATTAATTAAAATTAAAATTTAAAAAGCGAAATACAGAAGGGAGAGAGTGAGCAAAATATAGTTGATGTAATGAAGTCAAAAATTCATGCTACGTCTGTCTTGTTTTATTTTATTACCTTTTTTATTTTTTTAACTAAAATATGAGAAAAAAAATTAGTATATTTAGGATGACTTTTAATTTTTTACAAAAAGATGTGTAAAAAATAGAAACAAAAAAAAATATTTGACTTTTTGATATAAACTGTTGACTTTTTAAATTTTTTTAATAATTTTTTAACTTTTACACTAAAAAATTAAGTTACCAAACGAGGAAAATGTCAAGAAGTTTCAAATCAACTAAAAATATTATATGCATATAATTCAAACTTGGTAGATGTCATTTCGTCTCACTTTATCATGTAGATCATAGTGAGAAAGGAAATGATGTTCACCTGATTCAATTTATATATATATTTTTCGTTTGAATCTATTCGTCCAAACAAAAAAAGAAATGGAAAAAAAAAATTACTACTTCAAGAATAAATAATTCAATCTGTCAAACCAAAAATAACCAAAAATAAAATAAAAAATTTCAAGGCTTAAACAAAATTTAATGAAACTTCTTTGAAATATCCAAAAATGTCTTAGAAAAATACTATTATCTAAAAATCACGGTGAAAAATAAAATAAAACAACTACATTTCAATTTTTTGGGGTAGTTGTGGAATAACCCAACCCTCTTATATGTTTTAAGTTTTTAAGTATATGTGTAACTATATGCTTGATGTGAAATTCCACGTGAAATTGTGTTTAATTATGTGCATTATCTCCATTTTGGAATTATATCTGTCGGGTGTGAGAAAAATCTGTTAAAATCAAGACCTTTGGATTGGAAATTGAAAGCCTTAGAGGTGCAGTAATCCGAAATTCACTTTACAGTTTTGATCACCATGATTTTTAAGCCATAATGTGATTTTTTATAAAAATTTGATTCGCAATGAATTAAATTGATTTAATTGGGCCTAATTCTCAAATTAAGCTTATTTAGACTCATGACTTAAGCAAATTGATAACTATAGGAATGTAGAGGACTTAGAATCAAGAGAAAGGAAGAAAATATCTCCTGGAGGAAGGAAAGGAAGAGAAAGAGAAAGAGAAAGAGAAAGAGAGAAAAGAGCAAATCAACTAGGAACTAGATGGATTTGAGGGAGAATTCAAGGATTCGAAACTCCAAGTAAGTGTAGACAACCTAATCACTCTAAAACTACCCTTAATTGATTGTTCTCAAGTATTTAAGTGAAGTTTTTCGCCCATATAGATTAGGGTTTTGACTTAGAGAATTTTAATGAGAGTATACCCATGGAAATTGTTAAGCTTTATTATGTTTCCTTGACTTGAGGGTTAAACTTTAAAGTAGAGGTTGCTTGAATTAGTTTAAGAAGGTTCACCTTCTAATTGTTTGTGTGTTTGTGTTACTCATACATGGGTTATGATCTAATTAATTATGGAATTCATATTTAACATGTTCATATGTTATAATTGTGAAGGAATATTGCTTATAATTGAGCTTTGAGATGCCTTGAAAGGTTGATTTTTTGTTAAATTTCGGACTGCTCAAAACAGAGGCTACGACCGCACGTGTGGGGCCCATGGCCACACGTGCGGGACACAGCCGCACGTGCCGGTGTAGACACCCCATTTTTAACCGACTTTAAGACTCAGATGTCATCATTTGTGCACGCGGTGATCGCGCATGTTTGTGCTCGTTTTGAGCTTCCGGGGCTTTCAACTGAGTGCCTTGTCTCGGGACCTCTTAACTCTCTTTTTCTTGGTTTGTTTTTAGACCATGCCTTGGTGTCTTTGCCTGGAGGGAGAGAGAGGCCTGTAGGCCACTTTTTGTAGCTGTAGGCTACTTTTTCTCTCTTGTAGGCCACTTGTGGTGGTCGGTAGGCTAGTTTCGGGGACTTTCGGCTGAGCGCCTTGTCTCGGGGCCTCTTGGATCTCTTGCTTTTGGTTTGTTTTTGTGCCATTCCTTGTTCCCCCTTGCCTAGAGGGATGAGAGAGGCTGTTGGCTACTTTTGGTGGTTGTAGGCCACTTTTTTCCCCTGTAGGCCATTTGAAGTGGCCTACGGCCATTTTTCTGTTTTTGCAGATATTTTTTGTGCCAGTTGTGCCAGCTATTAGGCACAGAATGCATCCTCCATACACGTGTATGGAGGAATTCAAACAAGCTCTAAGCTTGTCAAGTAAGCTTGTGCTTGCATTGCTCTATATAAGGGGAGCTTCCTCCCCCTTTCAAAGGGTTCAAAAAATTTAGAGACAAATTTTGACTCTCCCTCTAGAATTCTCTCCCTCTCTCTCTATATTGTGCCTTATAGTGTTTGAAAGTGAGTGTTTTTGTCATATTTTTCCTACAACCTCTCAGCCAAACATCTTGACATTGGAGCTAAAGTTTCTTGAGGTGTTTTTTGGAACTTAAAAAGCTAGTTTTGCCTCAGAAGTTGCTGTTTTTGAAGTTGTGTTTCAAGGGTGAGTAATTCCCTCTTTTAAGCTTGTTTTTGTACATTGGTTTAGCCACCTTTACATGCTATTTTAGACTTAACTTTCAACTACAAAAAGCTTTGTTTTTAAGTGTTTAAGATGCTTGTTTGAGGCCTTGTTTGAGTTAGGAGTGGTTTACCCCATTTGGTGGCTTGTTTTGCTTTGCTTTGTGCCATCTCTTAAGGCCTTTGAGATCACCTTCTCTTGGCCTTTTAACCACTGAATTCCAGAGGAATTTCAGTGGTGGAAATGTAGTTTTGAGCCCCCAAATAGGAGGGGGTCATCCCTTCTCCTTGTGTCTTGGTTGCTTGTGTTGATGGTCTCATACTTGAGCATGTTTTTCTACCATACCTTGACTTGATCTAAGCATGTTTTTGTGACTTTTTTAACATGTTTTAGCTTTATTTGTGGCTAGCTTGGCCACTTCTTGCATGCTTCTTACACTTGTAGTGTAAATTTTGCTTACTAGCTTAATATGCTTGCTATTTTGGCCTATTATTCTAGCTTATTTTGGCTACACTCCAGCATGTTTTTGCTCATATTTTAGCATGTTTGAACTCTGTTTTGAGTGGTCTTGATCATTTGGGACTTGCTTTGTGTAGCCATGGTGCAATCTTGCTCACTAGCTTTGAGTTTCAAAGTCTCTAGCATGCTTTACCTGAGTTATTTGCATGCTTTGGCCTCATTGCTCACATGATTTCAGTGTATGTAGTGTAGTCATACTCTCACATGTTTCACTCTTTCAATGCTTTTGGAGAGTTGTGCCTTATGTCTTGATCATTGGCTAATTTGTATGCATGCTTGCCTAAGCTTTTTGGCTACCATCTCAGCATGTTTTTGGTCTTATTTTGCCATGTTACAACTATGATTTTGGTTGGTGGAGTCACTGCTTGCTTGGTTTTGGTACTTGTGGTGCAATCTCTCCCATTAGCCTAGAGTACTTGGTGTTTTGACCTTTTATTCTAGCATGTGTTAGCTATATACTCCATGCATGTTTTGGCATTGTTTTGACATGCTTTAGGACTATTTTAAGTGATCTTGGTCATTTGGGCATTGCTTTGTATGGCCATGGTGCAAGTGCTTTAGCTAGTCTTGAGTTTTGAGCACCTTAGCATGCTATATTTGTGATGGTTGCATGTTTTGGCATCATTTAGCATGTAATTTCAGAGCATATACATGTGTCATGTTCTCACTTCTTTCACTCCTTGAGAGCTTTTGAGAGTTGTGCCTTTGTGCCTTATTTGTGAGCTACCAAAGGAGCATGATTTTCTACTCTTTTGGGCCTTAGTTTGAGCATGTTTTTGCCACTAATTTGCCATGTTGTAGCTCTATTTTGGGCTGGTTTGGTTGTTTAAGCTTGATATTGCTTGCCTCTTGTGTATTGCTCTTTGCTAGCTTTAATGCTCTTGGCCCTTAGCGTGCATCCCATGGTTTGTTTGCATGATTTCAAAGTCTTTAGCATCTCATTTCAGTGCTGAAATACATGCCATTGCACTCCATTGTTTACTCCTTCATTTGTTTTGAAAGAGGTCTTGAGCCCCTTGTTGGCTTGAGCACGAAATTGAAGCGTTCATGCCCAATAGCATGATGCTTCTTTCATGCTCAAGAAGCTTGTGGCTTGGTTCGTCTTTCAAATCAGAGGACTTCTCATTTTTGGATTTAACCGGTTAAAGGGCTTATCGGTAATCTAAAATGAGTGAAAGTAAAACATGCCAAGATAACATGTTTGTGTTGCATTGCATGTGTTTGGATCGGACGTTAATCCAAACACGAGAAACGAGGGACGTTTCATACTTGAAGTGATGAAACGTGCCTCATTTCTTAGTCGTCGTCCCCCTTGATCGTGCATGATAGGGTAGAGGCCTCTTGAGTCTTGTGTGTTACTGTGCATTCATTAACTTGTACAAACTCGCCTTCTCAGCCATCGTGCATTGCGATGCTCGATTGGTGGCCCGAGAGTCAAGTACCGCACTCCTTTGAGCTTGAGAAATGATAAGGAGGGTGGTTGTACACATATACCCTGCAAATGCCTTGCCTTGCCTTGCCCCTTTGGTACTCTGTTTGCAGCAAAACTGGAGTATGTAGAAGCAACTGGCTGACCGGCTAGAGGAAGTGGCCGACCGGCTACTTTAAGTGGTCTACAGCCTCCTTAAGTGGCAGACAAGTGGCCTACAGCCTCCCCTGGTGGCCGACAGTCCACCAGCTTGAAGATGATTCAAAGTGATTCTGGTTCTGGAGCAGAAGCAGTCTGGCAATTGGTTCAGTATTCAGGAATCAAAGCGAATGCAAACAGAGGCAACCAGTGGCAAGGCAACGGGATTTCGGGAAGAGGCAACCGAGCATGCACGCATTCCTCGCCCTGAGGCTCCTTTTAACTGTTTTGCTTAGATGGTTAACTCGTTGATTCTGTACTTAAATAGTTAATGCGTTTAGCTATTCATTTGTGTTTGTAATTAGTTAACTAGTTAGTTAATTAGTTGTGATTTGTAATAAGTAGATTAGCTTAGCGTAGCTTAGCCTATTTATTCGGACCCTCCGTCGAGAGGGAAAATGTTATAATAAGCGTGCGTGTGTGTGTGAATGTCTTTCAACCCTACGTCTTTCTCCTTTTTATTTACCAGCTTTTGATGGTTAGTTTAGGGCACGTCTCGATTAGCATACCTTATGCTTTGCATGCGTGCATCATTCATTTGTCTTGCATGCACCGGGTTCGGCGCATCATTCAAGATGCATTGTATTTCAATTCCTATTTGAATACATGTATCAAGTGTTGCATTCATATGCCATGATTAGATAGCCGAGCTTATTTAGTTGCATTTTGCATGTGTTACATTAGGCATTTAACATAGTTAGGATTCATGCATATTTCTAACTAGTTTTCTGTTTTGGCTCGGAGTACACTGTAAGTGTTTATACTTTAGCATCCTTGCATGAGTGTGAGTGTTGCATTGATAGCATGCTTGCCATGAGGTTATGTGCTTATTTGATAAACTATATGAATGCCTGTGGATGAAGGTTTGGTTGCCTGAATTAGAACAACTCGATGATTGTGAGTTTTCAGCCTACTTGAAATGGCAAAATCATGTTTTTCTAAGCCCACTTGAGGGTAGCAAATCCGCGCTTTTGCCTACTTGTGAGTAGCACTTTCAAACCACTTTCAAAAACAAACATGAGTTGTTCCAATCCGCGTGATTGAGTCTATACTTGTATGCTATGCGCATCACATAGTAAGGTTAGCTAATAAACCGGAATAAGAATACATGTGTTTTCAAAATAACATATCATGTTTAGTAGAGGCCGATCCTTTGATCGGGTGAGCAGGAGTGCTCATTTCATGACCTTCCCCCTCGTACCCAAGTTCCCGAGCCGAGGCAACTTTGGTGATGACGGACACGTGGCTTAGGCACGAGTCAGGGTTTCCTAAATTTCCCAAAATAAAATATTTAGGTGACGACTTTGAAATCTAGCAAAGCAATCCATGTTTGGCGCTTTTTGATTAAAATCGATTTTCCAAAACGATTTGCCGGATTTGGACTCTTTGGTGATTTATCAGTCTTACATTGCACTTTGTGAGATTAGATTCAGAACCGTGACAGGAGTCCGAACTGTAGTCGCTAGAACTACAATTCGCGCCTTCGCGCGCGGAGAGAGTTCGAGCGGTCTACAGCGGGGCTCACAGCTTCACGTGCGGAAAACATGGGAACTTGAAGATTGCATTCTGAAATAAAAACACATGCGGGCCGTACGTGCGGCTAGGGACTTCCGCACTTGCGGCTTGAGGGGAAAAATTATGTTGACTTTTTATACTCTTCTCAGCCCTCTAAATGTGTTAAAATGTCCATTTGACTCTTCTGTAATGTGTATAATTAAACGGAACTTAACAAATCGAATAGTAAATGAACAAGAAGAGATTAAAGAAGAAGGGAATGCTTACAAATGTCTGTTGTGTGTAGGTCGCATACCAGAAGAGACTAGCGTGCAACCACGTCACTGTAAGTAATAGTAGTGTAATATTATGCTTTGTTTGTCTTATGATCATACTTTTGCGTATGAATAACCTATGTTATGAACTCAACCATGTGATTGGAATTGATTGAGATAATTGACCATTGTCACTATTATGAATTAAAGTCATTGAAACCTCTTAACAAAGGTGGGCCCAAGGCCGTTCTAAAAGAATCGCTTGTGACTTATAATATATGGCTTGGAGGCCACAATAGGTGGAGACATGCCGATGTTCCACCCATGTTATGATGATATGAATTTAATGTGACTAATGGCGCTTAAGCTAAGGGAGATGGAAACATGCCGATGGTCCGTCCACCCTATATTGTTCTAGATAGCTGTCGATATGTTGGGGACAAAGCCGTTCTGTAATATGTTGGGCCTAAAGCCGTTCCTTATCACGTGTGGGCCTGAGGCCGTTCTGTGTTAATTATGGGCCCGAGGCCGTTTGAAATATGCTCATGAATGGAACCTGTACCTAATTATACATAGTCTCTAACTCTCATTCTTATTCACTTACTTTCTCTACATTGCTATTATTCACTGAGCCTTGCTCACTCCATGTTTATGTATGTGTGTAGGTGATCAACGTGGAGAACAACCCTAGGTCGGCTTCAGGAGCCCCTTTGTTGAACTCGATCCGTCAAATTACCCTGATGGACTTTTATTTTATACTTGGGACCCTTTTGTTTTATTTTGGGAAGTTCCATATATGTATATACCAAATGACATGTTTTGCTAGCTTGGATGACTTGCCTTAGTTTATTTTAAAGTTTAGCCTATGGACTGCTACCCCTTTTGTGTCTAAACGTTCATGTATGGTTTCAATTTGTATATAAGTGGTATTATATGTCATTATCTTGGCATGTAGACACAACTCAATGGTTGTTTTATTTAATTTCATATTTGCTTCTGAACAGAGGCTTAGTGTTCAGGATGGTCATGCCCAAACCTTTAGGGGCAAGTTTGGGTTGTGACAAGTTGTGAATGGCTAATTTTTTTTTAAAAAAGTTTCATTGTCTAAGAATGTCTTATATCCCGTGGGATTGTGCTCTCCTCTACCAAATGACATCCCTTAAAAAAATAAAAATGAATATGTGTGAGAGAATATATATAATGCCCCCGATTTAAAACTATAAACTATCCAACACGATATAAATATACATATAACAACCAACTCAAATTTACAACACAAACTCAAAAGTTCACTTTGTCGTTGAACTATAATTTCAAAATGACAAAATACATATTGAGCTTTCACAGTATAAGATGTTAGAGAAAGTTAAACAAATGCCCCACGGACTTACAATATTTAAGACATGGCCTTCAATAAACGAAAGGGCCCTTGATTCAAAAACAACACAAAAGTTCAACAATTGAATTACAACTTCAAAATATCTTTAAATTTTAGACAAAAGGGTTGGTCAGCTTATTCTTTATTAGGTGGCCGTGACTCACCAAGTCTTGAAATTTTGTTAGATAGGAATAAGCAATTGCCCAGTAAAGAATATATTTAACCACGTATATAAACATTTGATTTAAATGATGCATAACCATGCCCCTTACTCATGAACACTAATCCCCCAACTTCATATCCCCATGCATATTGTTCTACTTAATTCCACATTTCTCTGTCCTTACACAAATGGCCTATGGGCACCTCAAGTCTTCCACATTTATCGTCCTCACACGATTGGGCACGTGGACACCTCAAACATTCCCACATTTCTCGTCCTCACACGACCGGGATAGTAGGCACCTCAATTTCCCCATGCGGGTAAGACCACATCATACAACAAGCAATTATCCAAAACTCAAATTTCATCTCAATGCAAAGGATCTCAATACATTTCCAATTTACTCATTAATTTCTCTTCTATTACAAACCAAGACCTATAAACAATAATTAGGGTTTTTCCTTCCATTCTTTCATTTTTCCCAAATACATGACGTGTTAATTATTTTTCATTAAGAAATAATCAATTCTTTCACAAATTTCAGGGCAAAATTCACTATCACCATTAATGTCCATATATATATCACCCATTCCAAATCACACATCCATATCATGAGACTAACACATATTCAAACCAAAATATAGATATACAAGGGTAAATATATCCCTACCTCAAAGGTTGTGAGTGAAGAGACGAAGACCCAAGGAATGAACTTCCAAAATAACACGATCCAATCGGTTCAAAATTTAGCTTTCGGCGACATTAAATACTTTGATGAAGGCACAAGGATGGATCCTTGCTATAAATGGATGAAATCTAGTGTTTTAATACTAGGGTTTTTGGAAAAGGGTGATAGAGAAAGAAAAAGTGTGAAAAAGTGAGCTGAAAATGTGTCTAGATCAAGTTTAAAATTGATGTCCCGAACAGACCGCTCGAATGGACTTTCCATCACTCGAGCGATGCATACAATATAAGTAGACCGCTCGAGCGAACTTTTCAACGCTCGAGCGGTAAATGCAAGGTCTCAGAAGTTTTGCAAAGATATAGTGGAAATACTAGGAGCTTAATTTCTACGCTCGAGTGGTCTCGCCTGCAAACGGGCAAGATACAGGGAGCTCTGCTTCACCACTCGAGCGACTGATTTATCGCTTGAGCAGTAGCCCAGAACAAGTTGTTACATTCTACCCCCTTAATGCTGTGTTTGGTTGGGGGATTTGGAGAGGGATTTGGAAAGGGAAAGGGAAAAGGTGTGTGAAACTAGGTGAAATGTAGGTATATTTTATTCACATTTCACCTAACTTTTCCCTTTCCCTTTCCAAATCCCTCCTTAAATCCTCCAACCAAACACAGCGTAAAGAATTTCATTCCCGAAATCTCATGATTTCTGCCAATAACAACTCCGACAATCCCAAAGGAAGACTAACATCATATTAACAATAGTCCCAACATTCACAACATCATTAAGTGAGAAGGAAATCAAATCATAATTTGAATAATGGTATGAAAGTCTAAGTTTTTAATAAAATAACACTTTTCATTACATTCTCTCCACAAGTCAAAGGACATAATGCCAAGGAAAACAACAAATTAACAATATTACATATCATTAAACAAATCTGGATACTTCTCATGGACCTCGACTTCTCTCTCCCAAGTAGCCTCTTCCATCCCATGGTGGTGCCACAATACTTTCACTAAAGGAATGACTTTACCTCTCAAAACTTGCTCTCAAGAGTCCAAGATCTTTACTGGTCTCTCCTCATAGGTGACATTCTCATCTACCTCTCGGCTTGTCTAATCTAAAATATGGGAAGGAACGGGTTCATACTTATGAATCATAAAAATGTGAAATTCATTGTGTACTTCGAACAGTTGTGGTGGTAAAGCAAAACAATAGGCTACTTCTCCCACACTTTCTATAATGTTAAAAGGACCAATGAACCTAGCTGACAATTTCCTACTTTGCCCGAATATCATCAAACCCTTCCTAGGTGATATTTTTAAAAACACACAATCACCCATTTCGAAAGATAAAGGTCTTATTTTCCGGTCAACATGACTCTTTTGTCGGCTCTATGGATGATCAACCTCTTCTGAATAAGAGCTACTTTTTTGGTAGTCTAGCGAACTAACTCGGGTCCAAGCATGGATGAGTCCCTTACCTTGGTCCAACACACTAATGATCTACATGGACGCCCATACAAAGCTTCGAAAGATGCTATTCCAATACTAGCTTGATAACTATTATTATAGATAAAATCCACTAGAGGCAAATGCCTCTCAGAAGAAACCTTGAGGTCTAGTACACAAGCTCTCAACATATCTTCTAGAATTTGAATAGTGCGTTTAAACTGTTCATCGATTTGAGAGTGATAGGTGGTACTAAAGGTCAATTGGGTACCCATAATTCTTTGCAAACTCTGCCACAACCGTGCGGTAAAACGAGGGTCTCTATCTGAGACGATGCTTACTAGAACCCCGTGAAGCCATACAATTTCTCTAACATAAAGCTCAGCTAAGAAATCAATTGAATCTTGCATACACATGGCAAGAAAATGAGCCGACTTAGTTAGTCGATCCACTGCAACCCAAACCGCCTCATTACCCCTCTGAGTTCTAGAAAGGCCCAAAACAAAGTCTATAGTGATGTGCTCCCACTTCCACTCTATTATAGGTAAGCACCCGATTGGCTTTTGGTGTTCCACTTTGACTTGTTACAAACAATGCTACTTCTCACTTTATACCTCTCCACCAAAATTGACAACTAAGATCACAGTACATTTTTGTGCCTCCTGGACGCACCGCAAGGTGTAAATGATGGAATTTCCAAAGAACTTCATCCATACAGGATTTTGGTACAAAAAGACGTTCTAAAAATTGAACACTCGAATCGGAATGCACCCTCAACCCTTTCTTTTCCTTCCCTTAGGAAATCATCCCTCAGATTACCTCCATTTCCAGACCACCCTGTTGAGATTTTATAACCCGTGTAACAAGTGTTGGCTGTGCAAGAACTGTAAATAAGGTGGCATGCTCAGGAGACTTGCCAAAATATAAGTCAAATTCACCTAGATCACCCAACATTTCCCACTCTCTAATAGTAAGACTAGCAATGGTACTCACAAATTTTATACTCAAGGCATTTTCCACCACATTAGCCTTTCTCGAATGATAATGCAATTCAAAGTTGTAATCTTCCGTAAACTCCATCCACCTCATCTGACTTGGCATAGCTTGCTTTTCGTGCTCCTTTCGGATATGATAGCCCTACAGTTCAAACTCCTGTGGTTCTAAATCTGATTTCACAAGTGCAATGTGAAATAAATGAATCCAGATCTGGAAAATCTTTTGAAAAATCGATTTTGAATCAAAAATGCCAAAAATTGATTGCATTGCTAGATTTCAGAGTCGCCACCTAAATATTTTTGAAAAATTTAGAAAACTCGTGACTCGTGCCAAAAGGCTATTAGTTTGTCATCACCAAATTGTCTCGACTCAGGAACTTAAGTATGAGAGGGGAAGGTCATTAATTAAGCACCCCACTCACCCAATCAAAGATCGACCTCTACTAAGCATGTTGTGATTTTTATTTACATTATATGCTCTTGTTCTGGTTATTAGGCTAATTTTACTAAGTGATGCACATTAGTATAGACCAAGTCACAAAATTTGAAATGCATTGATTTCATGTTTGTTTTGAAAAAGTATTTTGAATACATGTCACTTGGAAAAAGCGAGCTCATATTTTATATTAATCGATTTATTCCAACTTAAGTGAAAAGGCCTTCATCCATCGGCATTCAAACAGGCATATCACTTAAGTACTTAGCCTCATGGAATATGCTCGATATGGTAACACAAACACACGATGTAATATGCTAAAGCAAGAAATGCTCACCTAGTACTCCGAGGCAAGCCAAAAGAAATAAAACAATTAGAAAAATGCATGCTATAATATGCAAGTGACTAATGCAACACATACAAAATGCAACTATCGGATTCGGCTTCCTAACATGGCTTATGAATCAATTCAAGGCATGCGTAAAGCACGTATTCAATTAAGGAATTTGAAATTAACATTGATTAGTATGATGAGTCGAAACCTTATGTATGCAAGATGAATGGATGCAAGTCCTGAAAAATGCTAATTAAAACATGATGCTCTAGGCTATCCATCATAAGCGTGTAAATAAAGGGAGAAAGAAATGGGGGTTGGAAGACATACAACTTATTACATATTTGTCCTTGCGCAAGAGGGTCTAGATAAATGTTCAAATGTCCGGATTAAACTAACTTTTACAAATTTAGATGAATACTAATTAGCTAAATTAACTAACTACTTATTACATATTCAAATGAATTCTAAATTAACTAGCTATCAATTTTATTACAACAAGGGTATTATAATAATACAAATTACAATAATAATGAAATTGTAACAATAATTACTTATTACAACAATAATAACTACAATAACGATATTAATGCAAGCACAAATGAGGCGCACGACCGCATGTACAGTGTCCAGAAACCGCTCTGTCTGCCCAGACTTCTCTGCCTCACCCTTAGCCATTACTGTTTGTTACTACCAAGATTCACTGTTTACCAAACATTGGGGGCCGCCCGGGCCCAAACGAGACCCGACCGGGTCCAAGCACAATCGGTTGTGCCCTAATTTCATGCCAAAAAATGTTTTTGTGCTCTGAGGTGAGAACAGTGCAGATAGAGCCTTTCTAGGCCCTGTTTGTCCCTTCTGCTCTTCTCTGTCATGGGAAATTCAAGAGAAGAACAAATTCGAGTCCAAAACCATCAACGATAGCAAGTTGATTGCTTGATGATTTCGAACATGTTTGGACAAAAATTGATGAATGTAATGAAAGATAACCACCCCTTCCTCTTATCATAAAGGCTCAAAGAGGGAGTTAGACACACCTCAAGTCTCATCAAAATATCATGGATTGATAATTGACAATTCTCGAAGCTATGGACCAGGCATAACGTCCGGCCGAGCCTAACTATTTTGATCCTTTTTCTTTATGTCAGTTTCATAGATTTTAAACCAATTTTATTAGTCATTTCCACTCTTTAACCAATTTCTCCAAGGTGATAATTAAGTCCACTGCATGAGAAGAAATGTCAAACGAGAAGTGATCAGAAGCATGAAAGAGGGACTACGCCTTGACGATGAACCTCCGTAGAGGTTAAGCCATAGAGCATAGGTGTCTTTCCCATGCTTTGAATAACCATCAATCTTTTGAAATAGCTCTCAAACAAAAGAAAAGGAGAAAAGAGGGAGGTTGCAAAAATGATTATGTGATATTGATTATTAGAATAAGACTCCTAATATGAAAACCAAGCAAAAAAAAAGCTATCAACTCGAATGACTCGGTGTCTAAGGCCTAAACAATCGAAGTCATGAGAATGTACAATACAACAAGCAAAGTATTCAAGGCATAAGCTACTTAAATGAATTTAAACAACCCTAAACAGCCCTAAACATTAAAAAATAGTGGTTGAAAATTATGTAAAAGAGCACAAAAAGATAGGAAACAACAAGGAATCACAAAGCTAGTAAATAAGAGCAAGGAGAGGTGGCTAACCCCTTCATTTTTGAGACTTCTAAACCATGTTTTCCAGCCTTTTTAAGCTCTGAAAATTAGTTTGAAAACCAAGAAAAAAAAGTGACAAAACAAAGGGGATGAGATATGAAATAAGGTGCAAGAAAGGGTGTCAACCCTCTCTACCTTTGGTAGCTATTCAAATCCAAGTTCTAACACTTGAAATGGTTTCAAAAAATACCAAAAACACAAGAAATTGATAGAAAGAGACGGAAATGAAAGCAAAGATAAAGGTGGTAAGCTTACACCTCTTGAATGGAATAAGCTCTTGTTGTTAAACAAACTCAATCCAAAGGCCCTCAAGTTTGAATTGTGATTCACAAGTCTTAACCAAGGCCCTAAGACTTTGCTCTAAGGTTGTATACGGTGCATAAATATGGTGTAAGGATGATAAGCTTGCTCAAAGATAGCTTGCACAAGAAGAAGGAGCTCTCAAGGGTTATTTTGCTTCTTTGAAATTTTTCTAACCCTCTACACAGTGGGATCAGCTCGTATTTATAGAATTTGAGCAAAATAGGTTGAAAATATCTTCAAAAATAGACAGCTGGCTGATTCCTGCCCAAAACAGTATTTCTCGCCAAAGAGACACGGCCGACCCCAAATGGCCACGGCCGGCTTCTAATGAGGCGCGGCCGGGCCCCAATGTGCTCCCCTGTTCCTCAGGACAAAGTGCCCAAGTCTTGCGGGCGGTCAAAAATGGGGTGTCTACACTTGGGTTCAAATATTTTTGATAAAATAGATACTTACGCCGTTTATGGTCCGAGAACACATCAAACTTCTCCCTGTACAGATAGTGCCTCCAAAGTTTTAGAGCAAAAATGTTTGTTGCTAACTCTAGGTCATGAGTTGGGTAGTTTTTCTCGTGAGTCTTCAACTAATGCGAGCCATATGCCACAACTTTTCCCTCTTGTATTAAGACACACCCCAAACGTTCCCTAGAAGCATCACAATAAATAGTATAACCCAATCCTCTCTTCGGAATAATCAAAATTGGTGCAGTAGTCAGTCTAATCAGTGGAGAAGCTAGGGTAGAAAGTCTTTCACAAACTTCCTATAATAATCGGAAAGACCCAAAAAGCTACAAATCTCAAAGGCGTTCTTTGGTCGCTCTCAATTTTGCATGACCTCTATTTTTGAAGAATCCACTGTGATCATATTCCTAGAAACTACATGACCCAAGAAATTCACTTCGGAAAGCCAAAATTCACACTTATCGTACTTAGCATATAATTGATGTTCCCTAAGCAACTGTAAAACAATATGAAAGGTGTCCCTGTAGACACCCCATTTTTTACCATCCTCAAGACTTGGATGTCATCGTTGGTGCACACGATGATTGTGATTGTTTGTGCTCATTTTGGTGCCCGAAGTCCTCGGCGAAATGCCTTGTCTTTGAGCCTTCAAACCCCCATCCATTCTGTGCCCTGTTTTGGACCAACATCTTCTAGCCTGCAACCCTTGGTGGCTGCCGGCCACCAATTGAGGCTGCCAGCCACCCAAGTGGCCTGCCGGCCATCATTGGTGGACAGCCGGCCACATTAGTGGCTTGCTGGCCATTGATGACTTTTTTGCAGATATTTTCTTGACAGCTGTTCCAACTGTTGGTACAATCAGCTTGATCACAATACACGTGTATGGACTGATATAACTCAGCCAAATGCTTGTTTTTCTATAAATATGGGACCTTCTCCCCCATTGTTGAGGGTTAGAAATTTTGGAACAAAATTCTCTATCTCTCTCTACATTTCTTTCCCTCTCTTGAACTTTTGTGCATACAAGTATAGATATACTTCAAGTTTGCCTATCAACCCTTAACCAAAGTTGCTTATCTTTAGGCTGAGATTACTTGAGACCCTCTTTGAGCTCTAGAAGGTGGTCTTGGCTTGATTTATTGCCTCATTTGTGTCTTCCCTTCAAGCGGTATAACACTCTCCTTTTATACTTGTTGTGCACACTTGCTTTGCCATCTTTCTCAATTGTTTTTGGCCTGATTTTGAACTATAAAAGACTCTATTTTTGTGGCCTAAAGGTGGTGGTTTGAGGCCATTTTCAGTTAGGGGGTGTTCCACTCTTCTTGCTTCTTTACTTGTAAAGTTTTTGTGCCTTTGTCCACTACTTGCAAACCAACTTTTTTGGGCCTTTTAACCATTGAATTTCAGAGGTTTTTCAGTGAACAAAAAAAACTCATTTTAAAGTCCAAATTTGGAGGGGTTAGCCTTCCCTCCTTGTGTCTTGTTTGCATGCCTAGTTAGCTTCACATGTTAGCATGTTTTTCTAGCTTAACTTAGATCTAGTCCAGCATGTTTTTGTCCCTGAAATAGCTTGCTTTAGTTGTGTTTTAGGCTGTTTGGGTTGGTTGAGTCTTGTTTTGCATGGTTGTAGTGTAATAGTCCTCACAAGTTGGTGTTTTAGGGTCTTAGACATCTCTTATTTGAGTTGATAACATCTTTTAGTGTTGTTTTTCACTCCATTTCAGCACTATAAACTCTACAACCTCCCTTTTTGCTTCAGTCTTTCATTTTCTTTTGAGGGTAGTTTCAAGTTAGGGATCCTTAAATGCTTAATGGTTTAATCCTCTTTAAGGGTTCATTATCAATGGCATGATCTCTCTCTTGCCTTATATTATCCCTTGGTTGACACTTTTTTCATCTTAGAAGACACTCACCAAAGGACAAATTGATTAAAGGATGATTCGGTAATTAAAATGTGTAAACAAAATTGACAAGTAAAAGTGGCAAGATAAACATTCATTGCGTTGCATTGCATGTGTTCAAATCGGACATTAATTTGAACACAAGGAAAATGGGACATTTCATACTCAATACGGATGAAATGTGCCACTTTCCTTGATCTCCATTGCCCTTGATCATGCATGATAGGGTGATGGCACTTGAGTCTTGTTTTACACTCATTAAACTTGTACAATTTGGTCCCTTAGCCATCATGCATGGAAATTGCTTGATTGATGGTTTGAGGGCCAAATGTATTACTCCTTTGAGCTTGTATTGATGATAAGGGGTGATACATGGTACAAACAACCTATGAGAATGCTTCTTCTTTACCCTATTTTCTCTCTGTTGCAGCAAGAAAAGGAGTATCACCAGTGGCCGGCCGACCACTACCATTGGCCGGCAAGCCACTACTGTTGGATAGCACCCCTTGTTGGTGGCTGGCCGGCCACCACTTCTGGCCTGCCGGCCACCAATGAAAATTTGGCAAAAAGCTTGTCAAGCAAAGCAGAGTTGATTTGGAGAAAGAAGATCGGTGCATAGAGTGTGTAACAGAAGCAATTGGAAGCAAAACAGCGGGCGTTCTTCAGGTGGAAACCGAGCATGCATTGGGCATCCCTCGCCTCCCAGGACTATTTGTTTAATTGATTAGTTAGTTAGTTGTAGCCAAATAATTAATGTTGTAATTATTTAAGTAGAGTAGTTAATTAATTCATGTTGTAATTAATTAGCTTAGTTTCTTTGGAATTAATTAGTTAAGTATTTAGCTAATTAGTTTGATTTGTAATGTTTAATTAGCTTAGATAGTTGATTGTTTAATTATTTTAATTAACTAGCCTAGAGTAAGCTTGTTATTCATTTGAAGTGTTGTAATAATTAGCTTAGTTTAGCTAGCTAGTTAGCTTTATTCATTCGGACCCTCCTTCGTGAGGGCGTAATATGGTAATAAGTGTGCGTGCATGTGTGTATGTCTTCCAACCCCACGCCTTTCTCCCTTCTACTTAACCGCTTTTGATGGTTAGTTTAAGAGCATCATGTTTCAATTAGCATACCTTATGCCTTATGCCGACATCCATTCATTCATATTGCACACATCGAGGCTTGGCGCATCATTCAAACTGCATTGTTATTTCAATATCTCATTTGAATACGTGTTTAATCGCATGTTATCAAATCGATTCATATGCCATATTAGTAGCCGAGCCTATTAATTGCATATTGCATGTGTTGCATTAGGCATTTTGTATAGTTAGGAATCATGCATAGTTTTTTAACTCATATTTTCTTAGCTTGGAGTACTAGGTGAGTCTTTATGCTTTAGCATACTTGCATAAGTGTGAATGTTGCCATGACTAGCATGCTTGCGATGAGGCTATGTGCTTAAATGTTAAACTGCTTGAATGCCTGTGGATGAAGGCTCGTTGTTTGAATTGGAACGATTCAACAAATGTATGTTTTAAGCCCACTTTGTTGAGTGGCAAAATATGTTTTAAGCCCACTATGTTTGGTGGCAAATCCGTAAACTTTAAGCCCACTTGAGGTGGCAAATTCAAACCATTTTCGCAAACAAACATGAGTTGAATTGTTCCAAATTGAGCATACTAGTCTATACTTTCTTATGCGCATCATATAATAAGCTAGCCTAAATAACCGAAATAAGGGCACATAATGTTTATAAAAAATCATATCATGATTAGTAGAGGCCGATCTTTGATCGGGCGAGCGGGGGTGCTCAATTCATGACCTTCCCTTCTTATACCTAAGTTCCCGAGCCGAGGCAACTTTGGTGATGATGGACACGTGCCCTTTGGCACGAGTCATAGGTTTCCTAAATTTTTCCAAAATAAAATATTTAGGTGGCGACTTTGTATCTGGCAAAGCAGTCCAATGTTGGCATTTTAATTCAAAATCAGTTTTCCAAAACGATTTGCCGAATTTGGATTCTTTGGTGTTTATCAGTTTCACATTGCACTTGTGAGATTAGATTTAGAACCATGTGAGTTCGAACTGCAGGGCTTTCTTTTCGAGCTTCCGAAATGGGGCGTGAAAAAGCCGAGCTACAGTTTTTGGCGACTCTGCTGGGGACTTAGAGAACTTGACTCGAACTCATGATACGTTATTTTATCTACCCTTATGTGTTTCTTTGCAATTGCATTTGCATCAGTGCGCTTAAGTTACAGTGTTTGCCATCTGCTATTCCTGAACGGTATGCCGGAGGCTTGCTTGGAAAAGCTTGCCAAAAGGCTAACCGGTTGCGGGCTTTGCCACGATGGGAACACAACCCTTGGATCTGGATTACCGCTGTACCGTTTGATCCTCTTTTTCATTTCCCGGTGTTAGGTGTGAGAGGTATATTAGGTAGTCTTTTTGAGGTACCCTTTTTGACCAATCGACCTAGTTACATATTGAAAGCCATAGAGACTGTTCCAAACTAGGACAGGTTGCTTACCCAAATTCAGGATTGTGTGAAACACTTTGCTTGAGTAGTGAAACCCTAGCTCCTGACGAAACTAGGACAAGGTAACCCTACCCCATTATAGGGGTGTTTTGGCTCTCACTTAACTGGTATGTGCTTTTAGAGTGAAACTCTACGGGAATGTATGTATCAATTGCAAGTCTGGGTATCAGTTGGCAGAAATCAGTGTTAAGTACAGTTTTACAGCTTATGATTGCAACTGCATGTTGTTGGTATCTGAGCAAAGGTGATGTGCAGTTTTTGATTTTTGCTTTCTTTTGCTTTATTTCTTTTTTGGAAGGTAGTTTTTCACCATTGCTTCAGACGATTCTGTTACCCCCCAAGCACTCTGGACCCGTGTGAGAAGGGTTTGCAGATTCGGTGATCTTGTCAGGGGACAGCCAGTGTTTGTTTCACTCCCACTGGTTACCAGACGGAAGAGGATCAAGCATAATTCTCCAATCCAGCAGTTACCTTTTACTTCATCTGCGCCCAGTCAGGCCCAGTCTTCTACTTCTACTCCAGAAAGAGAGTATTCGCCAGTTCTGATAGCTCAACATCCCCCAGTCAGCATGGAAGATATGCTACATTAGCTCCAGCAAACCATTGAGACTATGCAGCTAGATGCTGCCTGCCAAGCTGAGGTCACAGCCCGTCAAGCTGAGGTCGCAGCCCGTTAAGCAGAAGTGATAGATAGGCTTCAGCAAAAGCAACCATAACCGGCAGTAGCCCCAGCATCCCATGCATCCCCAGCGGGAATCCCGACACCTGGGGTCACAGTCAATGTCCAAGAGAATATGGGCATTCCGGCAGATTCTATCCCACCTTAGACCTCCAAGGCACCAGTTTACCAAATGGAGACGCCATTTGAATTCGAGGTTGACCCTACTGCATTGAAGGTCAACAAGCTAGAAAAGCTCTTCAAGCGGGCACAGGGCATGAATTCAATCCCTGACATTGAGGATGGGGTACACAGACTCAGCAGTGACTCTGCCGGATAGATGCAAGATGCCGCATATAGATCGGTTCGACGGCTCCGGGGATCCCATGGTCCATTTGCGTTTATTCTCTGATATCTTACGACCAATGGGTCTCACCAGACTTCAGAAGTTGTCACTTTTTGGCCGGACCCTGTCAGGCATAGCGGCCATCTAGTACGCAAAGTTAGAAGACTCTGTGAAGCGAAACTGTGAGGAAATAGCCGAGGCCTTCATCGCGTAGTACTCCTACAATACGCAGATCGAGGTCACAACCCGTGATCTTGAAGCGACCCATCAGGAGCTGAAGGAGGGCTTCTCGGACTTTGTGACCTGATGGAGGGCCAAGGCCTCTATGATGACTATTCGGCCGTCTGAAAATGACCAAATCAGAATGGTGGTCTGTAACTTGCAAGGAAAATTATTACAGAAGGTGATAGTCTTGCCTTTGTTTACATTTGCAGAGCTCTATGAAATAGGGGTTCAAATTGAGGATGCGATGAAGCAGGGGCTGATAGACAACGAAAAGGAACAGCCCAAGAGGCCCTTTACACGCAGCTCTAATGCAGCCACAACTGGTGGCACCTCTACACGGCCTTCAGATGTGAGTATGGTCACCACCACACCTAAAACTGCCAACCCGTTCGCCAACACCTCCAACACAACTCCACAAACCTCAACTAGCCAGGCCTCGATCTCAAAGGGTCTTTACCTCGCTCTATATGCCTTTGTTCAAAGCCTTAGGGGTCCAGATCAGAAAGGGGCACCTTAAGCCGTTAGAACAACACCCTCTACCTGATCCTCTCCTCTCAAAATGCCCTATACTTGAGCAGAGGTTCAAAAATAAGGGTGGTCGCTTGAGCGCAACTTTTGTCGCTCAAGCGGTCTACAAACTCTGCAAAGGTACTGGTTGCATGAGTTTTCCGCTCGATGAACGCTCGACGGTCGCTTGAGTGGAAGACTGAGAAAAAGTTTGCCACTCAAGCTACCATGCAAATGTCTATAAAAAAATGCTAGGAGCATGAATTTTACACTTGAGCGAAGATTTCCTCACTCGAGCGAACTGGTCGAATTTCGAAATTTCTAGAATTGTGCTTGAAGTCCAAACTTGATATCCAAAGGTCCAAAACTTATGTTTCTGGTACAAAAACTTGGAAAAACATTGTTTAACATGAAAACATTTATTCAAACTCATGCTCCAATTGTCCAAATTCAAGTTTATATTATCAAGTTGAAACCATGCATGTTATGGATTGAGTCCTGTTCCTTTCAAAACACTACAAAGTGACATGAAATGCATGAGTCCATGGATGATCTTCAAGTTCATGCCTCCTAAGCTTCATGCATGTATGAATTTCAAGAAATCTTAACTCAAAAATGAAAGATCAAGCATGCATGTGCATAATTCAACTCAAATTCATCATATTCATGTAATTCATGCTCAACCTACTCAATTTCAAGCAAATGACCCTATAACTCCATGAATTTACTTTCTACATGACTCAATTCCAAGAATTTAGGATGGATTTCATACCTAATGTGTGAATTCAAGTGTACTCAAGTGTAATTCTCCAAGTCCTCCACAATTTCTTCAAATTCTCCTTCCTCTCTCTAGAATTCTTGAGCTCACCTTCATTCACTCTCAAAATTTCAACCCAGTGTATATTATGAGCTCAAGACTTAATCAAGGCCTTATATACGGTGTGATTAACTAAGGCTAATAAGCTTGCTTATGGATAATCAATCCTACTCAATTTAATTGATTTTAATTTAATTATTTTGGTCCAAATCAAATTTTGCCAAAAGTTGCCATAAAATTCTTAATATTCTAATTGGCTTATTGGGCTGGACAATTTTGACTTCTGAAACTGTTTGGGCTTTAAATTTCTGATTATAAGTCAATAAGCAAACAAATATTCCATGTAATAACAGATAACTACAAAATTAAACATGTAATCACACAATTAAACACACAATCATGCAATTAAACTTATTGAGACAATATAATATAATAGTTCAGAGGCCAGGGTCGTTACACTATATTTCACAGTCTTGGTACACTTGGGGGGTTGATTAAAAAGAAGGGTAAATTACACCAATATCCCTTGAGGTTTGTCTTTAATATAAATCCCCCCTCACATTCTAGAAATTACATTCTCCTCCCTAGGATTTAGAGTTGCATTACAAATTAGCCTCTCTGTTAACTAACAAAGTTTGATGATGTCAACATTTAATTTTTTTTTTAAATATCAACTTTACCCTGTTATTTTCCTTCTCTTATTGATTTTTTTTCCCCTACTTCGTATGTAAGGAAACCACCTATCAGGATTACCACCTCCTCCTCCTCCCTCTTCATTCCTTCCATCACTGCACCTTATCACCACCACTACCACAAAGGAAAAGTGAAGCAGACACATAATTTATATATATATAGTTTTATTGAAATTTAATTTAGGAAATGAAAGATATCAAAGGTTATTTGGAAAGAGATGGGGTTTGATTCAATAATACAACAATTAAAGCTCCATGTTTAACTCATCTGAAGCAACCATGACAACAACTCAACAACCTGCAATAGTCCAGATAAGAATTTTTGTGGTCTGGTCAAATGAATTCTTTGAAGCAATGAATCAAGCATGTAATTGTGTTGATTTGGGATTTTTTTTTTAGGCCCTCTAGTTCCCTATCTCTCTCTCTCTCTCTCTCTCTCTCTCTCTATGTATATATTTATGTGCAATTGTGTTGATTTGTTTTGTTTTGTTTTGTGTTTTGGTATTTTTTTTTTTTTTTTTTAAGATTGAATTTTGTTTTTTGGTATTGATGTGGGGAATTTTGTTTTGTCTTGTTTTTTTTGTTTATTTTGGTATTAATTGTCCAGTGAATAAGGTTTAGGTGGATGGTGGCTAATGGAAGGATATGAAGCAGTAGTGGTTATGGGTGGTGGCCAAGTGTGTGATTTGGCTTTGATATGGTGGGGTAAAAGAAAGAGGATAGATTGGTAAGTGGAAGGATAATATTATTAGTATCTTTGTGAGAGTTATAGAGGTTATTATACATTTCCTATTAGTTCTGTAAAGAGACAAATGCTAACCGGGTCAGTATAATTTTTTAAATTTGAGTATTAGATGAAATCTCAAAAGGCGTAAGTGTATTTTACCCAAAAAAAATTATGACTTTGCTTGCTTGTAACGAGGCACTTCAAGAATGAAATCATCCAATTACTAGCTAGACTAGACTCAATGTGATATAAATGATCCCATTTAACTTTTTAATCTCTTTTCACATAGATTGCAATTTCATCCATTTAGGAGCATTTACTTGAAAACATAAAAAAATAAACATAATAAGATAAAATAATATATAAAATACGTCTAACAAAGAATAAATTAAAGGCATAAAATATGCATTATAATGAACGCATCAAATTCCCCCAAACCTAAACTTTGCTAGTCCTCAAGCAAAGCAAAAAAAAAAAATAAAATAAAATAAAATCACTATATAATTAGTCAAAAGTATAGAACTAACTGGTATTTTTTTCAAATCTCAGGAAGGTGAGTATAATTTACCCAAAGAGAATCTGTATAAGGGAAGACCATAAGCAATCTGGCCACCTAACTCAATATACAAGAATCCTACCAACAATTTATATATAATTTATTGCCGCTCTTTCCAAAAAGAATGTGAAAAGCAAACTCCAATGTCATCTTCCTCCACTGTGTGCCAATGAATGCACTTGTAAAAAAAGAATGTCAATCTGGCAAACTGGTAGTAGCTTTCATTCCAATTTCCATGCCTAGTGTTCTTTTCAAGGAACAGAGAGTTCTGTTGGTCGACTACTACAGCTGTGCAAAAAGGATTTCATTCATGTATCTGGAACACCAGGTAAGCACCAATGCAAGCAATCTTGTGCACCTGGCGTGGCTTTTATGCTGTATCGAGATATATGACCCTCGTCTCTCAGCTGAGACAAAGCTGTTATATCCAAGAGCTTAACCGATGTTCCCTTCACTGCCCTTGCAGCAAGATCATCACTAGATTCCTCTTGTAAAACTTCCATCCCAGCAGCGTTCGCACTGGTATTGTCACACGTACCTCCAGTGTTCCAATCTCCATTAAAGAAATGCCTCGGTGAAATAGACCGGTAAAATACTTTTTAATCCTGGATATCTTGGTAGTTGCGAGTTCACCCACTTGATGATGCTGTGAACTGTCAAGTTTCTGGCGCCTGGGATATCTGCAATTTTTCTATCAGTATTAGGAACACCCCCAACATACATGACCCAACGGTTAGCCTTGAGCTTCCCTCTATTCCAATGGTGCCCGGTATTGAGAACAAGGACATCAAATTTGTGAACGTAATGGCGCAAAAATGCTGGTGGCCGATCAAGGTGCATGGCAACATCAGTCGAACGGTTAGTTATATCAAGGGGCACCAAGTCACAGAGGCTTGCAGACCAATAATAAAGTACAGTAGTATTGGTGTTTGGGAACCGATAAGCCCATCCATCAGGACGAATGGCCCCACGACCTTTGACAAGACCATACTCCTTTCCAACATTTAAAACATCAGTCCTCTGCTCACCACCTGTGATCATGCACATTACTGACTGAAACTGCTGTCGTCCCAACGAATCCCCGACAAAGGCTAGAGTTTTATCCTTCATCCTGCATGCATCAGCGCAAATAAGGAATGCATATGATTCAGACAACAATAAATTACATGAACAAAGTAATAAAAACATCATTGTGAACATTAAGGTGATGTTCATTTGGGTGGACTGAATAGATGGAATTAGCATTCATAGGACTGTTAGTGATGCAGGGGTATGAGAAACTCAAGGAAGACTAAATTCATGATTTCATAGAGAAACTAATAGAAATCTTCTATAATTATGTTTCTAGTATTATTCGAGTATGTTTTCGAGGATCTTTAAGGGTAGGGTATTTTGGTAATTTTATATTTGCTGACATGGGTCGTATGGGTCGCGCATGGTTCGTCTTGTGGGTCAAGTTATTTAATTAGTATTTATTTTTGTTTCTTATTTAATCTTAAATTAGTTTTAGAAATCAAAGATATTTTAGCAGTTTCCTTTTTTGGTTCTAGTTGGTTTAGGAAGTCTCCTAATCCTATATAAAGCCAGATAATGCTTATAATCAATAGAGTTAATATTTTATACAAAAAATTGAGAGCTTTGAAGCTTCTTTATGGATTGTGTGATGCAATCAAATCCTAGGTTTGATGTCTAAGGGATTCTAGGAGTGATTCATAGGCCTATCATCTTTCTTTTTCTTTTCTATTTCAATTTATCATTCCCGGATTACTGTTCACAGTCCTCTAAAAGTGCACTGTTCAATCTCAAAACCCTATCCAATCATCCCCAAATCAACCCTCCTCCCTTCCCCTACCAATTCGCCTTCAATTTAACCCTTTAAAACCTAAATTTTACTCACTGTTAAGGCCGTCAAATAACATTTGTTTTCAAAACCCCTACTTGTCTTGCATCAATTTGGTATTAGAGCTTAATGTCACGGACTGGGCGCTTGTCATCCTCCCCGAGAAGCCGGCTCCACGAGTGGTACTACATATCCCCTGAATTATGCTCATGGACCAACCTAGGAGATGCGATAGGGATCTACCCTGCCTGCCTTGCTGATCACAAACTAATGCGCTTGCAAGGTGCTTAGTGTAAAACTCGCATCCCTAATGCGTCGGTACGGGACATGCTACCATCACCAGTCCCGGACGCCCTCGTCAGGGGGACATTACCCTGCCTGCCTCTATGCTTGTCCGTTCCCCTACCCATGGGAACCCGCCCTGTGCGGACACCACCCTTGGTGCGGACCCCACAATGAAGGTGCTTGGTGTAAGTCCCACGTACTGTCCCCATCACAGTGCCCCTAGGCTGGCTCTGATACCACTTGTCACGGACTGGGTGCTTGTCATCCTTTCGAGAAGCTGGCTCCACGAGTGGTACTGCATACCCACGGACCAACCCAGGAGATGCGATAGGAATCTACCCTGCCTGCCTTGCTGCTCACAAACTAATGCGCTTGTAAGGTGTTTGGTGTAGAACTCACAAATGAGTCGGTACGTGACATTAAGGTTCTGCCATGATATTTTCACATTGTGGGAGATCTATACAAATGGATTGACTTGCGAAGAGGGTAAAGCGCTTCTTAGAGAAAAAATTTGTCTATGGGATTTCAAGATGATTTTGCTGATCAATTGCATGCTCTTGAGCAAGGTAACATGCATGTGATTGATTATGCAAGAAAATATAAGGAGTTATTTATCAAATCTGAAGTTGTCGAAAGTGAACGGATAACTTTTGCTCATTTCAAAAGTGGATTGAGATTTCGAATTAAAAAAGAGATGTCTCATGCATATTTAGAAGATCTCGAAGATGCTATTGAAATTGCTATACAATTTGAATCTTTTGTAAAAATTTAGGAGAAATCTATTGTTTTGAAGCTTATGCAGAATACAAAGGCTGTCCAACAAGACCAGCCAACAAAAGCTCCAAAACAAAGGGTTCAAGTGCCACAAAAAGATGCTGAAAATTCACAACAAGATGCGCCAAAGCCAGATGTTGTTCTTAGGGATCAAAACCCTACATAGTTGAAGTTGCAAGATAAGGAATATGTTCAAAATCAGCTTAGAGAGAATGATTTCCAATTGAAACTCCATGTATTGAACTTGAAAAGGCAAAGGGTGAAATCAAATAAATTGTCATTCCTTATGCTCTTGAGAGTAATGAATCAAAAAGAGTAGTTGTTAGTTCAGAACATATAATACCTTTAGTGGTCATGACATTACAATCCGAGGTTGATGAATATGCTCCAATCATAATCAATGAAGTGGCCAATAGTGAATCAAAAGATGATCTTGTGCTAGGTAAAGAGGCTAAAAAGAAATAATCGAGGTTGTTACTAGGAATATCGAAGAAAGCTTTATGAAAACTAATTTGGATGAATTCAAAGATGTGTTTCCTATGTCAATTGACTTTGTTATTCAAGAAAAATTTAGTGCCATGATTGAAAAGATCAATCTCTCAATTTTTTTTCTTTTTTGCAATCTCCAACGAAGAAAAGGCGGCGTCAACTTGAAAATTTTAATCTGAAGCTAATTCTTTTACTCCAACACTTCAAAACTCGAGAGAGTATAAGAAGTTCAAGGAAAGCTAAATGCAGAGCAGTGATGATACTTGGACATTGACATGATTTCATAGAGAAACTGATAAAAATCTTTTATAATTATGTTTCTAGTATTGTTAGAGTCTTATTTTATTGGGTGTTTAGGCGATAAGTCCATTTTTGAATTTTTCTTGCCCAAAGGTCCAGGCGCTACTTTATTGTGTTCATAAGGACAAGACACTGCAGAATGACCAAAATACCCATTATCATTACGTATTGGTATTCCTACAAATTTATCTATTGGATTCATTACCCCAAACCCAATGCCTCTCTCTTTCTCTCTAGAAACCACTAGCATCCACAACCACAACCACAACCATTGATATCTGTCACGCAAAATCTCTCTCTCATTAGATTTCTCTTGCACTCATATTTCAGATTCCTCACTCTCGGATCTCAGACCCCTCTGAGCAGCCATGGTGTCGGAGAGATGGAACCCTAGTGTTGTCTCTCTCATTCTTCTCTTTCATCATGATCACATCAGCTGAAGTGTTCTTCGAAGAACGTTTTGATGGTACGCCCGATCTTTCTCTAGGTCGTTTTCTCAGCTTTGATAGTGTGTCATTCTCCAGCACAGTTTTCAACCTCTCTACCACCATCGTCGGCACTAGAATCATAGCCTTCTAGGCCACTTTGAAGCAGTTAGGGATGGTCCCAGGACTCATTGTCATCGTTCTCGGCGCGATGCTGACAGAGGTTTCGATCAATATGATATTGAGGTTCAACAGAGCTTCCAAAGCGTTCTCTTACTCGGGACTCGTCAGCAATGCGTTCGGCGGCGCCTTGCAGGCCTATATCGTCATCAACAATCTCCGGCACGCTCGTCGTCCACATGATCATCATTGGTACAATCCATTGAC